>JARHVA010003751.1:350000-412500 GCA_037957365.1 Torreya grandis | reverse complement strand
TTTGGTATACCATCCTAAATTTTTGTCTTCCATGTAATGTGCTTAGTTTTTAGGTGTCTCTTCTCTAATTAATACTACTTCCCCCTAAAGTGATGCTTCATCTTTTGGTATAGTTATCAATGTTAAGCATGAAATATACTAAGAGGTGGTGGGGTGAATAAGTATATTATATATCTTTTACTTAATCTAATTTATTTTCTTTAACCACTCAATCATACATTCAAGATATGCAATAAAATTGAAATAATAATTTACACCACATGAGAGAGAGAGAGAGAGAGAGAGAGAGCATATTTTTACATGAAAACCCAAAGTTAGAAAAACCATGGAGACGAATCTCAAGTATATGAATGAGCACCAACTCAAAATACAAATTTTGCAAGCACCAACTTGCAGGAGCACCCAACCCTTCACTGATCACCAACATAATAACTATTTGTGAGCACCAACCCACATGAGCACCAACCCTTACAAATATTCATGAGCATCAACCCACAAGATCATCAACCCCTCTTGTGTATAAAGCACAACTATCTTTCAATGTTGCTTACTCAACAAATGATATAACTCTTTAATATCTCCTACTTTTCTCTCTTTGAAAACAAATACAAACCATGTGCTCTCTTGCATATTAAAAATGGCTTCTCAAGCCTTTATTTATAGCTTTCCAAATTACCTTTGGTATTCACCCTTTGTGACCCTTAAATCCTCATGGAAAATGGCACCAAACTTGCATGACCCTTCATATCCTTGCATTTGAAAAGTCATATGGTGACCCTTCATAAGCAAAAGCGTCCTTTCCTCTTTTGTCTTTATCTTGGTGAATTTTTATATTACTTAAAGTATCCCTTCATGGAGAAATGCACCATACCTCTTTTTTATGAGAAAATGTGTCCCATTACTCTTTCATCTTTTACCCCATGACTCTTTGACTTCTCCATGGGCCCTCTTTTGACTTATATCCAACCAAAAATATATTCATTAATACTAAATAAATATTAACACACATTAGCCATTTTATGAATATTAAAAACACTATGAAATGCAATGGGGCCTTTATCACCAATAATTCTAGACCTTTGACATCAATAACAATATTTTCAATAATCTCCCCCTTTGTCATTAATGGCAACCTCAAATTGAAACTACCACATCTTGAAACCTACACATACAGTCATCTAAAAAACATATAGTAACTCCCCCTTACTATAGGAACCTATACATATTCCCTATACCTCTGCACCTATACCTATATCTATTATTCTCCCCCTTTGACATCAATGGAAAAGGGCCTACCTAGAGCTAACACTTAGCTCCCCCTCAACTAATGTTAAACCTCAATGGTAGGAAGTAAAATAAATTACTCCCAACTTCTCTCATAGATACTAAAATGTGTCTTTTGGTAATGCCTTTGTGAAATTATCTACAATCTACTCTGTATTATTGATATACTCTATCTTAACATGTTGATCTACAACCTGCTCTCTCAAAAAGTGATATCTAGTGGGAGTATGTTTTGTTCTTGAATGCATCAATGGATTCTTCAAAATATTAATAGCACTTGTGCTATCACAAAAAATAGAAATAGGTTCATCATACTTTACCTTGATATCTTCCAAAGTTTGCTTCATCCAAATCACTTGAGTACAACAAAATACTTCTAAAATATATTTTACTTTAGCTATAGAAAGTGATATTGAATTATACTTCTTGCTTAGCCATGATACTAAGCTATCACCAAGGAAGAAATCTCCTCCACTTGTACTCTTTCTATTATCCAAGAACCCTACCCAATCTAAATTTGTATAAGCAAATAAAGTGAAATCTCTACCTTTGGGACATCATCGGTTATCTTATGATGTCACTTTCATTATGACTTTCCTTTATTCTTATGGTTCCATTTTTCTCCTTCTTCTCATCTTCATCTGATTCTTCAAAACCTTACTCTTCAATGGTTTCAGGAATGTCTACTGGATCACTGATTCTTTATATTCCATCTTCTTCTATCCTGACACTTACACTTTCAACAATTTTCTTGGTTATTTTGTTATAATATTTATATGCTCTAATTTTTCAAGAATAACCAAAAAATATACCTTCATCTGCTCTAGATTAAAACTTAAATTTTTTTCATTAGTTCTCTTTATGAAGCATCTGCTACCAAAAACTTTGAAATAATCAACTATTGCTAGTTTGTCTTTTCATAGCTCATAAGGAGTCTTGTCACTATTGACTATCAATAATTCTCTATTTTGAATATGCACTACTGTAGCAACTACCTCTCTTTAATATTTATCTGCTATCTTGGATTCATTTATCATTATCTTCACCATCTCCTAAACTATTATATTTTTCTGTTCAACTACTCCATTTTATTATGGAGTTCTAGCTACTGAATAATGTCTCTTTATTCCATGTTCTTCAAAAAACTCAAAAAACTGATCTGATATGAATTCTCCTCCTTGATATGATCTTAGACACTTAATCTTCAAACTGGTTTCATTCTCAAATAATGCTTTGAATGCTTTGAAATGTTTGAGAGATTTTGATTTTTTCTTTAAAAACATTACCCAAGTCATACATGAAAAATTATCAATAAGCAACCTAAAATATTTCTCACCTTAACTACTTTGGGTTCTCATAGGTCTACACAAATTAGTGTGAACAAGCTCTAACATCTGAGTAATTGAGTATTTTTTTGTTTTGAACCACCTTCTACCTTGCTTCCCATGATGATAAGGTTCACAAAGTGTGTCAGATGGCTTTGTAATATTTGGAAGATTTTTGACTGCTAGCTTCTTACAGATGTTGACAAGATTGTTAAAATTTATGTGCCCCATTCTCCTGTGCCATATCCAACTTTCTTCAATCTAGTTCATATAACATCTTTGACCTTTGATGTCTGATAGCATATACAAATTATTGCCTATTCTCTAAGCATCTGTAACTAACATATCTAAATCTTTTCTTCTAATTTCATAACCTTCTACATAAAACCTTAGTGTGTGCCCCTAATCACACATTTGACTTAAACTCAAAATAGTATGCTTAAGACCTTCTAGATACAAAACATTTTTAATTTTAGTTCTACTATTATCCAAACTTAGTGTACCTTTTCTAGCAATTCTTGCAATAGTATTGTCTCTAAATTTCACTATTCCACCATTGATCTTCTTCAAGGTTATGAAATTGATCTTGTCTCCTATCATGTGTCTTTAATATCCACTATTAATTAACTATGGCTTTTCTTCATTTTTTTCATGCCAAGTAGTCTACACCAACATAGATTTTTTAGGTTGTTTCTTTTGCCATGAACCTATCTAAACTTTCTTCTTGATGCATGAAGCCTTAAAACTCTTGTCCTTCTTGACTGACTCGAACACACTTATAAAATATCAAGCTATGTGTATATATTTATTTTACTTGTAACATATTATGGCCTCTTTATTAAAGCCTAATAAAGGATCAAAAGAGTTTTAGCTTCTGCTTGACTCTACATGACTTTCCTTCTCCTTATTTCTGAAACTATTAGCTCTTTTTTGACATTCTAATTTCTTATGTCCATATCCACTACAATAAAAATAGTAACCATAAAATAGGACCTATTTATGTATCTCTAACTTGATTGCCTTTTGTATCTCTATTCCCTCTAGCCTTCTTTGTTTGAGATGTCCTCTGTATTCTTAACTTCTTCCTTTTTTATTTCTTCTTTTGTAAGAACTTTAGCATACCTCTTTCCTTTTTCCTTGTCTATGAAAGTAGTGACCTCATCTTTCTCTTTTTCAAATTCAATACCTATCTTATCTGGCATTGATCTTTGATTTTCTAATATCTTATTCAACATATTAGTGTTATTCTTAAATTTTGAATCGTTAGCTACTTTATCATTGATTTATTTATTTGTTTTCTCAAGATCCACTTTTAAAGAAGTAATTTCAATAACATACCTTTCAAATTCTTTACTTACTATTTTCAACTATTCTATTAGATCTTATTCATTCTTCTTAACTTCTTCAATGTGTGCTTATAAATCTTCAATTATTTCCTTTGACTCATTTTCATTTTTCTCAATCTAGAGCTTTAATCTTCAATTATTCTTTTTAAGATCTGAAATATAAATGAGTTCTCCTTCTAGATTCACTTTAGATTCATCATATTCTTCTTCTTTATCATCTATATTTTTTCTTATGGAGGCATCTTCATGTTTTGCCATGAATAGAATCACTTCTTCTAAGTCACTGACTCCACTATCTTCAACTGAGCTAGAATCTTTAGAATACAAACTCCTCTTCTTGAATCCCTTCTTTAATTTGCCTTTTAAATTCTTCTTGTATGTATACTTTCCTTCTTCATTGTCATCATTACCCTTATTTGGGAATTTAGCTAAAAAATGTCCAATCTTTCCATAATTAAAACTTTTAAAAGGTAATTTTCCTTGATATTTACCTATGCATTTTTTGGCTAGGGAATGAATAGAGCTCCATTATCATCTTCATCATCGCTAGAAATATCACTTGATTCTCAAATTTTAGCCTTCTCTTTCTTTAATGTCTTGAAAACCACTTCTCTCTTTTAAGGTTTATCTTGTTTAGTCTACATCTCATATGTCATAAGAATACCATGAAGATCATCCATCTTTATCTTGGCTAAATTCTTCATCTCTTTAATTACCTAAACTTTTGCAACACATCTCAATGGTAGAGATCTCAAAAACTTTTGAACCACAGTCGATTCTTTTAAATTTCATCTAAGACCTTGAATCTGATTGACTGTTTGATCAATGCACAAGAGATTACTTGCTATATTTTCTTTTTCTTCCATCTTCAAACTCTCAAACTATCTACTAAGAGTCTGAAGCTTAGCTTGCTAAACATTTCCATCATCTTTGTAAATATTCTCAAGTTTTACCAAAGATTCATGAGTAGATTTACATTTCATAATTTTAAAAAAATTTGATTCACATAAACCACATAAAATAGTATTTAAAGCTTTAGCATTATTTTCACTTACCTCCTTTTTTTCTAGAGTATTTACAAGTGTCTTTGGCTCTTCATATTCCTCCACCACTACTTGCCATATGTCGAATCCAATGGCCCTCAAATAATTCTTCATCCTTATGCTCCAAAAATAATAATTTATCCCATCAAATAAAGCTACCTTATTTGTATAAAATCCTTCATGTGATCTATTTATCATGCTTTCCTGATCTTCCTTCAAGATGTAAAACTTTTTCAAAAGGAACCTGTTCTGATACCAATTATGAAGCACAAAATATACTGAGAGGGGGGTGAATCAGTATATTATATATCTTTTACTTAATCTGATTTATTTTCTTTAACCACTCAATCATACATTTAAGATATACAATAAAACTAAAAAATAATTTCCACCACATAAGAGAGAGATAGAGAGAGACACCAAATTTCTATGTGGAAACCCAAAGTGGAAAAAACCATAGAGAACAATCTCAAGTATATGAATGATCACCACTCAAAATACAAAGTTTGTAATCACCAACTTGCAAGAGCACCAACCCCTTTGCTAAGCATCAACATAGCAACTATTTGTGAGTACCAACCCATAGGAGCACTAACCCCTTAAAAATTTCCATGAGCACCAATCCAGAGGAGCACCAACCCCTCTTGTGTATAAAATATAATTATCTCTTAATGTTGCTTACTCAACAAATGATAGAACTCTAAAATATTTCCTACTTTTCTCTCTTTGAAAATAAATAAAAACCATGCACTCTCTTGCATATTACAAATGTCTTCTCAATCCTTTATTTATAGATTTCCAAATCACCTTTGGCATTCACCCTTTTTGACACTTCAATCCTCATTAAAAATGATGCCAAACTTGTATGACCCTTCATATCCTTGCATTTGAAAATTCATATGGTGACCCTTAATAAGTAGAAGCATCCTTTTCTCTTTTGTCTTTATCTTGGTGAGTTTTCATATTCTTTAAAGTGTCTTTTCATATAAAAATGTGCCATACCTCTTCTATCTTCACATGGTGACTCTTGAAATTCCTAAAGATGACTCTTCATGAGAAAATGCATCCCATTCCTCTTTTATCTTTTACCCCATGACTCTTTGACTTCTCCATGGGCCCTATTTTGACTCATATGCAACCAAAAATATATTCATTAATATTAAATAAATATTAACACACATTAGCCAAGATATGAATATTGAAAACACCATTAAATGCAATGGGGCCTTTATCACCAATAATGTTATACCTTTGACATTAATGACAATATTTCCAACAAGTAATGTATCATTTCTAAAATCCTTATTTTTAGTCTACATCACCCTCCATAGAGCCTGAAGGTTGAAGCATGACCATCCAACATTCCCAAAAAATACATGATTATGGTGTAGATGACTTGAATTTTCCTTCTTTGTCACCCTATAATGGTGGACATCTACTTCTACAACCTAAAACTACCAGTTCTTTCTATCATAAGTCATGTTTTAGGGTTAGCTTTGTTCTTGATTACTTAGTTTAATATTTATTTCAATATCTATTTATATGATTTTGGTGCTCTGACTTGCACTTGCTTTGGAATCAACCAGGCTTTGTTCACTATTTGGCTCTATAGACTTAAATGAAAGTAAAGGTAAAAATTAAAATGAGCTCTCTTGTACTTTTATAGGTTTGAGGAGATAACTTGTATTTACTACCCCATTTATTTTCAACCACCACATCTGATTATTAATGCATTTGTAATAACCATCATTCTTTGACCATAAATTCTCACCATAAATGCATTTAATGGTAGTGTCTTGTCATGATGTTGGCATATTTATCACAACTACTACTCATTTCACATTAATATCATGTCTTATGCTACACTTTTCTCTAGTATAGAGGACAAATATGTCCCACACTTTTCCTTAGAGTGGAAAATAGTTTTTATATTTTTTCAATTTCAAACTATTTGGTGGGAATATCTTATTCTAAGGCTGTTTAACTTGTGCACCTTAAGTTACACATGCATCCTTAGCATGAATACATGTAATATATTTTAATCCAAACTAAAAAGTGTGACATGGTCCTTCATGAAGTTACAAATACAAAAATAAACAAAATTTTTATAAAATAAATATTACACATAACTAAGGCAACACTTTTATTAAAAAATAGAAATCCTAAATTAATGGCATAAGCCTTATTGTTAAAAAAATAAAACTATTAAGTATAGAAATATGATCATATCCAACTACCATTATAATGTCCAAGAAGAAATTGGCCATCTAATATTTATAAATAGAAAGCACTGGTAGATCAAATGTTATGAATAATAAAAGTACCATCCCAGTGACTATGAAGTTTTCTAGAATGTCATGTGAAGTTGGAGTCATAGAGAAAGAATTTCATACTAGAGGTAAATTTATTTCACTTGATGTGTCAATCATGCCATTTTGTTTACATTTCTCCACATATTAACTTTGATGAGCAAGGAAACAAGATTCATCAAATTGAAACAAAACATCTAAGAATTTACTTAATGTTGAGTCCTCATCCAATTGTCCAATTCATGTAATATGAAGAGATGGTACCAAGAATTTAACTGGTAGAACTACTTATGTATCATACACTAGATTTAATAGTGTGTTCTTTTTTAAGTGCTTATAAGTTATTTGATAAGCCCAAAGTATTATATACAATCTATCATCCTAGTCAGTTTAGCCAATATTAAAAATTTCCATAAGTGTTGTGCCTAATATTTTATTGAATGCCTTGGTAGTTTCATTAGCCTAGGGATGATACTATGTTATTTTGTGATGAGAAATCATGAACTCATCATGTAGAATGATAATAGTTTCATTGAGGAAATGTGTATTATAATCACTAGTAACACTTAGTGGAAATTTAAAATGGGTTATGATATGTTCCCATATGAAACATGTAACAATAGCAATAGTACAATACCTTGTTAGCAGGACTTCAACCTAATGCATGAGATAATCAATTGCTATAATAATATAACAAGAACCTATATGTCATCCAACTAGATTGATGGGGCCAAAAAATTAGTGACCCACTTTTCAAATGGTTTTTACTATAAAATTAGATGTAACAACATGATATCATAGCAATTTGGTTTTCCCATGCACTAACAAATGTCACACTTCCTAATATACATCTTGGAATATTGAAAGAATGTAGGCTACCATAATCTAGCTAGCAATACTTTGTGCATAGTAGCCTCCCCAACATAGTGTCAACCTATAATGCCTTCATGAACTTCTTGGATTACTTATAAGCACTCATATTTCATTTCATAGCATCAAAGACTTTTTTCTCATCTAAGATTAAAGAGGTCCCCTCTAATGATCAAAAAAGGTGTGGCATAGACTTCAAGTTGTTTCTTAGCCTATGGATTTAGATAATTAGGTACTGAGCTAGTACTTACAAAAGTTGCCATATCTTGCCACTACTTAGTAACATGAGAAACATGAAAAAATTTAACATCAAGTAATTCATCTTAAATAGTGCATGGTGATTATCTAGAATCAATTCAAGAAAGATGGTTAATGTCACAATTAGGTTTTCCTTGTTTAAATATGATAGAGAATTGAAATTCTTGAAACAACACTATCTAGTAGTAGATGTGACCATGCAGAATAGGTTTATTTACCAAATATTTTAAAGCTTCATGATTTATATAGAATAAAAAAAGAGTTGCCAACAAGTATTGTCAAAATTTCTCTAGAGAATAAACCATTAATAGTTCTTCATGCTCTATGGTGGTGTAATTACACTTAGCTAGAGTTAGTTTTCTATGATAAAAATAGATAGGGTGATCAAGGAGACCTTCACCTAGTTGTGAAAGGATTGCACCATCTACCATTCCAAAGGCATCACATGAACATGAAATGAGTTTATCCAATCAAAGAACTATATAATTAGAGTAGTGACTAGTTTATCTTTTAAAGCCTCAAAGGCTTCTTGGCAAGAGCAGGTCTAGATAAATTACTTGTTATGTTTTAAAAGTTCCTCCAAAGGTACAAAAATATTTACATATCCTCAGATTAATTTCATATAATAACTAGTGTGTCCTAGAAAGGTGTAAACTTCACATTGAGACTTTGGCATTGGGAGGTGAAGAATGATAGGTTTTTTTTTTTCGGTTCTACCAAAAGTCCATCCTTAAAGATAATGTCCTATAAGAACATTGAAAAGTGTAGAAAAAAGACACTTATTTAGAGCTAGTCATATTTTTAGTACATAATAATGCTTAAGCATGAGTTTTAGACTAGAACAATAGTTTTTGACCAAGACATAAACTATCTAATCATCTAAATAGATTGGAATAAATTTAAGGATGAAGTCTTTATACGCTTCAATGAATATATTTTAAAATAAAGTAGGTGAATTATTCAACCCAAAAGGAATGATAATATATGTGAAAGATATCCATTCGGTGGTAAACGTAGTCATAGGTTGATCCTACTTGATGATTTAGACTTGATGGTACCCACAAAATCCATCTGTGAAAGTATGAATTTCACACTAAGTGATGCCTCGAGGATTTATTTAGTAAATGGCATGGGGAAGGGATCAATAATGAAAGATGTACTAAGTATATAGTAATCAACATAAATCCTAATGCATCTATAATTTTTTATACTTATGACCATGGGACTGATCCACTCTGATTCATCAATTGGGGTGATCACTTTAGTGCACATCATACTATCAATTTATTCCTCTATGTGCACTCATAAATTTGGATTTATATTATATGTCATTTTACTCATTGGTCAAGCATTTCCAACTAGTTTGATATGCATCTTTCCTATAGATGTATTTACACCTTTCATATCCCTATAAATACTTGGAATGACATCTTGGTATTACCTCTATGTTAGTCCAATAATTACCTATTGTAGATATTTTTAGTTATTCCTTTATTTCAATGTTTCACTAGATGGTTTGAATTGGTTTTGATTAAGGATGGTCTACATCAGGACTATTATCACAAAATTTTCATGCACCAAAGTCTTTAGGTACATCCAAATGATTTTCCAATGAGTCAAGTGGGTTAGACCCTTCACCTTCATCCACTTGAAATAATATTTTTTTATTCTCAAGGTGTATCTCTTCATAGCATTCTTGATAAAATATTGGGTTTGGCATGAAAATAGGTTGTACAAATGGATCACTAAATAAAACTAGATCTTCTTTTGGGATATCATGGATATATTTTAGTTGATATTCAATGGGACTAATGTTATCAACAACTACTTCATACATATCCTAGAGAGTGAGGCACAAATCCATTCTTGGAGATGAATAACATAATGTCAACTTCATGCTCTCTTTCAATATATACCAAAAATGAGTACCCATATGTTATTAATTAAAGAACATACCATGCTCTAGCCCAAGTTCCTAAAGTTTCATAAAAAACCATGTACCCATATGTACTTTGAAAAGAAAGATTCTTTAGTCCTCCACATTCATTCAAAAACTTGTATGTGTGGCTCAAGTGTTCATACTCTATTATATCTAATTATACCATGTATTTGGTTATCATGATGAAATTGGTGATGCAAAGTAAAGCATACTTGATCCTTATGGAAAAGTTATTCATTATGGGTTTTCCACCACCTTATTATTTTACCATCAAAATGGCAAACCAATGATCATATATGATCATTTTCATAGTTATAGAAGTCTTCAAGGCACTGGATAAAGTCACAAACTTCTACTTGTTAGTGAGATTGACGATCTTCATCAAGTCTTTATAATGGTACATCCATAACTAGTCCTCTCATAACTTGTTTGATATAAAGGAAAATAAACCAATGGGTTTTATGATACTATAATGAGACACTCTCACACCTTACAATGGAATTGTATACTCTTTAAGTGAGTTCATAGTTATCATGGGCCCAACAATTACAAGCATTACTTGGGGTATCAAAAAGGGACTAAGTGTCTATCCATTGGAGGATGCCATTAGAATTAGGATAATTTTTTTCATCATCTATAACTATGACATTATAGATGTGGTTAATATCTACTTCTACATTAACAAGTTTTATGTATAGGGGTCCATGTGTTTGATTTAATGAAATAACAACGCATTGATCAATATTCTCAAAACTGATGTAGCTCTTTTTGAAACTTAAGTCTATGTTATTTTCATAACACCAAGGTAACCCCAATATATAGATAAAATCATCTACATCAACTAACTCAATAACTTCAAAATTAGCTTTGAAATGTGTATGATTAGATTACAAAGTTGGTTAGTCAAACATTAGTCAATAAGTCTATGAAAAATGCATAAAGAAATTAACATACTAAGCCAACCTATTCTAATAGAGTTTTAAAATGATAATTAAGAACAAATTTAAATAAATAAATACCTATTACCTTCCCAAATTATTCCACCATCTAAGAGTGGCTCCAAGCATGTTTTTCCCCTTGATCTAGTGTTCTTGTCTCTATCAATAATGGATGCCAAACTCCTCTATTATCTCAATATCAATATGCATAACCTAGTTTCAAAGTAAGAAATCTAATCTATGCCTATCAAATTATGATTTTGAATCAAACACAATGATCACAAAAAAGGTTTGGAAACAATTCTACATTATAATTTTATAATAATTTAGCTTAAAAATGATTTTTTATGCCTATAGATTTTCCAAATGGGTTAAGATCAACCATCCATCTCAATATTGAGATGTGTTTCCATGAATTAATCTAATATTTACAATTATATCCATAAATATCCTCATAATGATTTTGGAAGAAGGAGCATTAATTAGGCATGGGTGCCCATGAACCTAATATTTGTTGCATTTATGGCTTATGGATGCCACCCCATAGACCATGTCACTAGGTGATGCAAATATTGAGAATAAATTTCTAATAATTAAATAATAAATAACCTCCATGGAAAATCCACTTAAGCTCTTGATTTAAATTAATTAGCTTAAACATTACTAATCAATTTTAGTGTAATTCTTTGTAAATTGGTCCTCAATTAATCAATATGGCTAGAAATTCATATTATTGGGTTATAATTTAACTTGGGAAGAAATGGAAGATGATGTTATATGCATTGGGACCATTATCCCATTTAGGATGTTTATAACACAAAATAATGAAGGTACATAATGGGTACTAATGAATTAGAATAAAATAGTGATCTAGAGCACAAAAAGGTGAAATCAACATTTTAACTTGAAATGAATTGATCAAAGTTAGCAATCACATAAAAAGCATTTTCCCATTTAGGGATAAATTATCCTAAATTTGTACTTGTATATGACAAGATCAGACCATTTAGTGAATTTTTAGTGATTTTGGCCTAAATTTTCATTTGAGTTTAGATCAAGTAAGATTAATAATTTCAAAACAAATGGTGTTAGGAATTGGATGTCTACATTTTCCCCCTATTTGAGAAGGCATAAAGATACATTCAAGTGAAGAAAAATGTTTTCAAAGAAAGGAGTTATCAAGAAGAAATTGGAAATGACCCATGATTCCCCTCAAGAGGACATACTAAGATGAAAGAGAAGGATGAACTCTTGAAAAGAGAAGTAAAGTGAGATCTTAACCTATGGAATAGATCACATCTAGATGAGCTAATGCTTACATGAATGGTTACCATCAATGATCAAAATATAATTAAAGGTATAATAGGACCCAAAATGGGGGGAATGGAAAGGATTCAATCAAAACATACAAGCAACACACTTTGAACACACCCAATTTAAGAGTGAAATCTATGAGCTTGTGGCATTGATCAACGTTGAGACAAGTTTCACACTAAAACATTACCATCATGGGCAAAAGTTTGGAGATGTTGGAATTAGAAGAAAAGGAGAATGTGGTCTCCAAAAATATGATAATAAGAAGTGCCCTAGTAGATCAAATTTGATTATGATAAGATAGTTATGCCATAGCAGGGCTAATTTTTATCTTTTATAAACAATAAATAATGGTCTTTTCCCCATAGGGCTGATTTATATTTGTGACTAGGTTCAAATGTTGTGCCCCAGCATGGGAAAATTTTTAAGTAATTATATCAATGATATAGTCTAAAACATAGATTAAAGTGAGTAGGCATAAACATAGATGCGATGGTGTAATGGCCATGAAATCCATAAAGAACCAGGCATACAAGGATACAAAAAGAGATGAAAGAGATGAAAAGAGAAGTGAAGGTGGCTGAGCTAACTTGAGATACATCATGTAATCAAGCACTACCTACATAGTCCAAATAGACCTCAAAATAATGTAGCTCACCCAAAATTGAGAGAGAATGGAATGAGGTATGATAAATGAACCAAATATTGATTATACTCATGTTGTATATGAAGAGATGCACATATAATCATAGAATTAGGTGTTAAACCTATTGATCCTAGTTTATGCATATTGATCTTGAGGTCTTTTCATTGGAGTTGTTTTAACATTTGGACTTAAATATAGATAATAAAGTTTTTGCTATAGTAAAATAAATTAGTCATCATAAATATAAAATACCCATAATGACATGGAATTTTAAGTGCCCAGAGTTGGTTCAAATGTTAATACCTATAACTAAGGATAATGGTAAAAAAAATGACCAAAACCAAAGTTACAACTATTTACAGTTAAACAAAAAAGTAAAGAAAAAGAAAAATAAAAACATAAATGAACTTAAATTAAATCAAGATATGAACAATCAAGATTCAAGTAGGAAAAAAATGTTTAAAAACAAAACAAAAACAAACTAATAACATGATATCAAGATATAAATAATCTAGAGCTATGTGGACCATGAAGGTGTTCTTGAAAACAAAAGAGGAGAAAAATAAAATAGGGAAACACAAGACCAATTTGAGATAAGAAGTAATAAAAGGAGAAAATAAGAAGAAATAAATGAGGAGGTAAGAAAGCATAACATAACACCAATAAAACTCAAATAAACATACACAGAAAAACTAAGTTAGTGAAGTTTAAGCACAATTATTCATGCACTTGTAGTAGATGCATTAATTTCCACTACAATGTAGCAAGAATAAGGAAATAAAAGTTTTTCCCTAATTAAAAAGGAATAATAACAAAATAAATTTGGAAGAGAAGAAAAGGGGTTGGCCTAGTTGATCCAGATATACAAGACAAGTGGGCATTGATTACAAAATTCCATTGATGCATGTTTAAACATTAAATTCAAGCTAAATTTAGTTCTCCTAGGAAGTGGAAGAGAATAAAAATGTGATGATTAGAATGTATGATTAATTTTTTAGAAAAAAGGGAAAGACTTGACAAATGAGATTGGTCTTGTAAAATGGCAAGCTGGTGAGACAAGGGAGATTGATCTTTCAAAATGGAAAGAGCATGGGAAAATTACTTGAAAAACATCAAGATCATGGCATGATGGGACAATAATTTACAAAATGTACAAAAGGGTAAGATAATTATTTTGTTCTTTTGTGAGTCATTTTTAATGTTTTTGGTGTTTTTGGGATAAACTATGTATAAAGAAGGAAAAACTAGTCAAGTAGATGCTCATCTGAGAGTATAAGCTCTAATAAATAGATAAGCCAATTGTAATAGCATGCATGAATCAAAATAATGGATCAGGGAACTAGATATGAGTTCAAATTATAGTCAAATTTATATGTAACTATATATACTCACAAATTAGTGAGAGTGAGGATCTTGAAAAGGTAAAAATGTTCACCAAAGGGAAGAATATATAATATATAACAATGTGTAGCATGAAATCAATCTAAAAAACCATGTGGTAGGCAAAAATCTTAAGATGAAAAGGTGCCTTTATTCACATATCTATACAAAAAGATACAAAATAATATTCTAGCTAAACTAATTTGTAGAACTAGCATTAAAGGTGTTCATAATGTTGATGAGACATAATTAGGATCAGAATTGGTCAAGAGATGAAAGTGTTCAAATTACAATAAGCCCAAGACATAACAAAGAATATGGTTCCCAAAGATATGGTCCAAAGAATAGGGTCCAGAAAATGGATGTTCTAGGGTGGGATAAAGAATGAGGCTCTTGAGAAGAATGGTCCAAAGAATATGGTTCTAAAAAAGAATGACATAGGGTAGGATAAAATGTGTTTAGAGTACGAATGGTCCAAAATATTTCACTATCTAGATCTATAAAAGTAATAGGGATTATGTGAGAGTGTTCTAGGGTAGTATAAAATGGTAGGATAAAATTAAGTAAGCATAAGTTTTGCCCAAGTAAGGGTTTTTATACACAATGGTTTGAAGTTGTGCATGCATCGAACCTATTCATATTCATAATTTTCATGTACTCTATAAGTTCTTTACCATTGGGTTTAGCTAGTTTATGTGCTCTTGATCCATATTTTGCTATGATAACATATGTTCCTAACCAATTAGGTTAAAACTTACCTTATTTCTTACATTCAACATTTATGTTATTTTCTTTTTCTTTCAAGACCAAATCACCAATCTCAAACTCCAAAGGCAGAATGCACTTGATGTAGCTTCTCCATAATCTATTTTGATAGGCCTGCAAGTTTTCTATAGTAGATAAATGCTTATCATTGAGAAGTTATACTTTTTGAATCCTTGAGACCCTATAGTCCTCATCATCTTCAATGTTCTCTAGTGATACTTGTAATGATGGCATCTCAATCTTGATCAAGATAATAGATTCTATTCCATAGACAAGGGAGTATGGAATGGCTCCTGTTGGGGTTTGATGACTAGTTCTCTAAGCCTAGAGGCTAGAAAAGATTTATAAGTGCCAATTATGACAAACGTCATTGATAATTTTCTTTAAAATGGCTACAATTGTCTTGTTTGATGCCTCAACTTATCTATTTCTTTGTGAGTTATATCGAGTTGATTTCTTGTGATTGATCTTAAATTTTGCACAAAGAGATTTTACATCTTGGTTTACAAATGATCCACCATTATCAAATATAAGGTGAGTTAGGATACCATATCAACAAATGATATGGTAATGGATGAATTTGTTTATCTACTTACTAGTGACATGAGTGATAGGAATGGTTTTAATCCATTTATTAAAATACTTGATAGTAGTTAAAATGTTTTTATGGCCATCTAAATATGTTAGGTTTATTTTCCTAATGAGATCGAGGCCACATGTTGATAATGACCATGGTGTTGTGATCGGTTGTAATGGTAAAAAAGGTGTGTGTATTAAATTTCCATGTTATTGACAAAGAACACACTTCCTCACATAATTACAAGTAGTGGTCTCCATTTATGGTCAATAATTTTCTTGTAAGGAATAAGCTTCTCATCTTTGGTTTGATACTGATCAATGATTTAATTGATGATCAATTGGGAATCACCATAAACCTTTAAAATCTAAATATCACACTATATAACAAGGTGAAGCCCTATAATAAATGTATCATACTTGGCCATATTATTCATATAATTAAATTATATTTGAAATGATTTGGTAATTAGATCCCCTAGGATGTAATCAACAATATGTTGGATATATATCTATAGGATTTAAAGGAACCATCAAAATATAGCTTCCATTATTCAATTTCCTATGATACTTGTTCTATTGCCATAATAGAATCATCTAGAAATTTGAATTTATGCAGTTGAGTGTCTTCAATAAGGGCATCTATAAGTTAGTCAATAATAACCTACCCCTTGATTGCTTTCTATTTCTAATACTCAATGTCAAATTTACTTAGGAGCAGGATCCACTTAGCCATGCATTATTGATGAGCAGATTTATACAATATAAATTTGAGAAGATCCACCTTGGAGATGATAATAGTTTTGTTGTTTAGCATATAGTGTCCTAATTTTTTAGTATAAAACCCCATAGATAAACATGCCTTCTGAATAGGCATATAATTATGTTCATAAGCCACCACAGTGTAGCTTAAATAATAGACTACGTGTTCTTTACATTGATAATTATGTTTGGCCAAAAATTCACATAGTTCATTCTCTATTACTAATATGTAAAGAAGCTGTGGTCATTCAAGTGTTGGCAGTCTCAAGACTAGAGGATATATCAAGCATGCCTTGAGTTTCATAGATTCTATTGACAATCTTCATCCCATTGAAATATGATCCCTTTATTTAAGAGATGGTTAAATGGATAGCACTTATCCTCTAATTGAGAATTGAACCTACATATAGATTAGATCTTTCCTCGCAAGATTCACATTTGTTTAAGATTATTTGGTAGAGGCATTTCCATAATAGACTTGTCCTTGATAGGGTCAGCTTAGATCCCTCTTTGTGATACAATAAAACCTACCAATTTCCTTGAAGTGACACCAAAGACAC
Source organism: Torreya grandis (assembly GCA_037957365.1). NCBI lineage: Eukaryota > Viridiplantae > Streptophyta > Pinopsida > Cupressales > Taxaceae > Torreya > Torreya grandis. The sequence continues at coordinate 395,185 of JARHVA010003751.1, read as the reverse complement.
ATTTCTTAATATTCAAGTGAATATTATATTCAAAAATCCTCTCAAATATCTTCTTAGAATGTATAGATGTCCCACTCTTGTTTTTGAATTTTCTAGTATGTCATAAACATAGTCCTCAAGAATATCATGCATCATGCCATAAAAGATAATGATCATGGAACATTGATATATGGCTCCATCATTCTTCAATCCAAATGGAATTACATGGTAATAAAATGTTTCACATGGAGTGGTGAACACATTCTTGTTTTGATCTTCTTAGGCTATCTTGATCTAATTGTATCTATAAAATCTATCCATTAAGGACAGCATCTCATACCTAGCAATCGAGTCAATAATCATGTCGATGTTAGGCATAGGAAAATCATATTTAGGGCACACTTTATTGATATCTCTAAAATTAGCAAAAATATGTATATTTGGGGTCTTTTTACTCATTAGGACTATGTTTCAAATACATTCAAAATATTCCAGTGGTCTAATGAAACATACTCCTAGTAACTTTTATACTTTTGCTTTAACTAATAGAATGATGCATTGATGCATCTTCCTCAATTTTTACTTGATTAGTTTTGCATCGAGATAGAAAATAAGGTGATACAAAACCAAATATAGGTCTAATCCTATAATTTTATAGTATGCCCATAAAAATATGTCAATATAATCCCTTAGGATGGATATAATATTTTCACATTCTACTTTTGTAAGGGAAGCTTCAAGATAAACAATTTTGGGATCCTCATAAGTTCTTAGGTTTACTATTGTTATGTTCTCTATGAGGAGTGTGGATCCATATTAAATAATTATATGAAAGGCATTATTTTAATCATATTCTTTTGTTACATCTTCTTGTTGTTCATCCTAAAGCTCTAGATAGTGTGACAAATCATAATTTGCCATCTCAGGTAAAGGCCAAGTAGTGAAAAATTATAGAAACTCAAGATTGAGATGACCAAACATTTGTTTTTATTTTAAATATATGATTGTATTGGCTATATAACATGGGTCATATGGGCATTATTCATCCTAAGGGGATGAGTAAACTTTCCTGCCTGAAAGCACTTGAAATAGGTTTTCACTTAAAGGATTGTATTTTTATTTACTTTTTTCTTGATTAATGAGAATATTAAAGAGGTTTTCACCCAAATATATTGATGTTTAATCTTTATTGTGACTAGTAAAGTTTTCCTACTCTCCAAAGTAGGTAGAAGGATCTAATGAAAAATTAAATCCTTTTTTGCGATTGCCAATGGGAAATCCATCTCATAAGCTCATGTATTTTATAATTAATTAGTCATTTTAAAATTCATTGAAATATATGACCAAAAAAAATTTGTCCCAATAAATGAGTTTGGGATGGAAAATTCATATGGAACAATGAGGTATTACTTTAGGATAGGTATCTCCAATAAAGGTACATAAATCTACTTTAGTAAGGGAAGCTCTAATGGTGGATCTTGCTTCAAGATGGGAAGATCAAATAGTTAAGGTCAAAATGGAATTAGAATCAAATAGGTTTGTGTTAGAAATCTCATTAAAAATTATATAATGGGATAATTTATTTGTTTCATGAGTCTCATCAATAGTCAATTAGAATAATCACTATCGAATATTATGAGGTCACCCCTAGGGGGTATAAATATTAGACCATGATTCAAATTAGGTACTCTATATGATAAGGGTTCGATGATTCCTTATGCTCGTGGGCTAAGGCCTTTTCCTATATAATTAATATGATCCATGATCTGATTAAGGATATGATACTTTGGATTCTAAAATCAATCAGTAAGACCTTCAAAATATAACCAATTTCCCTTGGTAAAATCCTCTCAATCTTTCTTTGGCACAATAGTAGGTACAAAAACCATAAGTGGTTTTCATTATTTCTTCTTCTATTTCCAAATCATGTTAGGTCTGTTAGGATTATTTGAAGGTTTAGGATTACTAAGTTTTTTTGGAATTTTAGGTAACTTTACAACACAGAATGCATCCTTAAGACTATATGTGGAAATTCCCACATCTTTAATAACAACTTATTTTATAAGAGCTATGGGAAATGGATCAACCAAAGTGGGAGTGAGATCACTAGGGCTGATATAATTTGATGGAGGTGGATGTGAAACTATATCCTTGTTTTTCTTCATAGCTAATTTAGAACTTGGATAATAGCTATAATTATGAAACTCAACCTCAAGATGCTTTCAATACTCATAAAGTTATTGATCGATGAGAATAGTAACCTCGATCCCATCATAGGGAAACTTAAGGCACTAAATCAAGGTAGAGGGGACAACCTATACTTCATGGATATAAGGATGACCAATAAGTATATTATAGGGTAATTTAATGTCCATAATATGATTCAGTGTATGATGTGAAATGAACCCAACAATGATTGGTAACCAAATAGTACTAGTAAAATCCCTTTAAGAATTTTTATAAGCCTTGATAGTGATTATCTCTAGACGAATGTATTTTTTAGGGTAGCCCAATATTTTTACCAAATTAAGAGATATGGTGTTCAACCCCAAACCATTATCTATAAGAACCCACTTGATCTTATGATTTTCAATTACTACTTCAATGTACAGTGGGTTATTATGGCTTGGTCCAAGTGTAGACATGTCTTTTTGATCGAACATGACTTGACAAAATGAAGACAAATGTCCCCCAAGGTTTTGGAATTGTTCAAGATTTATATCATTTGGAACAATGGATTATTGCAAGAGATTATTCAAGATAGTTATATGGACTTTAGATGTATATAAGAGATCCAAAATAGAAATATGTGTATGGATTTTTCTCAACTAGTTTGATAGACTATAAGGATTTTCAATATTGGGAAGATATTACTTGGCTTTGGTTGGCATAATAGTCATCTTTGGATTCATTAGTGAAATGTTCACATTGGGTCCTATGTAATAATTTGGTAAAGATCCTTGGAGAGTAACTCACAAGCATCTAATTATGACTACATAACCTAAAGGTGTTGGGGAGCCAATATAATCAAAAGATGAAGAAAAAGGGTCTTAGAGGGTGAATTTTAGGCATCTAGATACATTGATATAATTTTGAGTTGGCAAGGAACCATTATAATTAGATGAAGGGTGTTTTCCATAAATAGTAATCCATGCAAATAGAGTCAACTAAACTATGCAAACTTGATGTGGTATTACTAGAGGTATAGGGTGATAACCTTATAATAATGGGTCCTATATAACAAGGAGCATGAGATGGTTTACATGGTCTAATAGTAACATTGACAATGTGGGTTACAAAAACACATCCCATAGTGTTTTTATAGTTGTAAGGAATGTTGTTGTAACCCAAATTATTAGTATGGGTATTATTATCATGATTGTGTTCAGGCTAATTCTGATTTGACCCTATTTCTAGTTATTATTTTACCTTTGTCCTTGATTTTTTCCTTAGTTTTGGTTATTCCTTTATGGTGGTTGATTATGTCAAGGAAAGGGGTCCTTATAGATTCCCATATCTTGATTATTGGCCTGATTAGGGGCTAGCTTAATCTCAACCTCACCACTCTCAATGAGATCTTCAAAAATATGTCATAATTAGATGCAACAATAGGCACCATAACCAACATCATGATGAAAATTTCACCATTCATTCTCTTTGTACCAATCAAGTTGTGGTTGATCTTGAGTAAATTCCCTTGGTACTAACCATATAATTAGGTTATTTGTTATGAGATTTTAGAAAACTATCTCAATTTATTCTCCCAATTTTCTAAATACCTTGACATTTCCATGATTTTCCTTTGTGGAGGTTGTCTCTACAAAATAGGTATTGAATTAGGAGGAACTAATTGTATGTTTGGGATGGGAGGAGCTTATACCATTTGTATGTGCATTGTTTCAGTCACGCCATTTCCAATCATGTTTTTTTTCTTGTTGAATCCCTTAGGATTATCTTGCATAATCATTGGACAAGAATATTTTGCCAAATTTAAAGTTTGACTCTATATGAAAATCTTAACAAGACCCTTGGCAATAAGAGCCTTCTCAATCTACACCCCTTTGTCAATGATTTCATTGAAAGTGTTTGTGAAAGTAAGCTATAGATTATATGCCACCTTAGGGTGTAGGTTCTATGCAGATAGGTCAACAAACTATTTATTTAGTAAATTATGTTAAAAGTTACCCACTAATTCTCTCCACCTCTATAGGTATGTGGTGAAAATTTCTCCATCATGTTGTTTGGATTTGTACAAGTCAACAATTGTCAATTCATGCTCAATTTTGTATGACAAATGGTTGACAAAATTCTCTAACAAGTCATTCTAATCCATAACTAATCCCTTAGGTAAGTTAAGTATCCAATCTAAAGCTTGCCCTACTAAACTTCATAGGAGCAATTGAAGCAATTACACACTGCTATAAGTAACCACTTAGCATAATACAAAAAATTCCTAAATGTGTTCACATGGGTCATCCTTTCCTTTAGATTTATCAAATTTTTGTGCCTCAAAATGAGACATAAATGGGATTTAGATAATAGATAGATCAAATAGATATAGACATATCTCATCAAACTTATATTTCTCAACTTTTTTATTCATCTCCAATCATGTCACAATCTATTTTGTGGAGTTCCACTCTTGCATGTTTGGTGCATTCATGGGTGGAACATAATTTGGTTGGGGTAGAATGTGCCCCTACTACTTATATTTGGGTGGAATATGCCCCTATTTTTGTTGGGGTAGAATTTTCCCCTAGTTTTATTGTCTGGGTGGTATGTGCCCCTATTATTGTGTGGATTTGGTAGGGATGTACACCCTATGATCCTCAAATTTGTTTTGGTTTACTCCTTGAGTCAATTAAGTAAGTGGTTTATTCTTAAGAATCTATTACCTTGAATCAACCACATTCTATTGGTTTTAGGGATTCCTTTATTTATTTATCATTGTACATGTTGGTTTAGACAAACTAGCCAAACTATCTTTGGGGATCTCCTCAATTCGAATTGAATGCTTGGGTGTCTAAGTTTTTAAAGTGATAAGAGGTTCTTGATGGTTAAATAATGTATGTTTCATGTCTAGTGAAACATTTTCCATAACCTCTTGTGTCTTGATCTATTCATTTGAGACTCCTTGATCAATCACCATTGTGTTCTAAACCAAATTTTGTTGCATAGGTTCAATCATATTTCCTTGTTCCTTGGAAGAATAATTGTGTATTGAAGTAGAAACTAGAAATTTAGTTAAATCTATGATAATTTGATTGACATAATATTGACTTATTTTCTTATTCTTGGTGACAAGATCTTGATCGGTTGGTTTTGAATCTATAAGTATTTATTTTTCTTTGTTAGAAGAATAAGGTATGTGTGGTTGTGTAAAATGTTTATCTTCTCATTATTGTTATCTTTCTCTAACTAAGGTGTGTAATTTCTCCATAGGAAAATCTAAGGGTAGTCTAACACTAGATTCTACCAACCTAAGGAGTGCTTCATCTTGGTTTTCTTGGTATTCCATATTTTCTTCTTTAGATCCTACAGTTGTACGAATGTCCTTAAATACAATAAAATTATCTTGACCCTCATAAAAGTACTCCTTATATCTAGGTCAATAAGGGACCCCACTTCAAGTGAACCTTTGAGTCATTTCTAAAAATAAGGTTCGTCTATACATTTGACTAGATTTAGAAAAATGTTGTGCAAATGTTTAAACAAGGTAGGGATTTTGATCTTTCTCCCAAACAAATGACTAAGGTACCAAAGATATTATAAAAGGATGGTGGCTTGGAACAACACACAATTACAAGAATGTGTTCATGAATTTACTCAACCTTGGGTAGGGTTTAAATCATATAAATTAGAAGAGGGTATGATATCTCAAAAATCCAAGGTGAAAAATAGTACACCAAAGCCTATATTTTTTTGATACATCAATACCATTAAAACTAGTTCAACTTTGATGAGTTAATATTAAAAAACTATAAGAAATCCCTTCGTATTAGGAATGAGTTAATATGAACCAAGAAACTCAAGATGTGGAAACATGCAAGAATTCCTAAGTGTAAAACTAGAACCAAATGGGAAGCACAACACCGTCACATGGTAATAGGATTGGTAGTATAAAATATGTTCTAAGACTCAAAGCATGAGTGATATATAAGATGACTTGAGTCCACTAATGATGACAATATGATAATGAGTCTATAAATGGACCTCAATTTAAATTGGAAGTTGCACCCAAGTTCCCTTAAGTCAAGTACAAATGGAAAACCCAATTTAACACATTAACCTTATGAACTTAGAAAAGTGCAATTTCAAATTTTAACAAACAATGAAAGACTTAAAGATAATTTAGAAAGTGGTTTATACTCAAATGGGAAGCATAATTTCACCAATTAGATGTTATGATAAAATGTTTAAGATGACAAATTTGAATGAGGAATTTTTTTATTTTTTCTTGGATAGCATAATGCCTCCTTTAAGAAATTTTGAACAATGTGTTTGGTTATGATGTTTGTTTACAATAAAGTTTTGACTAAAATCAAGACCAAGTAATCTAAGACCAAAATATACAAATACAATTAATTAATCATCCTAAGCCCTAAACTAACAAGGTTGCATGATATTATTTAATTCCATCTTTATATTTACATTTGAGAGGAAATAAAGTGTTTATCTAAAAATAAAAGCACATTATATAGTATAGGGTATTTTATACCCTATTCTCTCAAGTTATAATATGATGACATGGACCTTGGGGCACATTTCACATTAATAATATTTCCATGGTAAGCAGGGTTTATATAAAACTCTACAATTTTTAACCATCTAGATGGATCCCATGCGTACCAAGTTTCACATTAGCACATAATATAAGCAACACATTAATTAAAATTGTGTTAAATTGCTTGTTGTGAAAAAGTCTTATCATTTTCACAACCACTACATCTATCACTTAGTGTAGTGTGATGTCCAAAATGATCATATGTTCTAGGCTTAGCTTTCTACTAACGGATATGGTTTAACCTCTCAAACCATTATCTTAGTAGGGCGATCCTAATTTATATACTCCCCATGGAGAGGGCTTGAAGATGATACTAGGAGATGAAACCCTAGATAAAATCTTCCATATAGAACCCATATGAGGTAATGAATTTCCCCTCACAAGCCAAAATGCATGAAATAAAAATTAATTAAAAAGGCTTTATACATTATTTTAGATCACCAAAACCATGTGGGTTTTGTGGAAAGCCTAGAAATTTTCATTTTTACACCTTTGGACTAAAACATAATTTGTAATTAAAATGACACTTTTTATCCCATAAGTTCCCTATAAGGGATAGGGGGAGCATACACACACAAATTCCTCTTTACTCAAGCAATTTTAACAAAACAAATGATAGATGAATTATACAAAATAAAACTTTTTAGTGAGTTTGGTGATGTTCTTTGGTCCCTTAGCCTTATGTTGTAAAAAAATTTGAAAAATTATTACAAAAAATTCAATATAAATAAGTAACTTTTCTCTCTTAATCATAAAAGTAAAGTTCCTAGTTATTTTTAACTACCAAATGGAGGTTAGAAAGACTTAATTGAGGTCAAATTGATCACTTTCCACATTGGTCCTACATAAAAAATTAGATAATCTTATTTAGATTTGAATCACATTTACTTTTGAAGCAAGTAACTTTGGAAAACATGTTCCTGAGTCTATGTTTTTTTGAAAACATAGAGACCATCAACAGCCATTGTTTGACCATCACCGATTTTTATAAGACTGTCATCGGTAGATAAAAAACTATGGTAGGATGAAAATAACCATTGATGGTTACCTACAAACTTGAATACAACAAAATTATGCTACAAAATATTTGTGAGGATAAAATTTCTAGAAGTTAAGCTTTTGGATCAAAACTATATTCAGACCAGAGACTTACAAAATATAAATCATTAGAAACAAACTTGAATAAAGCTCAAAATGAAAAAATTTAAACATATTTTCCCTAGCAACCAAACCATGGCCAATTGGTCCTATCCATTATGTGGTCACCAAGAATCATCGATGGTCACTATGTAACTTGTGAGTACACAAAATTATTAGGAACATGGAAAACTAACATAAAAATTATTGTTTAAGGACTTTTTAATGACTAAAATGGAAATTTAAAATTTCCATTGCATTTTCCTTGCATAAATAGACTCCATGAATCAATCCTATAGTTTGATTTCATTACTATTTGCTTTCATTACTAAAATCAATAGTACTAAAATCAAACTATAGACATAAAATTGGCCACCAATGGTTTTATGTGTGATTTTGGATGAATTCTTACCAACCTTTGCACATATAGCCTAATAATTTCTAAACATCTCAAATTTGGCTTCATAAAATATAATTTTTCATATAAAACAATTAAAAGGGATCAAATGCATACATCAATTAATTCAAAAATCTTCAAAATGTGAAAAAAACTAAACATAATTAATTAACATGCAAAATCAAATCAAATTTCTAAATTGAATTATCCATGAGAAATTAAATGAATTATAAAAAACAAAATTTAAAAATGAAGAATATAAAAGGAGTTCATACCTTTTTCTATTTGTCTAAAATCCTAAATATCCCATCGGACATGCCAAGATGTAGGATTGGATTACAAAATTGGTTAGTCAAAATTTTGTCAATAAATACATTAAAATTTCATAAAGAACATAATAAATTAAGCCAACCTATTCCAATGGGGTTGCATAATGATAATAAAGAAACATTGAAAAAATGCAATACCAATTACATTCACAAATGATTCCACCATCCAAGAGCAGCTCCAAGAATGTTTTTTTCCCTTTGATCAAGTGCTCTTGTATTTGTCAAAAATGGATGCCATGCTCCTCCATTGTCTCAAAATCATTATGCATAACCTAGGCTCAAGATAATAAATCTAATCTATGAAAATAAAATGAAGCTTGTAAATAAAACATAATGATCAACACAAAAGGTCATGGAGACAATTTTGCATTAAAGGTTTCCAAAAAATTAGACTAAAAATGATGTTATATGCCCTTCTATTTATATATTTTTCAAATTTTCTAAGATCAACCATGATCGTCCATCTCAAGATTTTGATGTGTGGCCATGAATTAATCTAATATTTTCAATTAAATCCATAAATATCCTCATAATTATTTGGGAAGAAGTGTCATTAATTAGTCATGGGTGCACATAAACCTAATATTTATTGCATTTATGGCTTATGGATGCCACCCCATAGATCATGTCACTAGGTGATGCAGATATTAAGAATCAATTTCTAATATTGAAATACCCAATAACTTCCATGGAAAATCAACTTAAGATCTTCATTTGAATTAATTAGCTTAAACAATATTAATCAATTTTAATGCAATTTGTTGGAAATTGGTGCTCAATTAATCAAAATGGTAAAAAGTCATATATTAGGTCATAACTTGAATTGAGGAGAATTAGAAGGTGTTCTTAGATGCATTGGAACCATTATCCCATTTATAATGTTGCCAACACAAAATAATAAAGGTAGGTGAAGTGTACTAATGAATTAGAAGAATAGAGTGATCCAAAGCATAAAAATGTGAAATCATCATTTTTACTCAAAATGAATTGATCAAAGTTATGAATCAAATAAAATTCATTGCCCCATTTAGGGATACATTAGCCTAAATCAACAATTGTATATAACAAGTTCAAAATATTTAGCATGTTTTTAGTTATTTTGGCTTAAATTTTGCATTTGAGAGAAAATCGAGTAAGATTGACAATTTCAACACAAAAGGCGTTAGTAATTAGCTACTCCAAAGGTATAAATCATTGCATTCTTAAGGATGCCAATTAGTAGAGCACAATTTTTATCAACCATAAAGAATATGTGTAATGATGGTTATAATGTTGGACTAGCCATTTGACACGATGCATCCTTTATGAGGATGTTAATCTCAGTACTAGTGTCAACCAAGATGTCTTAAATCACCCAAAAATTGATGGAAACATTCACCCATATCTATTTGTCCTCTTTAGGGCTAGGAGGAATGGGGTTATCTTCTCATCAATCATGATTCATTTAATGATCCTCAGTTTGTCAAATCAATTGAGGTCAAGCATCAATTGGTGTTTGTACCTAGTTTTTAAGCCAATTAATAAGTTATGGGATAATTTCTTCATCCAACATATGCTTGTCAATCTCTTGAAAACCATCTCATGCCATATTTTGAGGTTTTATTACCTTTTATATATCAACATGTTATGTTATTTCTTGGTATTTAAGAAATCTAATTTATCCTTGTAATTCTCATACCAACATCATAGTATCATTAAGTACATATTTCTATTGTTGGACATTAGGATACATCTTTGAATGAGGCTCTTTATATTGTACCGTCTCAATAGGAGTAGATGTATACTGAGATTATCCACCACCATGTATAGTGATATTCACCTGTTAGGTTGTTTGTGTGATTGAGTTTGGCCACTAATGATGTTACTCAATGTAAATTATACTTACACCATTTTCATTTCTTTCCTTAGTGATGGTCATGTGTAATTTAGGACATTCTTCCAATCGATGCAACTTTTTACAAAAAACACATGTGGGATAAATTGGACAATCCTATTGATATTAGTTTGTAGATCCAAACTTATAACATGTTCTTGGTGGAAAATAACCACCTTCTCATCCTTATCCTCAGCCTCATCCATGATAGACACCATTTTGTTGATCATTGGACATAGAGGTTTGACAGGTACCACACACACATTCCTCACGTATATCACTAATTAATGAGAAATCATTTATATCATGGGTGTAGGCATCACATATTTTTTATTATTCAGACAAATTAAAATGGGTATCTTAATATAGGAGAGGATAAGAGCGTATATCATGCTATTTATGGTAAATTTCACATGATTGCTTCTGTTAGGGTGTGGAGCTAAAAGCTACACCTTAAGGCAAACATGAGGGTTTCTAGTGTATGTAGTCATCGGTGTCGGCAGGCCACACTGATGACGGTCAGGGGACGCAAAAGTGAAACCAACATCGGCAGAAGATCAGCTGGCGTCGATCACCTCCAGGAAGGCAGGGACCGACGTCGGTCGCTTATGGCAGTCTGAACTACTGTTGACGAATAGTCAGTTAAGTGAACGTGGAGTTCGCATGTTAAGGCCTTATTCGAAGCCTTGAGCAGCAAGTCTAATTTGTGTATGCATGAGATCTATATAATAGACTCATGGGCTATATTGTTAAGTGGAGAATTTGGAGAAGAGCTATGTGAAGCTTGGAGAGTTCTTCCCATGGTGGAATCAAGTAGGATTCCCCATGTATGTTTAAGTAAGATCAGGTTTGATATGCAGGATGTGTGTATGCGAGGGTCAGACAGAGATCAGCGGTTGGCCAGGGTCCAAGGTGATAGCAATACATCAGCAGGATCATGGAGAGATCTACTTGGAGTATGGTTGTGTACTCGATTGTACAGATGTGAAATGAGGTGAACAACAACTTGTGTTAGCTGTGTGTTGTGACCTATGAGAGAAGATTACTCTGGAGGGAAGTTTACTGTAAGCCCATGAAGTGGAAGAAAGAGTCCCACCTCTTTGTTGTAGATTCCTTTGTAATGAGTTGAATATAATTGTATATTGCCTCTCATGTTCTGTGTGTTATCTCATTGATAGTTATTTGTTCTTTTGGATATTTTGCATGTTTAATTGCTTATACAATGGTAATCATGTGTTCTCTTAAATCTGACAAGTTGTGTTAGAGCTTTGGGGTGTTTTGGTCCTATCAATTGGTATTAGAGCAAGGTTGGACGTCCTCAGAGCGAGTTTGACTAACAGATGTCCTAGATCTGTTAAGTGTTTGTTGATTATAGGTTACTCACAGGGGTTGCTGTTTGAGTGGGAGTATAGCAAGGCAGAAGATGGTACAATGAGAATGAAGGAAATTAGGTACAGGTTTAACACCACAAGGAGTGTGGTGGGTTGTCTTCAGGTGGGAGCTTGAAGAGGAATACAAGCCAGGATGCAGATTGGACAGAGTACTAGTTTTGGGTACAGGTGCAGCTCTTTATCTCCAAGTGGGAGATTGTTAGGGTGTGGAGCTAAAAGCTACACCTTAAGGCAAATAGGAGGGTTTCTAGCGTATGCAGTCACCGGTGTCGGCAGGCCACACCGATGACGGTCAGGGGACGCAGAAGGGAAACCAACATCGGTAGAAGATCGGCTGGCATCGGTCACCTCCAGGAAGGTAGGGACCGACATCGGTCACTTGTGGCAGTCTGAACTGATGTTTATGAATAGTCAGTTAAGTGAATGCAGAGTTTGCATGTTAAGGCCTTGTTCGAAGCCTTGAGTGGCAAGTCTAATTTTCGTATGCATGAGATCTATATAATAGACTCATGGGCTATATTGTTAAGTGGAGAATTTAGAGAAGAGCTATGTGAAGCTTGGAGAGTTCTTCCCATGGTGGAATCAAGTAGGATTCCCCATGTATGTTTAAGTAAGATTAGGTTTGATATGTAGGATGTGTGTATGTGAGGGTCAGATAGAGATTGGCGGTTGGCCAGGGTCCAAGGTGACAGCAATACATCAACAAGATCATGGAGAGATCTACTTGGAGTACGGTTGTGTACTCGATTGTATAGATGTGCAATGAGGTGAACAACAGCTTGTGTTAGCTATGTGTTGTGACCTATGAGAGAAGATTACTCTGGAGGGAAGTTTACTGTAAGCTCACAAAGTGGAAGAAAGAGTCCCACCTCTTTGTTGTAGATTCGCGAGGTTGGACGTCCTCAGAGCGAGTTTGACTAACAGATGTCCCAGATCTGTTAAGTGTTTGTTGATTACAGGTTACTCACAGGGGTTGCTGTTTGAGTGGGAGTATAGCAAGGCAGAAGATGGTACGATGAGAATGAAGAAAATCAGGCACAGGTTTAACACCACAAGGAGTGTGGTGGGTTGTCTTCAGGTGGGAGCTTGAAGAGGAATACAAGCCAGGATGCAGATTGGACAGAGTACTGGTTTTGGGTACAGGTGCAGCTCTTTATCTCCAAGTGGGAGATTGTTAGGGTGTGGAGCTAAAAGCTACACCTTAAGGCAAACAAGAGGGTTTCTTGCGTATGCAGTCGCCGGTGTCGGCAGGCCACACTGACGACGGTCAGGGGACACAGAAGGGAAACCGGCATTGGCAGCTATCGACCGGGGTCGGTCACCTCCAGGAAGGCAGGGACTGACGTCGGTCGCCTGTGGCAGTCTGAACTGCTGTTGACTAATAGTCAGTTAAGTGAACGCGGAGTTTGCATGTTAAGGGCTTGTTCAAAGCCTTGAGCGGCAAGTCTAATTTGTGTATGCATGAGATCTATATAATAGACTCATGGTCTATATTGTTAGGTGGAGAATTTGGAGAAGAGCTATGTGAAGCTTGGAGAGTTCTTCCCATGGTGGAATCAAGTAGGATTCCCCATGTATGTTTAAGTAAGATCAGGTTTGATATGCAGGGATGTGTGTATGCGAGGGTCAGACAGAGATCGGCGGTTGGCCAAGGTCCAAGGTGACAGCAATACATCAACAAGATCATGGAGAGATCTACTTGGAGTACGGTTGTGTACTCGATTATACAGATGTGCAATGAGGTGAACAACAGCTTGTGTTAGCTGTGTGTTGTGACCTATGAGAGAAGATTACTCAGGTGGGAAGATTACTTGGAGCCCTTGAGGAGGAAGCCTCACAGAGGTGGAAGAAGAGTGTGATCTCTTTATTGTAATTTCCTTTGTAATGAGTTGAATACAATTATGTGTTGCCTCTCATATTCTGTGTGTTTTCTCATTGATAGTTATTTGTTCTTCTGGTTATTCCACATGTTTAATTGCTTATACATGGTAATCATGTGTTCTCTTAAATCTGACAAGTTGTGTCAGAGCTTTGGGGTGTTTTGGTCCTATAGGACTGATTCTAGTGTTAATACTACCAATAGCTTTAGCATGGAAGGCAACTTCTAGGGGTTTGTATGGGCTAGTAAAGGTCTTATATAATAGTTTTCATGTAAAGAGAATCTAAAAACATCCCACAAACCATTATACATGCTAAAAATCATTAATTCAAATACTTTGTTACTCAAATTCAAGAATGTCAAATTCCTGATGGAATGTTATTTTGATATGATCATAGTAAATTGCCACTTATTAAAGGTCTATCTTCCTATACCACTTGTGTGCTCTCTCTATAAGTATGGTCATGAATTGTGTGGCATTTCACTTAGAATAAGTTATTCCTCATGCCCTTCAAATGAGTTTACACTTATGTAAATGATACATAATATTCTCCATGCCTAAATATTCAAGTAGGTGAAGTATCATTTCATAATATAATTTTAGCAAATAAGGTGCTAATATTGGTGGTTGTTTAGAACCCATAGATCCTATTTATTAAGGGGGGAGTCCACTATGTCCTCCCGTGCCACCTCCTATCCCACCTCTAATTCATCCAAAATTAATATCCATGATGTGGGGAATGGTATATGATTGATTAATAATATTTGGGCATGTGCTTTGTTCACTATGAATGTTAGGTCTTCTAGGCATCCAAAATTGAGCCATGAAATTCCCTTAAAGAGGAAAAGTGAGTGTTAATTTAGTATAAGTTAAAATAGGCTCAGCTATAATTTCCCTTAGATGATTAGTTTCTGATTCTACACTATTTGTATCCCAATTATGTATAAGTAATTCATCTAGTCAAAATCATGAGTGCGCATTATGGTTGGGGAACTCAGTTGGTTCAAACTTGGTTCTTTAGTCTCTTCTATCTAGATAATTTCTCCTTCATATGATAAAATTTACATGGGGCATGGTTCTAATGTGATGGGGTATTCCTTATACATTCTCACTTCCTTGTGGATCCTAACAACACTTCTTGAGTTCTTTTAATCCCTTCTTACACTGTTGTTTCCTATGATCATCTACCAAGCTTCATCATATTTTTGCTTCCATAATGCCTATTAAATGGATAACATTCCAAACCTAAAACTCTTTAGCAACACTTCTATATTCAACTTCCTTTGATGTAGCTCATACAAGGATGTATTCAACCTTACATTGGTAGTGTTTTGAGTCCACAATAAAATAACAACTTCTAAACTTCTAGTAGGAAATGTCTAATATACCACCACATGATTCTAAAAAAAACTAGAACTTGGCTTCTTTAGGACAAGAGTAAGTGGTTATATCATACTTTAGAATGTAGCTATTCAACACTCCTATCCACTAGATATTAAAATCTCATGTACATAGTGTTCTTATTCATGCCAAAGCCCTATGATTTTCTAACTTCCGATCTTCTCTTCTCCCAAAATTTCTTGATCAACCTTGAGCATAAGAAGATATCTAAGCATGCAAATGAACAAGGACTTTGATAAAGAAGGTTTCATATAATGCACTGTAAATATGTTGTTTCACCCACTGACATGTGAAAACTCTTGGTTCAAGATAAGGAACCACAAAATTATCCTAAACCTTGATAATCCATTGTTTAATACTTTCAAGGGTTATACATTCAAGTATCTTCTATTACTATGCATCAACTAGTATGGGTCCTAGAATTGGAACCAAAATGTTGGGATTTATATTCTCATAATCACATTTTCTTAGGTTTTAAAGTGTAATCCTAAAAATATTATGCATTGGCCCTTCATACAATTCTATGGTCTTGTGTGCTCATCCAAAGTGCACAATAAGAGACTAGTTCCTATGCATTATGTTTCTTAGTAATAAACTTGCCATATACTTGATTTTATTCATATATGTAATTAGTAATTACACAAAAAATAAATAAACCACTACAGACCTTGACTCATCAATCATAACCACCAAGAACATAAACATAAATTCCATGAAGTTTAAGGGATTTTCAACTCATAAGGCATTTTTTATAAATCCCATTATGTGAGATGATCCACTATTCATAATCAAATATAAATTAAACGTAAACACACAATGTCTAAATTTATTGTAATATCCATGAGTCTATATTATATAATTATAATATTCTATCCATCATTGGTCACCTTATATGATTCCACACAAGGGTATTTATACTTATTTTTCCTTGACCAAGTAATTATATAATAAATGACAACATGGACGATTGGCCAATGAACTCTTAGTGTACTGAGAGTCATTGTATTCTTTTAATTTTCCTCTCCTAAGGACATTGACCTTTCTACCCCCTATATTATTCTTCAATGCTAGATCATTGATACCATATGTCAACCAAAATGTTGGGTTTTTTATTCTCTTTATCATGTTTTCCCAGGCATTAAAGTGTAACCCCAATAATCTTGTGCACTATCCCTTCCTATAAGACTATGGTCTTATGTGCTAACTGAAAGTGCACAACAAGATTTGAATTATCATGGGTATGTTGGTCAATAAAAAACTAGTCATATACTTGAGTTTATTCATATATCTAATTAGTAATTACACATAAAAATAAATAAACTAATATAGACCTTGAATCATCACTTATAACCAGAAATAACATAAACATAAATGCCATGAAGTTCAAGGGATTTTCAATTCATAATGCATGCTCTATAAATCCCATTATGAGAGATAAACAACAAAATTAGATAGTTTGATCCATATTTCATATTAAAATGTCAAATAAATATAAACACATAACGCCTAAACTTATTACAATAACTAAAAGTCTATATTATATAGTTCCAATACTTTATCCATCATCGATCACCTTAAATTATTCTATATAGAGGTATTTATACTTCTATTTCCACGACCAAGTAGTTACATAATAAATGATAACATGGGTGATTGGCCAATGAAATATTAGTAAAATATGAGTAGTGGTAGTCTTTTATTTATTCTTTCCTAAGGACTTAAGCCTTTGATCCCCCTATATTATTATTTTATGCTATATCTTTTCTGCCATATGTCATATTCTTTGTGGGTAGGTGTGAAAATCATAATTGTTAAATTCTATATGTCCCTTGAGAATCAATCCTAAATCATCTCCTACTTTCCATGCACTTTCTAAGTCTTTCAATATTATTCTAAGTTATATGCTCTTGTGTTCCTTGTATTTATGTTCTATATTTGATTGAGTCCTCTTGCATTGATACTTATGCACCCTTGTCCTTTCACACCTTTCTAGTTCTACACCATGGTCTTCTTGCACTAGGATATTTTCATGACATGGTCTTCCTATGCTATGATCCTCTCACATCATCTTGGTTATGTGCCAAAACACCAAAATACTTACTCAAAATTTGGGGTCCAACATGAAATAATACATGACATCACTTTACCATGTGATGTGTATCCACCTTACGTATCCTACATAATCAAAAAATTATGATGGATGGGTAAATTTATCTCTTTAGAGAAAGAATATTTACCTCCCATACACACAATTAATAAACATATCACATTATATATTCATGTACATATATAAAATATGATAGTTGTGTGGGTTTAGGTGGCTAATTGATATATGCTCAATATTTTTAATACCTCTCTCATTAATATATTTAGTATGGATTTTAAGGATATTGACTACTCAAATATAAATATTTGGGGATTTTATAATATATCTTATAAAGTGCCAATACAAGTTAAATTGAATATTACTATGGGTTCTATAATAATAACTATAGTTTTTAGGTTATGCCAAATTATCTCAATTATAATATTCTATTGGGATGACTATGGATACATGAAATGAAAGTGGTACCTTTTACCTTAGACATGTGTCTAAAATTTATTCCTCAAGGATAAATATATAATTATCCTATGGATCAGTAACCATTCAATCATTTTGCAATGATACGACCTATGAAAAATTACATACCTCACATGCATTTTTTTCCTTAAGATTTTGTATATACAAATACACATACCCAAATGTATACCAACATTGACATATAACCTAATTTATATTCTACTCCAAGTAGTATATTTAAATAAATATCGATTTGGGGTTAAAAATTTGGATACATAAGAAAAGGATTGGGGAGACATGTCGAAGGAATTATTAATCCCATTGAAACATCTTATCAGTATGGTAAAAAATTCTTGATGAAACATACAAGTCAACAATATTAATTAATTAATACCAAGAAAGTAAATTTATATATACATTTCCTTAATTTTACACCTAAATCTTACCAGGAGGTTCATCATTTACTAATTATAAAATTAGTATGACTTAACCTCATCAATGATACACTATCACCATTTGTTATGAAATTAGATGATATTTCCAATGATGAGTCTCTCTTGGAATATTTATGGTAATGTGATGATCTCCTTACATATTATCATAATAAAAGGTTTCCATAAAACAAAAATATCCATGCATTTTTTATATATAATGGACATTCATAGGATGATGTCTATATGGATGGTCCTAATACAGATCATACTAAACCAGATGTGGAATAGAAAGCAATTTTCACAAATAATGAAATAATCTAATTTACTTACAAAACATATAGATATCCTAGACTAAACCTTGTTTCAACCATGATAAATTATGAATATGTCAGATAATTTTGATAGGTATAACATGATTACCAAATTTATTCACTTGACTTATTTAGATATGTTAAAAATTTACTCTATAGTTGTAATGATAGATATAATTAGTTATCTAGCTGTAAAAATAGTTAAGTATAAAATAAAAGTATGCATCAAAAGGCCAATTTTATAATTAAAAACAAAATTCAAAAACTATTTGATGTTTGGTCTATTAGATCAATTGATTACAATGACAAGGTTTCTAGTAATACATGAATTTCAAAAGCAATGAAGAATAAGTATTTTCTAGAATTTTGAAATTTAAACATAGTTTGTCCCAACAATGATTTCCATTACCTAATATGGATATGATTATAGACTCTACAACTAGTAATGATATTTTATCATTCGTAGGTGATTTTTTTGGATATAATCAAATAAAGATTAACCTAATGCCTTATTTACCACACAATGGTGGATGTTTTATTATGTTGCAATGCCCTTTAGATTTAAAAACATAGGGTTACTAATCAAATGGATATGATACGCATATTCCATAAATTTCTACATAAATTAGTGAAAGAATATGTTGATGATTTACTTACAAAATCTACACATCAATAGGATCACACTATAGGCTTATGATAAATATTTAAGTGATTATGAAAATAAAATGTGTGCTTCAACTAAAATAATGATTATTTTAAATATATTTATGATATATTACATATTAGATAGGCATAATATCTTATCTAAAGAAATTAAAATATATTTTATATATTCCTCCACCAAAAGGATATAATGAGTTAAAGTGTTTATAATGAAAAGATCATGAAATAAGACATTTGGTACCTTATTTCACTGAAAAGATGCATACTTCTACATGGTTATTAAAAAAGAAAAAAAAATTGAATGGGATACAAGTTGTCAACATAGTTTCAATGTAATAAAATAATATATACATGATGCTCTTATTCTCATGCTTTTGATACAAGACTAATGTCTTTATTGGAACAATATTATGATCATCACAAGGAATACCCAATCTATTATATGATTCATTCACTCTTTGATTAATAAAAAATATAATACAATGGATAATTTTTGTCTTTTGGTTACTTTTTTAGAATAAAATATTCAATAATATATGGTTAATAATGAAATACATGTCATTGAGAAAGTGGATTCGATAAATTTTCTCATGATAAAACCATATTTTTTAGGACATATAGATAAACTAATAATGCTACTTATGGAATTCAACTTAAATTAGATATCTCAAAAATCCATTAAATGAAGAGTAATCGTGGATAAATTATTCACATCACCACTAGTTTACACAATACCAATGCGAGACAATTTTCAAGATAATTATATTACATACAACATTGATGATGATACATTGAATGGGTAATTTTATGTATCTAAATACACTTTTCATTCTAGAGCAAGAATAGTTTTAATTACTCATCAAGTAAAATATATACCAATCACATATTGCTTAATTTTTTCATACACAAATAATATTAAAAAATATGAGGCATTGAATCTAGAATTATATACTAAGCTTGCATTATAGATAAAAATATATTAATGTATACAAGGATTGAGATCTCATAGTTTAGAAAAAATTTAATGATTATTATATGAAAGAGAAAAATATTATTCTATATAAAGATATGGTAAAATTATTGATGACACACTTTCATATGAATATGATTTAGAGTATACCTCATAATTACAATCATCATGTAAATGTTATATGTATTGGAACCTATTTATTTATTTGGAAATTACTAATGATCATGTAATTTTTACCATACAAATATTACAAAATACATAATTTATGGTAATAGGCATGTTCACCTTATCGTTACTAGTCATCACAAGTAACATAAGAAATTTAGGATGGTACAATGATATCCATAACTTCTTCTATAAATCCATTACATCATAAAAATTATGTGTGATATAAAAATATAAGTTACCAAAATATTTTATTCATGACATTTTAATCAGATGATATATTTATAAATTCTTATTTTAAGGACATTAACTATGATGTCTTAGCTACAATATGCTAATCTATATCTATAATAGGTACATGATAATTAAAGTGGGGGACATCTTATTAGAAAATAAACATCGTATAAATTATTAAATATGTGTTGATATTAGACTATAATGGAAAAATAATTTCAATATCATGTAAAACTATGAAAAAATTACTATTGACACAATAATGTTAGTCACACATTGATTTCACTATTTTGGGTATTATGGAATGTAAACACTATGTAGATAAAGTAATGAGAAGATAACATATTGAGTTTCTAGGAGGATGTTCACCTTGTTTTTTGAATCATGTTTCTTTATGACAAAATCATGAAACACTATATGTTATGTGTTTTGATTGATCTTGATGTGGAATCCTAAGCCTCCATGATTTCTAAGGTTTTAAGGAAGACATATGGAATTAGAGTAGAATTATTAGGGTAGGATAGATGTGTGATCAACACCCCATATGCTAAGAATTTCCTACATACCAGTAACTCAAAAGGGGATTAGGCCTGATGCAGTTCTCCAGATCTAAGTGTTGGTGCAAGTGCAAGTGAATGTTAGTATCAATGGTGGTTTGAATTATTTAAGTGTGTATTAAGATTGGAAACTATTTCCAAACAAGATCCACTTTTCACATTCAAGAAAGGAAAAATGATAAACTAAGAAAATGGACGAGGGTTTATACGTACCTAGATATGGACTTGTGCACCAGATTCAGACGATAGCAGGAACTCCTCTTTGGTTATGGAGGATGACACCTATAAGAGAAAGAGACTAAAACATGAAAAACATTAGATGACAAGAAGGTGGACTGCCAAGTGAAGGCTTGGTCCTAGAAGCACAAAGACTTCTCAGAGGATGACAGTCCACTATTAAAAATAGAATATTTAACAAAAATAGAAATGATAAAAGACTAAATGAAGAAAAATAAAAAGCAAATGCGTACCTATTATGTAGCAATCTACTTTGCACAGTCACCAATGTTAGTTGTTTTACCGACATCGGTCAAGGAATGTAGCTGACGTCGGTTAGTCTGCTGACGTCGATAGCGGTAATGGTCGAGGACGATCGAGGTAATGGCCAGGGACAAGTTCAAGTCTAGGTTTTTAGTCTACAAGGTGGACTGTGGTCTCATCTGAGGGTCAGGAAGACTGTTTGAGAGTCAGAGGGATTGTTTGGGGGTCTGAGGGACTTTTTTGGGGTTTGAAGGACTAAGAATATTGTCTGGGAATGGACTGGATGGGTGACAGGGCAAAAGGAAGATGAACGGGAGACAGAGATCCGAGAAGGCTTTTTAGCCTCTCAGGGAAGGACAAGGAAGGTTGTGGATAGTGGGTTGGATTAGCAGGTAAAACTAAATAAGAAATGAAATGAAAAACTATAAAGTGCTTACCTCTTGCTTGTTGAAGGAAGGATGGAGGAAACCTATTGTTGGAACTGTTTGAAGGACCTGCAAATGCCAAGAGCCTAGAGCTATCTTTCCAAGGTACCTATAACTACTGGTGTTGCTATGTGAGAGGGAGAGAGAGGAATAGAATGCTAAAGCACCAAAGAGAGTTCACATTCGTGGCAGGAAGAGCAGTAGCAAAAATGCATTTTTGAAGGAAACTGACGCTGGCAGAACCATTGACATCAGCTGAATAATGACTGACATCAATGGAAAAATAATGGGGATAGAGGCTCAAATTAGCCTCTATCCATTCTTGCATGCTGCCAGGTCAAAGGGCCATGAGAAAATGGTTGAGGAAGGCATAAATGGATGCGAGAGGGAGGATTAAGAGAGGATTTGGGCAATAAAGGCTACGAGAGAGGTGGGGGCATCCAAGCAGGGGATCCAAGGTGGCATGGGTGAGGTGGAAAGGGGCCAATAAATTAAAATATTTATCTATTTTAATTTAAAAATGGAGGGGACTAGGACAAGTGCTAGGAAATAGACCAAGGGGGCCAAGGGGGGAGGATGACCTAGGGGGTAGACACGATTTCGGTGTCTACAGAAACCTAAGTAATTCAAGCTATATATTTTGTTATATGGGTGTATGTTAAATTAGGGAAGAATAGGGTTCATGATAATTAGCATATATCTTCTCATATCCTACATAAATGAATGAGAGTGGTCCTTATATAGTGTTATGGTGCTTGTTGAGACATGAAATGAGTATAGGTCAATCCTAAAAACTATTTGTGAAGCAATAAGATATTTAGTAGAGGTAAAGAAGGTTGAGGGTCAATATCACTTCACCTATGTTAATAGTGTAGTGTGTTATATACCAAAGGGACATGCCATTATCAGGTGGTTAGAATGGATGAAAAAGGGTTTAGGATGTTTATTTTATGACTCAATGCTAATTTTAATAGATACACAAATGATGAAAAAGGATTAAAAGAGGACATAAGATAGGTCTAGGACTAACCTAAGGATAGGGTGATCTCAAATGACATTAATTGATTTAAAATAACATTTTAGATGACTACATTTCCCCAACCCCCCTTATTCTATAAATGTGGAAAAGTGAAATGACTAGGATAAAACAAAGAGAGACATGCCTAGACTTATCTAAGAGTTGAATCATGTGAATGTGGGTCTAATTTTGTGAACTATTTGCCATTACATGTCTTGAAAATGAAACATGTATGAATCAGTCCTTAATAAATATCAAAAGTAAAGATGAAATTGAGTAAAGATACGAGAGAGAGGAAATGAATGAATACACCTCATTGGGTACACAAAGCAATGCAAAAACATGGTGATATTTGATGTGTGTGTAGATAGTGATGCAATAATGAATAGATAAGAATGGGTTGATGGCTTTCCCAATCCCCATGTGTGGGTAGCTCAATAACTCAAGATAAACTCAACTCCATCATTTCCCACCCATGTTTAGTGGATAATAATCTATGAAAAATATGGATTAGATTGATGATTTTTCCAACCCTCTCATGTAAGGTGGTTTAATAACTCAAGTAAGATATGAATCCATCATTGCCTACCCATGTATATTAGATGCATATAGATCTAAAACTATGTGATGTAACTTAAATTGTGTAAGTTGGCTCTGGGCCATATTCAAACTTTAAACTTTAAAACCAACTCTGGGACACTCAAGACTAACAACCATTGCATATATAATGAGGCACAAATTTGGTGTGATCTTAGTGTAAAAATGGTATAAAACTATTGAATAAGGTGTTTGGAGTATACACCATGGAAAATGACATGGATTTGAGATTCCATCTAAAAAAATTGTTGTTAAATTGATCATATGTGAATAATGTGTTATGCACATGCCCCTAATTTTGGTATATGTTGGTCTTATCCATGTTCATATTACCCCATTAATTCCTAGTAATATTAAACATGTTTTATACCTAGATTTGTGTGACCATAGGAAAATAACTTCAAACATGCCTATCAGTTATCTAGTATAGGAAGACTTAATGATTTTGTGATCTGTTATGATTTCTATCCCAACTTATCTATGACTATAAGAGATAAGGGTTGTAAAGAATTCAAGCATGGTTCTCTTGACTATTGGGAAATGTTCACTTCTTTGTATGATTTATACATGTTTGGAGAATTTAAATATGCCTCTATAAACCTTACAGTTGTCTATAGTATGACCAACATGAATCACCTTAAAAGCCTAGTGAATTTGCCATATGACCAAAGTCTAAGTGGTAATATACAATTACAAAAGGGACATGTTGAATCTATAGAAATACCATAAAAATGGAAACTTGATTGTTAAATAATGTCACCCCACAACTAAAAGGTCAAGAAACTATTCATAAAATAGATGGAAGGACTGTAGATATTGTACCTACAACCTTATCTTTCCATCACAATTCCAATATATCTTCCAGAATGTCTTCTCCATCATGAGCATCAATTTCATCTAGAAGGCCAACTATTAGAAAGGGTCATATCCTTATACAACATGAGGAGATAAATCCTAGACCATACCCTATTAATCCTAATAATCAATTAGCTTTCACCATTATGAGCCTCCTAAGAGAAAGAATTCTTAAGTTCTATATAGAGGATAAAGTCACTTTGTATAAAGGTAGAAGATGGCCTCCTCATAAAGGAGTGTATTGACAACTAGAAGGTGTTATTAGTTATTTCTTTGTAGCATACCAGCCTACAAGAGTTGATATAGATCCCTCAAATGAACTTAAATAGAGATTTTATGTGTCAAGATATCATGCACACCTATCTAAAAAAATTGATGATATTTGTAAAGATGTTTTTTATCAAAAAATCTTTATCTAGATTATCTATGATAGAAGAAAATACAATGCATATAAGAAAGGTATGTAATGATGTAAAACAATACATAAACCAAGCATTGAATTATGTCAGGCCAACACATGAAAAGGTTGTTACATTGCATCAAGTTGTTTTTACTTTTAATGATCAGCTATCTTCTATTGATTCAAAATTGACTTCTCTTGAAGATAGTCTTAACTGGCTTATAGCTAAAGAAAAGAAAGATATAGTAAAAATATAAGAAGTTCGTGAAATAGAAGTTGATCCATCATATGGAACATCCTTAGTCAAATTTGGAGGAAACTTCAGACTAGTAAATAAGACAAAAGGTCCAAATACCTCCATGATGCAGAGAACTCAGATACCTATTTAGCCTTGGTCTCTTAATATAGATAGTAAACTAAATCCATTGAATGAAATTAGTGCCTAGTGTAATAGCATGAGAGTCATTACAATAGTATCAAATTTAGATCCTACTACTACAACTCTCTTTGCTTCAAAATATTTTTGGGGAATTGCTTTAAAATGGTAGAAATCTATGATAGAAATTGAATAGTATCTTGGACACTCCAAAATCAACCAAATCCCCTTGAAATTTTGTATAATATGCTTATTAATGAGTTTTCTCCCCTATAGGGAATAGAGAAATAGAATCGCATAAATGGCTAATGGAAATGAATTATTGTGATTTAAAGCAATTTGAGCCATTTGCCAAATAGTTCAGGGAATTGGCATATGAATCCAAAAGTTTTAGTATAACTAAAAATAAAATCAAGTTTCTTGAGGCATTACCTTATAACCTCATTGATAAGGTATTATAGTATATTGATGTCAAATATCTAACTCTTCCTGCCATGTCAATAACAGATGTTATTAATTTTTGCAGACAATAAGTTATGCAGCTCATCTTTGAAACTAAGACAATCCAAAAGCTCAACAAGCATCAAGCTTCTAGAATTACTCCAATCTTCCCTAAGACTACTCCCTTTGGTTCTAGATAGTTTGTACAATAAATGAAATCTTAGAATAAATGGCATCCCTAGCTTTCCTTCAAATGTCGATCCTTTCCTCACAAGCATTCCTATGCTCCACCTTTACATTTTGTTCACCAACATAGAACACATTAACTTGATTCCAAAACCATCATTTACTATATCTATAATAAACTTGGCCATATATCCCCTAACTACCATTGCAAAAACAAAGCTATTAAAGTAGTATATTCCTCTAATGTAGTAGTGTGGTGTGATGTAATAGACCCTGAAGAAGATCTATATCTATAAGATGAGATCTATGAGCCTATCATGGAAGAGTATTATGATAAAGATGAAGACACTCAAGATGAATTAGAGTTATAATCTTTAGTTGATGATATAGAACATCCTTTCACTAACATGTAGAGGCCATGATCGAGATCATGCCCTCTAAGGGAAAACCCTCAAAATGAAGCATATGGATAGTGGTCTAGGAATTACCATTAAGTGATACTAGAATATGAAAGAAGACCCAAACCACATTTAAGAAATAATACTAGAGGCAGACAACCTTCTATGTGAAGTATTTCTCCATCAATGAGAAGACCAGCACAAAATCCTTTGCATTTTCCAAGTTCTTTTCAATGTAGTGATTCATGGATTAAAAACAAATTTTACTATAATGATCCACCAAAAGAAATTCATTCTCCAAAGATAGAACCATAATGGGATGAACTTTATCCACCAAAAATAGAAGAAGAAGAAACAAAAGATCTAATAGAAGAATTCTTCTGCAACGAACTAGGAGAATGTAGTATAAATCTCAAAGAAGAAGACTTCCAAGAAGAAGAAGAACAAATATACATAGATTAATATAATGCCATTCAAGTCCATATAATTGCAAACTAGTATGTATAAATATTCCACCTCCTAAGGTTCCATAGGCTACATATTTGACACAACTTATTAATGGGAATTTTTTTCAGTTTATTATAGTAGAGATATATGGTAGACTTGTAGATGATCATATTGATACAGGTGAATCATTGTCATTTGCTAAGCCACAAGTTATTCAAGACTAGTAGAAGTTAGATGAATCACACTCATACATAAGCTTAGATGTCTAAGAAATAGTTTTTTTCTATGACTTGTATAAACATTAATAGCCATTAAGAATTAAAAACAAAATGTTTAATTATGATTTCTTTGATCACAAGTCTATGCTAATAGGCATACTCTTAGGAGGTGTTTTCATAGATCGATATTCTCCATATGGATTTACTCCTAAAAGTGTAATGTTAACAATTAATGATAAAAGGTTTAGAATTCCTTGCCTAACATATGCCATAGAATAATTGTCAATCTCTATGAGCTATAATCCTAAATAAAAAATCCTAATTGAAATAATGAGTCTAGGGAATAAGATAAAAGAAAATATTTATTCTGATAACCCCCAAAAATTTTGGTCAAAATCAATGCCAACCATGGAAATTAATTTGATAGAGGGTAAATAGATGAATGTAGGGAAGAAGATACCTATCCCTACTAATGATTATGATGATATGGAAAAGAAGATAATAGAGCTTTTAGAAAATGGCTTCATATAAAAATCAACCTCTTCTTATTGCTGTTATGCATTCATGGTAAACAAGCATTCAAAGTAGAAATGAGGAAAAAAGAGAATGGCCATTAATTACAGACTATTTAATGTCATTACTCTACCTTATCCATATCCTATACTAGATAAGACATATATGCTAGATAAAGTATCAAAATGTAAATAATTCTCACAATTTGACTACCAATCTAGATTTTACTAGATTAGAGTAAAGGAATTTGATAAAGAGAAAATAATGTTTAGTTGTCCTTTCGGCCATTTATAATGGATAGTCATGCCATTTAGATTGATGAATGCACCTACTTATTATCAATTCCATATGTGTAATATATTCATAAATACTTTATATTTTGTGTGTGTGTACATAGATGACATATTGGTTTTCATTAACAGTTTAGATGAACACCTTGTTCATTTAGAGAAATTTTATCAGTTAGCTACACCATATATGTAGGAATTATTCTCTCTGAAACAAAAATTTAGTTATGCAAAATAGAGGTTAATTTTCTTGGTATGGTTGTAACAAATTCTAGATTGTAGGTTCAACCACACATAAAGGAAAAGGTTGTTGAGTTTCCAAAAAAATGGACAAACCCAAATTACAAGTATTTTTTGGACTATTAAACTATCTCAATAGTTTTTATCCTAATTTAGGGCAAGATAGATTTTTATTATAGGAACTATTGTAGAAGAAGAATTATTTATAATGGAAAGAAGAACATACTCAGGCTATTAAAAGGATAAAATCAAAGGTCCAATATTTACTTGATCTATGTATACCTTGTTCAGATAAGTTTATTATTTATTCTGATGTTTTTGATGTCACTTGGGGTGGTTTCTTAGTTTGTGTAAATAATGATAAGGAGTTTGTGTGAGAGTTTTCTAGTGTTTTTTTTAGTTTAGATGTTCTAAAATGGATCTCATCTGATAAAGAAATCTATGTGGTAAAGAAATACCTAGAAAAGTTTGCTTTGAAACTAATACATCTACCTCATTTTATTATAAGAACTAACTATACCATATTCCTAACTTTCAAGGAGAAGGATCATGGTAGGAAAGATGGTAGAGGTAAATATGTCTGATGGTAGGCATATTTTAATAAATTTGACTATACTATGGAACATATCAAAGGAATGACAATGTGATTATAGATTATCTTAGCAAAAATTATCCTTGCACTTTAATGTTCTAACTAGTCCCTGGTCTCTATCTAACAAGGATTCATAACCAGTGTTTCAATACTCTCAATATACTTGTGTAGGAATGAATTTTGAGACAATTAATTCATCTGAGGTTTACACATTTCTCTCACAGAGCCTCCTCAGACCTTAAAATGTCTATAGCATCCCACATCAATGTAGACCGCCATCATCAAATAAGAATAATCACTATCCATCAATTGAATAGTAAATTACTTTATAATCATTTTATTGATTTAATCAAAATACCTTTGTGTTGATGGCATGTGAAAATTAGATCGTATTAAAATGAGCATCTTTATAGATGGATTGATAATAGAGCTATTATAAAATGGGTTCATAGAAAAATCAACCTCTTCCTATTGTTGCTATGCATTCATGGTAAACAAGGATTTAGAGCATAAATGAGGAAAAAAGAGAATGGTCATTAATTACATACCATTGAATGCCATTACTTAGCCTTATCCATATCCTATACCATATAAGATATATCTACTAGAGAAAGTAGCAAAATGTAAATACTTCTCATAGTTTAACTACAAATTTAAATTTTACTAGATTAGAGTAAAGGAATCCAATAAAAAGAAAACAATGTTTAGTTATCCCTTTGGCCATTTTTAATGGATAGCCATGCCATTTGGATTGATGAATTAACCTTCTTATTATCAGGCCTATATGGATAATATAATTAAAAATACTTTAGATTTCTTATGTGTGTACATATATGACATACTAGTTTTCAGTAGCAATCTAGATGAACACTTGTTTATTTAGAGAAATTTTATCAGTTAGCCATAGATGTAGGAATTATTCTCTCTAAAACAAAAATTTAGTTATGCACAATAGAGTGCAATTTTATTGTTATAGTTGTACCTAATTCCAGATTGTAGGTTCAACCACACATAAAGGAAAAGGTTGTTGAATTTCTAAAAAAAATGGACAAACCCAAATTACAAGCATTTTTTGGATTATTAAACTATCTCAATATTTTTTATCTTAATTTAGGGAAAGACATTTTTTTATTATAGGAACTATTAAGAAGAAGAATTCTTTCCAATAGAAAGAAGAACATACTTAGGCCATCAAAAGGATAAAATCAAAGGTCCAATATTTTCCTGAGCTATATATACCTTGTTCAGATAAGTTTATTGTTTATTCTAGTGCTTCTAATGTCACTTGGGGTGGTTTCTTAGTTTGTGTAAATAATGATAAGGAATTTGTGTGCAAGTTTTCCAATGGTTTTTTTAGTTTAGATGTTCTAAAATGGATCTCATCTGATAAATAAATCTATGTAGTAAAGAAATGCCTAGAAAATTTTGCTTTGAAACTAATACATCTACCTCATTTTATTATAAGAACTAACTGTACCATATTATTAAATTTGAAGGAGAAGGATCATGGCAGGAAAGATGGCAAAGGTAAATATGTCTAATGATAGGCATATTTCAATCAATTTAACTATACTATGGAACATATCAAAAGAAATGACAATGTGGTTGCAAATTAGCTCAGTAGAAATTATCCTTACACTTTAATGTTCCAACTAGTACATGGTTTCAATCTAACAAGGATTCATAACTAGTTTTTTAGTACTTTGAATATAATTGTGTTGGAATAGATTTTGGGAGGACTTCATATGAGGTTTACATGTTTCTTTCACAGAGCCTCCTCAGACCTTTAGATGTCTATAACAGGCCACATCGATACAGACCACCATCATAAAAAATGAATAATCACTATCCATTAATTGAATAGTGAATTGATTTATAATCATTTTGTTGATTCAATCAAAATACCTTTGTGGACATGGCATGTGAAAATTAGATCATAGTATAATGAGCATAATTACATATGGATTATACCATATGGTCCCCATAGAATTCACAAGATGGAAGATCACAGTCAGTATACTATAGTAAATACAATCATATGAAGATAACTAGAGTGGAATCCTTATTTTACATCAATCCATGTAATATGGATAATGATGGAGTACCAATATGGCATATTTTTAATGTTTTCTAGCTCAAATGTCTTTTCTAGCCCATAAGTGAAGATCACTTACTAGCTAAAGTGGAAGCAATGCTAGACCCACCTTATCAAGAATCCTCATCTAGTGCTTCCAATAGTATCTCATTTTAGACCTAATTTTGTGCTATAAATCATGATGGGATAGACACCGCCTTGGCAGAGATTCTAGGCAAGACCTCCCAAATTGCTATATAAGGACCCTTCCTTCTTAGTTTTATATCATTGAATAATCAAATTAGTCTTAAGTGTTTGTGTAATATTTTTTTAATGCTATTCTCTTGCCCTTTTGGGACCCTGATAATTAGATGTACAAAATATATATTGTAAAAAGAGTGTTTTAATTCTGAGTCTTATAATACTAAAGCTATAGCCATTCGGCCCCTACCTCCTGTTGTGGGTTTTCTATTCAAGATTGATAGAATGCATATTTGATATTGAAAAGGGAGTGATCATACTACACATGATATGTCCAATCTATCCAAATATATATAATATCATGTAAAAATTAAGTATATATTGAACATATCTAATAATTTATGACTAAGACTATGCAAACTTGAATAATAATTGTTATACCTTTCTAAAAATTCTATAATATTTTTTTAGGCTACTAGATAGTAGCACAATAACCTTTTCCAATATTGCACTGTGTTTTAGACCATTTTACTATGTTATTGACCAAATGTGTTTAAGTATTTATTAAAATTCTTCAACCAAGATCTCTCCAAGAGACAATTAACATAGCTAGGAAAGCTTCAACACTACACACCAAGAATAAACCAACTAAGAACAAACCAATTGTTATTATATGTTCAATATTAAATAGTTTAAAATAGAGATGTACAAATAGGTATAGGATAACCTTAACCATAACATTTATGTGGTACTAACTTCCCTAATATAGGTTGAAGTAAGGCATAAATAAATCATCATCATGAACGTGGGATAAACATATCCAATGAAATGAGACCTAAGTAAGCTAAAGATTAATAAATTAATATCCTACACCAATACCCACCCTAAATCATAGTTTATATGGGTACAATAAATGATGTAGTGTGAAGCCACGTGTCCTTATATATCACAATATATCTTGCTAGAATATATGGATGCCAAATCATTATAAATAACAAGTCAAAGTAGGAAAAGTGTTGAATACAAGGATTAATTAACGTGAACACTAAAATCAAAAATATTAGGTATAGTGATAAAATCAAGGATGCATTACTTAAACACCTTTCAATAAAATGGTGAAAAGTGAGCATGAAGATTGGTGGGGCTATCATACTCATGTCACTAGTTGGGATACCAAACTAGGGTCACTATAAGAACCACCAAGAAGTCAATGGATTCAAGTAAAAAATCTTCATATGGGTTTTGACAAATAAAGTCCCTAAAAAAGATACCCATGTACAAAGGAGGAATCTTAAAAGTACTAAAAAGAGTGAAACATATATGTATAACTCTGATAAAGTGGAGAAAAATAGAGAAAACCCATAGTAAAAACTCCCCTCCCTAAAAGAGAGAAAATATGAAGATAGAGATAAAAATCCCCTCAAAGAAGATGATTAAGTAGTCCATACTCCTAGTACTCACAAGTCACCAAGAAACTCAGTCTACTTGAGTGGTTTGAATCCACTACTTGATCACAAAAACAAATGACACTAGACTTCACCAGAATAGATTCAATCAATAATACTATTAGTGGTTATGAAAGTATAAAAGAGTATTGCATGTGTAAAGAACTCTCAACACTTAAGAATAATAATGTACACACCCCTCATACTACTGACTATGTGGAGTGATGACAAAAAATCTATATGTAAACCCAAACCCCCTGCATAATGGTAAATTGGTGGAGTGGATGAAAAAGGTTTGTATGAGTGGTTTGAATCCAATGCTCAAGCAGCAAACAAGCTAAAATTTTATGTACTAGAATATCTCCATATCATGTTGAAAGAGAATGTCAAACTATCAAAGAATACAATATGATAGTAGGATTCACAATAATATATATAGTTCAAGCTATGGGAGACTATCAATTATCAAAAAAGTGGTGTTGAAAAACATATCTAATCTCTCAAATAAGATGGCTCTATCAATGATAGAAGAGACAAGCAATTGAACAAGTGAAAAGGTGCACACAATAGAGCACACAAACACATGAAGGTAGACAATGTATAATAAAAAAATACCCCATTGCACTTTATAATATAGTGCCAATGTAATATAGCCCATACACAAAAAATACCAAATAGAAACAAGGAAGACACTGGGCTTCACTATAATAGACCCAAACAATGAGACTATCGACCTATTGAAAAAGCCATAGAGTATCATGAGAGATGCTAAAAAAACTAAGGGAGTGAAAAAATTTCTCCATATAAGAAGTAAATGCACTAAGAAAGGGGATTTGATGGAGACATAACATAAACTATTAGTATCTCAAAGTACCATTAAAAGAGCATGTCATGGGCTAATGAAAGAGTGTGATAAATGGGAAAAAAATCCATTATGTTTTTAAAAACACAGTTAAATGATCAGCTACCAAAAAGTGATAATATACAAAGCATATGTAAAATATGTTAGACTCAACTAAAAATGCATCCAAGATAATTCAAAGTGGAATAGTGGCATAAACAATACAATATGGGCCAAGAAAGAGTAATGTGGGCCAAAGCTTGTGCAAATAGGACATAGCTAAAAATGCATCCAATATTATAATGAGAGATCAAGAGGCACTCAACAAGGTAATCGTTTATCCCCATTAATTTTTATTTTGCTGGTTTAAGCTTTAGGTAGAGAGGTGAAATCTGGAAAAGACCAATCCATGCTTCATGGTACTCAAGTCTCTACAGGGATTGAAAATCTGATGCATCAATAATTTGGCAATGATACCTTCATCTTTGGTAAAGCTTTGGTTAGGGATGCTTAGGATTTAAAATATATTCTAACTAGCCATGAAGGTTCTTTAGGGCAAATGGTAAATATTAAAAAAATTGAAACTTTCTTTCTAAACTACTCAGAGTAAGTGTAGCAAGTGATATCCTTAGTCTTGGGTTTCAATACTAGCAAACTTCCTTTTAAATACCTAGGGGTCCCTCTTTTCTCATCTCTTAAATTATGTCCATTGGGAGGGTTTGATTCAATCATTCAATAATTATCTGGCATCATGGCAAGGTTGATGGCTAACATTGATAGGTTGTATCATACTTATTAAATTAGTCTTGAGCACCCTTTCAGTCTATTTCCTTTCAGTGCTACAACCTCCTAATAACATTTTCAAGTAGATGAATAAGATCATGAAAGAATTTTTATGGCAATGAGCACAAAATAAAATGAAAATACCACTCTTGAAATGGGAATGTGTTCATAAAATTAAGAAAATGAGTGTTGTTGGAGTCAAGGATTTAAACCTCTAGAATAGTACGCTTGGAGAAAAATTGGTTTGGGGTTTGATGTCCAAACCAAATGCTCTATGGTCCAAATTGATTTAGAGAAAATATTTATATTTGGATCACCCTTGGATCATTATTTTTTCTTCTAATCCTATAAAAGGATCTCATTTTTGGAATTTTTTCCTAAAATATAGGCCTATTATCGTCGATCATTATCATCGATCATGTCTCTTCAATGATTAACATTGGAAGGACTACAAAATTATGGGATGATTCATGAAATGGTCACAAGCCTATCATAGAGACTCCACACTTGATGGATGATAACTAGATTCTCTCTATGTCTTGGGGCACCTCAACGGCTAACTATTTTGAATTTTAGGCTACCTTTGGGTTACCTCTTTGGGGTGGGAAAGCATGGATGGTTTGAACATTCAGATGGATTAAGTAACATGATTATTCGATTACCTAAAAAATAGGAATTTTTTTCCAAATGAAAATGAAGATACCCTACATTAGATTTGGGCTAGATAAGGAATTTACAATGTTAATCTCAGATATGAAATGGTTTATGCTACTAATGATTTTATGTCCTAGGAGCATCATCTTTGTTGGGACAAATTAGGTATACAAAAATCTAAGTATTTCTCCTAGTTTATGGTTCAAGGTTTTATTTTAACTTAGGATAAACTCACTAAGATTGGATTCATTAGTCTATCTTGGTGATGCTTGTATAAAAAAGATAAAGAAACATAAAATCATCTATGTTTTTCTTTCCCCTTTACAACCAAGTGATGATTTGGCTCTGTTACAGATTGGAGTGGTCTTGGGCCTGGCCATCATCTCTACTCACTACCTTTTCCTCTTGGCCTATTGGTGACTAAAAAAAAATTATTTTTGAACTATGGTAGATCATCCCTATAATTTTGGTCTGGTCATATTAGGAGAGAAATAAATGCATCTTTAAAGGCAAAGAAAAGTCTCTCCCAATGATTCTAAGAGAAACTAAGGTTTCAAATTTCTTAAGTCATTTATTCTCATGTTAAAAGGAGAAATGGTCATCTTTCAAGATGAGAGATGAGGATGAGTGAAAAATGGAATATGATCTCTCTCCCATTATTAATGAGTTAGTCCTAATCCTTGGAAAGAAAGGTAGGATTGGAAATTGTAATCCACCACTTGCAAGCTAGTTTAAACTTAATTTTGATGGTGCATGCAAGAGGAATCTATGAGATTTTGGGGTTAGATGCATTATTTTAGATTAAAGAGGATCTCTAATCTGAGCAATGTATATAAAACTTTAGGATGGCATAAACAATGAAGTAAAATCTCAAATGCTCACTAGTGGGATTGAATTAGCAATCCAATGTGATATCCCAAAGTTGATTATGGAAGGTGATTTGAAAGTTATTATTTTTTCAATACAAAAGAAGGAAACCACCATGTATAACTTAGAAAACATCTTATCAAACACCTAGAAGAAATTAGAGACTTTCTCTTCTATGGAATTCAACCATTGCTTTCATGAAGTAAATTTGGCAACATATTTCCTTATGAACTATGAACTTAATCATGTTAAGGTATGTCAAGTTGATAATGTGAGGGAGGCATGGGAAGATTTCCCATCCCTCTCCCTAATTGATATGGGCTGATCTTTAGTCACCTTTCTCATTTTTTGTATTTTTTACACAAAAATCAATCTTAAAATGGTAAGTTTAGTGGAGACCATTTTTTATAGTTTTATATTATCTTGGCAGTGTCTATTTTGATAGCTAATACCTTGGATAAATCCTCCATCATTATCCTACTAAATTTTCCATCATAAATGATTATCAAATTTGGATTGATCTCATAAATGCAATGGTGGTAGATTTATTGGGTGAGATGGTAGTTATATGTGGCATGAGGGAGTTAATAAACTTCCTTCCCATGTCATGATTTCTTAGAATCCTCATTCTTTTTAGTAGGCCAATGGGAATGTTTATTACCACTTTACCATTAATAGAGATCTCTTCCTAGATAGTGTGGGTTTTTGGTGCTCTAAAAGGTTATGGTTAGGGATCAAATCAAAAAAATTGCCATGGCTACCCCCATGCATCTATGGTTTAAGTAAGGTGCTTTAAATGGCTTTTGATGGTCAGATTTTGAGAGCCCATTTGAAACATATTTATGGATAACATCAAAAGAGCTCTTTGAAGTTGTGTCATTCATCTTGGGACTATATTTTGTGGTGAAAAGTGTGCATTTTCATGTTAATTCTAAGATAATATCAATATTTGTGTAAAAATTGATGATATTAGTCTTCAATTTAGCAGTGCTAGTGAAGGTGGTTTCCTTCTATGTATGGATTGAGAATTGAATGGGGCTAGTGAAGAAAATCATTATACATGACTTATCTCCCCTTCCTATTTTTTAAGCATGAATGGACTCAGTTTTGTTTTGCATCAGCTTTTAGAACTCTAGAAAATCATTTCATGATTCTCTTGAGTTTTTTGGAGTAACTACAAAAGAAGGTCAGCTTATCAAACCCTCTAGAAGGGAATTTAATATCTAGGGCACCCATGGCTCAGTTGCTTATCTTGATTTTGGATATCTCTCAATTAAGGGTGAATGTCCATGTGAAGACATTATTTTTAGCTATCAAAAAATTGCTGAAATGGGTTTTTCATGGTCAAATGGATGCCCCACACTAGTTTAACAAGTCACTAAATTTTAAATGTGGGTTGGATACCCCTATCACCACCATCTCACTAGTACTCGAAGTAATGTGTAAAGGCCTATGGAAGATATTAAGTGAGATATCATGGGTGAGGTGGAAGAAAATGTCTACATAGGCAAACAGATTAATTTCTTGGATGACATTGATGATGAGGTGCAAGTAGGCATTAACTTTTAAGGCTTGTTGGTGTATTTTCTATGGTTTTTCCTTAATGTTGGTTCTTTGTAAGTCTTTTTTGGTTTTTTAGTTTTTTGGTTATGGTCTATTGTCTCCCCTAGTGTTCTTGGGGGATCTAGTTTGGCCATTTATTGATAACCCTTTTTTGGTGGTCCTAGTGTTTGGTATATGCCAGTTGGTTGTTCTCTATAATACTTTTTCCTTTTCGGTTAGGGGCCTAATAAAACCTTATATCAATAAAAAAGGAGAACATTAATTTTTTTACTTATGAGGGGATCTAAACACCTACCAAACTAGGCCTCACCCAC
Source organism: Torreya grandis (assembly GCA_037957365.1). Lineage (NCBI taxonomy): Eukaryota > Viridiplantae > Streptophyta > Pinopsida > Cupressales > Taxaceae > Torreya > Torreya grandis. The sequence continues at coordinate 357,905 of JARHVA010003751.1, read as the reverse complement.
TAGTCTTCAACAAATGAGATTGAAAACATGGGTGAATGACCAAGCAATCATTAAAATAACATTTAAAATGTATTATTAAACATATTAATACTCTCCCACTATTGGATATTTTATTAGAAGACAATAAAAAATATTTTGACCTACCTAAAACAAATAATCAGATCTCCACATAAATAAACATGTCCCCCAAAATACTAAAGTCACCCCAAAATCTAACAAATCCCCTCTTTTGAATTAAAAAACCCTTTAATTACCCTCTATTTATCATAAATAATGTTCCTTAGCATAAATAAACACAACCGTTCAATAATCCCACTCACCTACGGTCCAAATCATGTTACATTACAACCACTTCTTCCCTTTTTACAAATTTTGAAAAGGATTTTTACAAATTAATGATAGCCCTTTTATTTTAAACAAATTTGAAAAAACAAACTATACATTTTTGACAAAAACAACTAGTTCTATTTATATAGTGTTTTTGGTTTGGATAGTGATCTTGAAAAAACCATGATTCCTAAGTAAAGACCCATCATTTATAAAACAAAACCACTAAATATTTAGGGTTTAGTAGAGAAATAATTTTACCTAATCTACATTGAGCTAGAAGTAATCATAGGGGAAACAACCATTTTAGGAAACAACTACAAATGGTTTTGAGATTAAACACCTACATGAAAAGGAGGATAAATTTGTGTAGGCCACAAGCTCAAAAAGAAGTCATGGGATCTTGGAATATTGAGGGATTTGCAAAGACTTATTAATCATAATGTTGTTGGTATGCCATGAAAAGGTCATTATAAATAAGTCCTCTGATACAAAGTTTGATCTGATGAAAAAAACAAATTACTTAGACCTTAGCTGGCTGGTGGATTACATGATCCATGGGAATTTGGGTAGAGGGTAGAGAGATGATGAGTAGATGGTTAGAATATGGAAATGGAGTATACAACTATGATATAGGAATGAGGAAAACCTTTGATGGAAACATTTAACTAAGACTCATGATGGTTGGTAGTGGTGTTGTGCATGATAGATGGCAAAAGGAAATGATGTTCCATCTGAATACAAAACATAGCATTGCCAAGTTACCCTCCTTATTAGTTCCTAGGAAATGAGGAAAGGTTGAATGGGTTTTTATGTCTAACCATGAATATTTATCTTGTATAAGATAGCAAGATAAATTTTATGGGAAGATTTTAAGCCAATAGGTAGACATGGATGGTGAGGAAGAGAATATTTTGATCATTGATTACTAAAAGTTGAATTGACCAAAAATTGATGACTTGGAGTAGCCTTTCAATGGCAAGGATCAGTAAGTGTTTGAGCAGTGTGACAAAAACTCATTGGTGGTTGAATAGTCTTTATTGAATAATGAGGTTGTCATGCTTCTATAAATATCACTTCATAGATCTAAAAAATCGTATCCTTCATGGATCGCATCTACACTTATGACTTGAATGTTAATGGAATGAAAAACAATATCATCCAAGAATATAAATGCCTCCCATTTATTCCAATAACTTTCCACTTAGATCTATAGGGATATTGTAGTAAAGACAATATGGATAATATGCATACCATGGGAATAAAATTTTTAACTTTTTATTATACTAGTACACTACAATGGCCATAGGAAAGCTAGTATAAAATAGGAAAGGAAAGGAAACAATAATAACAAAAGACAAAAGGCTTAAAATATGCATATGGTTGTATGGCCAAAATAAACTTAGTTATAAAAAAATAAAACCAAATAGTAAGTGCCATACAACCTTCAATATCCAAGAAAAATAACAAATATTTAAAGCATTTAAGTGGGTAATAGATACATATAGGTGCTTTAATACCATGAAAGAGTTATGGAAACTCTTCAACCAAGATCTCTCTAAGATACCATTACTACATCCATGAAAACTTTGACATTACACACCAAGAATAGACTAACTAAGAAAAAAAGAATTATTATTTGTTCTATATCAAATAGTTTACCATATATATGTAAAAAAATGTAGAGGATAGGATAATACTAAGCATCCCATGCATGTGGGACTAACTTCCCCAATATATGTGGAAGTAAGGCATAAACCTATCATCCTCATGAATGTGGGATAAACATTTCCAATCAAATAACACCTAAGTTAAAGATTAGGAAAGTAATATCATACAAAAACATGTGTTGTTTTAGAGGGAAACTAATACTGATCTATATGTGATTGTGTTTCAATATATTTTCTTGAGTCTACGCTCTATAATATGTGTCTGCATGCTGAAAAATGTGTTTTGGGTGCGCTAGGATGGCCTCATTTTTGTGACAAGCCCCTATGAATTCCCCTCTTTTGAGGGGACTTGTTGAACCTCTACAATAAACATTGTCAAAATAAAATCTATGCATCATGTGTGTTAGACTAAAAACATATGATAACTTCATGATAAATAAATAAATTGTTTATACATGACATTAGAATGTAAAATAGTATGAGCATAAGTTGGTAATTTACTATGTATGTTAGATCTATCACTCACAAGTTGTCAAGATAGATATGATAATTTAATCATGTATATGAACATCAAATGTGAATATAATATAATTAAACTAGCTAGGGAGATGGGGCATGATGTCCATAAAGGAATCCAAAGAGGTAAGGGAGATACATGAGGTCCCTCATGGCATCACAAACTATATGTGAATGTAATAATTAAGAGATAAGTGTCATGGCCATGATGCATACATAAAATCATGAATACAAACACATTAAGCATTTATAGTAGGCCAAAGGGCCACAATATAATTGACATGGGTACATGTCACTAAGTCTAAGAAAGAGCATACATAAAATTACATATTTAAATGTCTATATATGCTAAAAGACAAGAATGTTGGCTTAGAGCCACAAGGAAGGACATGTTCAAATGTCTGCATACATAATAAAAAATAATACATAAGGATATATGAACATTTCCAAAGCATACATACAATGAAATTAATTTGGTTAGAGAAATAGAATAGTCACATGTTCAAATGACCATAAGCACATGTAGAATCCAAGAGACACAATAAAATCTAAACTAGTAAAACTATAAATGAAAGTATGTATAAATATGTGGTAAAAATTTAAATTAAGAGTAAATATTTACATAATCTAAGTCTATGGTAGTAGTATTCAGCAAAAAATAAGTGTATTATAGGATGATCACTATCATATAATCAATGTTAAATATATAATGCACAGAATAGAAAGATATAACTTGGAAAACTAGAAGCTATGGTATGAAACCCCTAATGGGATAATTTAGAAATTTTTAATCTATGTATATGTGTATATGCCCTGATGGGTAGATAGTAACATATATAGATCTATGTAGAGAGCCTAAGTCCTATATTAATTTCTAAACACTTGAAGGGAATAAGTGAAGCATGTATGAATGATACAACTTACTATACTACCATAGATAACATATATAGTATTTATAAAATATAAGGAATAAAAAATGGAAATACATACAATCTAAATTTTTTATTTTCTAAGCAATATTTTAATGTTTTTGTATTTTTAAAGATATTATGTTATTTTTTGTGTTTTTTGAGTATAAACTATGTATAAGCAATATGAAAATAAAAATATATATAAGAAGCAAGGTAAGAGAAACTATGTAAAAGTAAACTATGAGAACATACTAGATGATGAGTCTCATGAGAAACTCACTATCAAGGTAATGTGTATCAATTAAACCAATAATAACTTAATGTGGTGTTCAAAGAAGTATCTAATATATAAAAACTAGACGTATTAAAAAATACGTAGCTAAGGATGACATTGAAGTATCACCATGAATCTATGGAGCTAACTAAACTTACATGTGAACTTTTGGGTTCCTTGGGACCCATCTAGTGGAATAATATGTAAATGGTGTGGTTATTCTATGTAGAGTGTTTTGGGGACTCAATAACATATATTTGGGTGTGAATGGGGTAGATAGAAGCTATATAAAATCCATAACATGTCCCCATAATAGGGATATCTATTATAAAGGTCTTCATGGGAGAGTATGTTTATGTGGAAATGATATATAAGTATACCTCACCTACACTTGTGGATCAAATGATATCTAAGATGTGGTAATGGATGGAAATATTACTATTTATAGTTCTATAGCTAGTTGTGGAGAGGATAAATGATATACATATAGAAGGCCCCTAAGTTTAACAACCTTATTACCATGTATACACTTAATACATTTGTGTATGATAGAGGGAATGGCCTAAAGCTTATATATCTAAGGCCTACCCAATAACGTGTCAAATGTGTCATAACTATGTACCACTATGAATCTGACAACTAGATGTTTGGGCCAAACCTATAATGGAAGTATGATCTGCCCCATATAGATCTAAACATGGCCACTTAATCCACAAATATCTATGTATGTAATAGAAATATCTTGATATGAATAACCCAAGTGATGTAGAAGTGTAACAACACACATATTAATGTTTGACCCATCATCAACCATGACACTATGAATAAAATGATGATAAATATAAGTTTGTACAAAGGGTTCATATAAATCTGAGTTATTATCAATGATATCTTATTTTATGTAAGTGATAAGAGGCCTATTTGGTAATGTAGTATGATACACACTAATGATATTATGTATAGGGTGTGTGTCCATTGTATGAGTATGATAGGATGTTGATGGTGGATGTGCCTAATAAATATAATGGTAAGGGTCATCAAGTATTTGATCATTGTAATAAAAAATTGTTAGTGGTTGAATAGTCTTAACTAAGTAATGAGGTTATCATGCTTCTATAAATATGCCTTCATATATATACACATCCATATCCTTCAAGGACCTCCTCTACACTTGTGACTTGAATTCCAATGGAATGAAAAAAAATCTCATCCAAGAATTATAAATGCCTCCCATTTATTCCAATAACTTTCCATTTCAATCTATAAGGCTATTACAATAAAAGATGGTATGGATAATATGCATACCATGGGAATAAAATCCTTGGCTTTGTATTAGACTAGTACACTACAACATCCATATGAAAGCTAGTATAAAATAAGAAATTCAAGGCAAAAATAACCATAAAAGATAAGAAGATCAAAATCTTAATATGGTTATATGGCCAAAATTAACTTAATTTTAAAAAATAAAACCAAATAGTATGTGTCATACAACCTTCAATATATGAACAAAATGACAAATATTCAAAGCATTTAACTAGGTAATGGCCACATGGACGTTCTCTAATACCATGAAATAGTTATGGAACTCTTCAACGAATATCTCTCCAAGATAACACTACCACATCCATGAAAACTTTATCATTACACACCAAGAATAACCAATTAAGAACAAACCAATTGTTATTCTATGTTCTATATCAAATAGTGTACAATAGAGATGTAAAAATAGGTAGAGAATAAATGAATCCTAACCATCCCATGAATATGGGACTAACTTACCCAATATATGTGGAAGTAAGGCATAAATCTATCATCCTCATGAATGTGGGATAAACATCTCCAATCAAATAACACCTATGTAAGCTAAAGAGTAGGAAAGTAATATCATACACCACCGTGTATTATTTCTGATGGAAACTAAGATTGATCTATATTTTATTGTGTTTCAATATATTTTCTTGAATCTGAGCTCTATAATATGTGTTTGCATGCTAAAAAATGTGTTTTGGGCTCACTAGGATAGCCTCATTTCTATGACAAGCCCCTATGAATTCCCCTATTTTAAGGTGACTTACTGAACCTCTACAATAAACATTCTCAAAATAAAATATATGCATAATGTATGTCAGACTAAAAACATATGATAACTTCATGATAAACTAATAAATTGTTTATACATGACATTAAATTGTAAAATAGTCTTAGCATAAGTTGGTAATTTACTCTATATGTGAGATCTATCACTCACAAGTTTTCAAGATATATATGATAATGTAATCATGTATATGAACATCAAATATGAATATAATGTAAGTAAACTACCTAGAGAGATGGGACATGATGTCCATCAAGGAATCCAAAGAGGTAGGGGAGATGCATGAGGTCCCTCATGGCATCACAAACTAGATGTGAATGTAACAAGTAAGAGATAAGTGTCATGGACATGAATCATACATAGAACCATACATATAGACATATGAATCATGTATATTAGGAAAAAGGGATATAATACAAGGGACATGTGTACATGTCACCAAGTCTAAGACAAACCATACATAAAAAAACATGTTTAAATGTCTACATATGCAAAAAGAAAGGAATGTTGGCTTAGATCCAAAAGGAAGGACATGTTTAAATGTCTACATACATAATCAAAAATAAAACATAAGGATATAGGAACATGTCCAAATCATACACACAATGAAAAGATTTTGATTAAAGCCATTAAATAATCACATATTCAAATGACCTCAAATACATGTAAAATCAAAGAGACACAATAAAATCTAAATTATTAAAACTATAAATGAAATTATGTATAAGTATGTGGTAAAAATTTGTATAAGATAAAATATTTTCATAATCTAAATCTATGGTAGTAGTAGTCAATAAAAAATTAGTGTAGTATAGGATGATCAATATCACACAATCAATGCTAAATCAATGATGTGGAGAATAGTACGATATAACTTGGAAAACTAGAAGCTATGTGTATGAATCCCCTAATAGGATAATATATAAATGTTGAATCTATGTATATATGTATATTCCCCCAATGGGTAGATAGTAACAAATATGAATCTATTTAGAGAACCTGAGTCTTGTAGTAATTTGTAAACACTTGAAGGGAATAAGTGAAGCACATATGAAAGATAAAACTTACTATACTGGCATAGAAATCATATTTAGTATTTGGAAAATACAAGCAATATAAACATGGAATGCATAAAATCTAAAATTTGTATTTTTTGAGAAATATTTGAATGTTTTTGTATTTTTAAACATATTATGTTGTTTTTTTGTTTTTTGAGTATAAACTATGTATAAGTAATATGAAAATGAAACTTTATATAATAATCAAGGTAAGTGAAACTATGTACAAGTAAACTATGATAACATACTAGCTGATGAGTCTAACGAGAGACTCACTATCAAGGTAACCTACATCAATTAAACCAAGAATAACTACATGTGGTGTGAAAAAAGGTATCTGAGATCTAGAAACTAGATGTACTAAATAATATGTAGCTGAGGATGGCATTGAAGTGTGCCCATAAATCTATGGAGTTGACTAAACTTACATGTGAGATTTTGGGTTCTATGGGACTCATCTAGTGGAAGAATATGTAACTAGTGTGGGTTCTCTATATGCAATGTTGTGGGGACACAATAACACTTATTTATGTGTGAATGTGGTAGATAGAGGCTATATAAAATCCATAACATGTCCCCAAAATATGGGTATCTCTTATAAAGGTCTATGTGGGAGATTATGTATATATGCTAATGATATAGAAGTAGACCTCACCTGAACTTATGGATCAAATGATATCTAAGATGTGGTAATTGATATAACTATTACTATTTATAATTATGTAGTTGGTTGTGGAGAGGATAGATGACATACATATAGAAGGCCCCTAATTGTAACAACTTTATTAACATGTATACACGTAATACATCTATGTATGAGAGAGGGGATGGCTCAAAGCTTATATATCCAAGGCCTACCTAATAACATGTCAAATGTGTCATAACTAGGTACTGCTATGAATCTAATGGCTATATGTGTAGGCCCAACCTATAATGGAAGTATGATCTCCCCAATATATTTCTAAACATGGACACTTAATCCACAAATAACAATATATGTAATAGAAATATCTTGATATGAATGACCCAAGTGATGTAGAAGTGTAATAGT
>JARHVA010003751.1:330000-345000 GCA_037957365.1 Torreya grandis | reverse complement strand
CCCTTCTAGTTAAACAAGAATTAGGTCAACTATTTTTTTTAGTCATAAATTGATTAAAAAATTAAGTTTACTAAATTCAAATTATAAATGATCTTTAACTAAATGCATCAATAAATAAACTATTATTTAACCATGATCATATGATTCATTTAGTTAATGATAACTATAATTAATACATATTTACTTACACAATTAAATCATAGAATAGTACCAGAATACACAAATTTCAAATTATCCACTACTAGAGTAAATATCACAACTAATAAAAGACTAAAAATCCAAATTTAGTAACTTTAAAATTTCCATCAAATAGTAAAAGTCTACATTATTACATATCTAAATATTATATTACAATTATACAATGTTCCATTGAACATAAAAGTCTAAATGAACTCATTATTATCCAAAATTATTTATCGGTATTCATGGATAGGAAGATAATGATAGTTAATCAAGAATGTCAACTAGAACCCATGTGTTGTATGATTAGTATCACATGTAAAATACCATAAATAAATATGTTCTAATAAGATATCATGAAAAATAAGAAAATTTAATCAAAGAGGTGATTGACAATGTTTTAATTATAAACATTACTTTGGCTAAAGTTTTCAATATAATTTCCAAATCTCTAAGATCAGTAAATTCACAGACATAACTATGTTTGATTTCCTCAAAGATGCCTATTAGTGACACTAAGTACGTGAAGTCCATCTAACTTATTTATTTCCATTAATATCACACTAACTCAACATAATTAATACTAAATAAAAATATTCAATGGATATATTTCCATATATAAATGCCACAACATGTATGAATACAAGGAAATCATATAATCCCATATATTTAATAATATGCAGCTAAATAGTAAAAATTAGCTAACTAATCATAATCATAGCCTTTTAATTAAATCAACTAACCTATTTATTACATAAAAACAACTAAAACAATCTAAATATTCCTATCACGATATTAATTCATAACAACATGCTTATTGATACAACTCATTAATCACCCATTTCTGTATAAGTTATAAAAACATACAATATATGTACCACATAAATACATCGATACATATATAAATATAATTAATCAATGTATCATAATTATAAATATATCTTCAGATATTTCTCCATTACATAAACATATGTATTTAGCCATATTAACACATTAATCATTCACTTTTATAAACATGCAGTCTATATAAATTAAAGGTTCTTAAAAGTGAGTATTCCTTTATAATTAACATTATATAGGATCTAGTTTGAAATCTTTGAATAGTTCAACATATTTAGGTAAAAGCATATAAATTTGCACGCGCGCGCGAGCGCGCGCGCGCGCGCGCGCGCGCGTGTGTGTGTGTGTGTGTGTGTGTGTGTGTGTGTGTGTGTGTCTACACACACACACTCACACACACATACATATATAGTTATTATAAATATCATTTTAATTAACTAACCCAAGGTAAAAAATTTCAACAAGAGTTTCTCAAACCAAATATACAATTTCATTTATAAACAACTATTATGAATTAGACACCCAAATTATACCTCAAGAAGAAATCCATTTCTAAGTTCAAATGTTTTATAACCATCAAATTGTATCAATTAATATGGGTATATATTAGATTATAGAGACTCAAAATATTTTTTTAACAAAAAATACATAAGTATATATGAGTGGTTCAATAATTTAATATGTTAACATACTCCTGCATCTTTCCATACTAGGCTATGAACTAAACTATCACCTAGTCCAAAAATTTACCCAACATAAATAAAGTCTTAACAATATTAAATATTCCATTTTCATTCTTTATACTTTTCCTTTATGTCAACTCACACAAGAAAATAAAAGGAAACCATGCCTTATATTTATTCTAATAGCTACTCAATGCAATGTTGCATGCCTAAGGATTAGGTTTATATGTATTCAACCATGTGGATGGGTCATACCCATCCCTATGGTTGACTACAAATATTCTTATTTTAATTTATTTTACATTTAGTTCAAGAATTCATTCTAAGACTGAAACATACTCACAAACAAGTAAAATAATACTCAAAGATACTTGAAGCCATTAGTTTAAACCCAAAAATTATATAACTACTATAAATTTATGGATAAAGGTTTATTTTAACAAAAATAGAGTTGACCTCATCCCAATCTAACATATATAACAAGAAATATTAAACATATCTTAATGGTTCTAAAAAAAAATTAGTAATTGATAAAATCTACAACTTGCCAAAAATAGGGTTCAAAATTTACTTTGTAACTAATAAAAAAATGAAACCATGGTTTTATCTTTCTATCCCTAAAAACACAAATACATAGATGTTTAACAGGGGTTAAGATGTATATGTATTTGATATTGTGAATGGGCTAAACCCATCTATAGGGTCAAACAGATATAATCCCTTATATTAATTTTAAATCTATTAAAAAATACAATGACCCAATTCAACACATTTAACAACAGCTACCAAGAACAATTTATGAATCATTTCATAATGATAAAACCATGAATTTTAAATTAACAAATCCTACTTGAGAAACATAGTATAGGTTTGTCCAAACTCTAAATTCTTTCTCCCCACTCTCACCTTATCCATTATATGCTCCTTAAAACTTTATCCCTTCCATATATCCCCTTCATCCCAAGTTATGCATTCCAAAAAAATGACCAACCCCCATAAAATTGGGTTTCCCATTTATGAATCTCCAGTTCTGTAATGATTTTTTGCATTTTTAGCATAGTGGCTTGCCATAGCCTCACTACCAGTCAAGTTTTTTCAACAAACAAACATAATGATAGTTAAAATATGTAGTTTTCCAAAATTTTCAATTTGATTCCAAAACTCATTGCTCTAAAAATGCCTTGTATCGAACTTTGTTCAATGCCCTAGATTGTAGTGAATATCATTTATTGCATAATCACCTCAACATTATGGAAAAATATTGGTATTTGAATTTTAATAAAACCATAATGTCTTCTATTTTTGAAAAAAATTCCCTTATTAAATCAAACATGTGTCTCTAAGTTAGCCCATATAATTTCTCACACAAATATGCCTTTAATTAATACATCAAACATTTGAATAAATAATGTTTAAAACAACCACCCATTTGACCCCTATGGCGTTCAATGACTTTAAACTAGCAGAGAGTTTCAGACAAAAATAATATAAATAAATGAGGTAGTCATTAAATACTAATACCAAGAAAGTACCTTTCCTTAAAACATTTAATTTTTGATTCCGTATGCTACTCAGACCATAAAAGGATATTAGTACACAAATTATGACAAATAATTACATAAATCATAACCAAAAAGACACTATAATTATAAAAGATCATAAAAACCACTTCATGCAAAGATTAAAGTAATATGTTACACAATCAATGAATTATTAAAATAAACATAACCAAATAGTAATAACATTTTATCGTATGTGTAGGGGTTTTATTCCCATTCTCTTATTCCCCAACATCTCCATCTACTCCATCCTCTCTAATGTTACCATCCCTTAGTCATAGTATGGAGGATGGACTCCATCTAGCATTCACCTTAGTAAAATAAAGATTAGTTGGACCATATCATGAAATAATCCATAATAAATTGTAGAAATAAAAAAATTAAATAAACATGATCATAATGTACTATAAAATAATATAAATATCTAAAACTAAGTTACCAATCATGATGATAAGTAGTATATAATTGTCATAAAAAAACATATTAAAAATCTAGCTCCTAACACAATAATTTAACCAATTATTAACCATGAAATCTAGAAATTAACAAATTAATGAGTCTAGAGAAGAATTGGGATGTAACATCCTTCCCCCCTAAAGTTGGTCATTTCCCTGATCACACTTATTTAAACAAAAATTATGAAATAAAAAAAATATTTAGTAGAAAATTAACAAAATATCTAGAAAAATATTAAACAAAACAATGTGTAAATAGCTTATAAAACTCTTCATTTTATTGCCAAGTGGAATTATATTGAGAATATTAGTCCCACTAGACCTTTAACTATCACACTTCTCTATTTCATGAACTAATTTTGTAAGTGTCAGTTATTCAAGTTGATTCTATTGTGACCACCTAGGGATCTATAACCTTATAAAGCATTCAAATTTGATACATGAGAAAGAACAACAACATACTTTTTAATATAGGACACATGAAAAACATTATGCATGAGTGCTAAATTTGGTGTCAAAGTAAACCTATATGCCACAATATTGATAACTTCTAAGATTTCAATGGGTCCCACATATCTAGGAGATAACTTTGCTGATTTCCAAAATTTAATCAATATTTTCTATGTTTTAACTTGGATAAATATGTTATCTCCCATTGAAAACTATCATCTTGTTTATCAATGTCTCTAAGAATAGATCCATCATCTGATATATTATAAGGAACTAAGTGAGCTTCCTTTATGAGTTTATCAACAACCATAAAGATCATGGCATGTTGGTTTTGATACATCAACAAATATTAGACACAGTCCATGCAAATAACTTTCCACTTCAATTCTATTTTGGTATGTGGGTATAACAACCTATTAGGATGAACATCCTCAGCCTTAACTCAAATACATTCTAAACATCATGAAATAAAATTTGATGCATCTTTGTTAAATTCTTTCTAGAATTATAATGGCCTTTGCTCTACCAGTATCTTAATAACAGTTTGATGACCTAAATTAGGAGCATTGTGTAGTTACTTGAGTACTACACTCCTTAAATTATCCCTTTATGGTACGTAAATCCATCTTTTTTACTTTTGAAAACCATCAATATTGAACTTGAATCCATCATACCTAGAATATGGATAATTCTTAGGTAATACCATCTTTACCTACTCAAAAAATTCATCTCCTAGAGAGAATTTAGATACATAATCATGAATGGTACTCCTGATAATAGCCAAGACTATTATATACCTTCTACAACTAAGGGCATATATGACTCCATTTTATTTGACTTTTATATAGCTAATATCCAAATCATAATTTGACAAGAACTCTAACCATCACCTTTGATGTGCATTCAGTTTAGGTTGGGTAGAGATATATTTGAGCCCTAATTTGTTAATCTTGAGCTTAAATTATTTTATAAATAAGTAATGCCTCCAAACTTGCAAGGCATGAACTATTACAGCCAATTCTAGATCATGTGGGTCATAATTTTCCTCAGATGGATTCAAATTTTTGGACTCATGTGCTACAACAAAACTTTATTACATAATAACTCCTCCAAGACCATCTCATGAAGCATCAATTATTATTATTTTCAATTTCATGTTACCTATAGTGTGCCTCTTTGGGGGTAGAAAAGCATGGATGGTCTAAAAATTCTAATAGATCAAATAACATGATTATCTGATTACCTAAAAAATAGGAAAAATTTTCCAAATGAAAAGGAAGATACCCTACTTTGGTTTGGGGATAAATCAAGAATTTATAAAGTTAATCTTGGATATCAAATGGTTGATGCCTCTAATGATTTGATGTCTTGGGCATGCCATCTTTGTTGGGACAATTTGGGCTATAGAAAGCTAGGCTTTTCACCTAGATTAAAGTTCAAGGTCATATTTTAACTCCAAACAAACTCACTAATATTAGATTCATTGGATCATCTTGGTGTTTTTTCTATAAAAATGATGAGGAAATGACAAATCATCTACTTTTTACTTGCCCCTTAGTAACCTATTCTTGGATTTGGCTCTGTTATAGGTTAGAGTGGTCTTGGGCCTAGCCACCATTTCTAATCACTACCTTTTCCTCTTAGACTATTAGTGACTGAAAAAATCTCTTTTTGGACTATGGTGGGTTAGCCCTATAATTTTGGTATGGTAAGTTTTAAAGGAGAAAAATAAATGTATCTTTGAAGGCAAAGAAAAGTCTTTCCCAATGATTCTAAAAGAAATTGAGGTTCCAATTTTGAATTCATTTCTTCCCAAGTTAAAAGGATAAATGGTCATATTTCAATCTTGGACATGAGGATGAGCACAAATTGTAATATGATCTCTCTCCCCCTATTAATTGGTTAACCATTTTCCTTGGAAAAAAAGTTAAGATTGGAAATTGGAATTGGCCACCTACAAGTTGGTTCAAACTTAATTTTGATGGTATGTCTAGAGGGAATCTAGGACCTTCTAGGGATGAGTGTATCATTTATGATTCTAAATGAATCTCTAATCTTAGTAATGTATAAAAAAAATTAGGATGGCACAAACAACAAAATGGAAGCTCAAATCCTTGCTAGTGGGATTGAATTAGAAATCCAGTGTGATATCCTAAAGTTGATTGTGGAAGGTGATTTACAAGTTATTATTTATTAAATATAAAAGAAGGAATATACCTCTTGGCATTAATAAAATGTCTTATCAAACACTTGGGAGAAATTGGAGACTTTTTCTTCTATGGAATTCAGCCATTGCTTCTATGAAACAAATTAGGTAGTAAATTTCCTTGTAAACTATGGAATTGATCATGTTGATGTTTTTTGAGTTGATAATGTGAGGGAGGAATGGGAATATTTCCCATCCCTTTCCTTGATAAATATGGCCTAATCTTTAGTTACCTTCCTTTTTGTCTTATTTTTTTTCTCAAAAAGCAATAGGAAAAATGGTAAGTTTATTGGAGAGCCTTATTCATAGTTTTAGATTATCTTAGTAGTGTCAATTTTGGTGTATAGTACCCCAACTAAATCTTCCATAATTATCATTATAAATCTCTAATAATAAGTGATTATAAAATTTGGATTGATATCATAAAAATAATGGTGGTAGATTGAATGGGTGAGATGGTGATTGTACATGATACAAGGGAGTCGAGAGACTTCCCTCCCACGTCATGATTTCTTGGAATCCTCATTATTTTTAATAAGCTAATGGGAATGTTTGTTTCCACTTTACCATTAATATATATCTCTTCCTAGACACCATGGTTTGTTGTTGCTCAAATTTTCTAGTTATCGAGTAGATCACAAAAATTGCCATGGATAACCCATGCATCTATGATGGAAGCAAGCGGAGATGGCTTTTGATGGGCCAATTTTGAGAGTTTGTTTGAAACATATTTTATGGATACCATCAGAAGAATTATTTTAAGTGGTTTCATGCATCCCATTACTATATTTTTTGATGCAATATGTCTATTACCATGTTAATTCTAAGATAGTAGTAGTCTTTACATCAAAATTGATGATATTGGTCTCTGATTTAGATTTGGTGGTGAAGGTGGTTTCCTTGTATGGGTGGATTAAGAACCAAGTGGGGATAGTGAATAAAATAATTTTGTATGACTTATCTCCCCTTCCTAAATTTTTTGAGCACAGATGGCATTGGCCTTGTTCCCATGTCAACTTTAGAAACTCTAAAAACTTGCTTCATGATTCTCTGGAGTTTATGGAAGAACTATAGAAGAAATTTAGCTCATCAGGCCCTCTACAAGGTAATTTCATAGCCATGCCACCCATGGTTTAGTTTCATATCTCAATTCTATCAAGAAATTATTGAAATGGGTTTCTCATGGTCATATGGTTACCCTACACTAGTTTAACAAGTTTCTAAATTCAAAATGTGGGTTGGATACCCCTATTTCCACCATCTCACAAGTAGGTATTAACTTCTAAGGATTGTTTCTATCTTTTCTATGTTTTTTCCTTCATGTTAATTCATTGTAGGTCTTGTTTGGTTTTTTATTTATTTTATGTTTATGGTTTATTGTCTCCCCTTGTGTTCTCAGTGGCTTTGGTTTGGTTGTTTGTTATCAACCCTTTTTTAGTGGTCTTGGTGTCTGGTATATGATGATTGGTTGTTCTCTATAATAATTTTTCCTTTTTGGTTGGGGGCCTAATAAAACCATGTATCAATAAAAAAAGGATAAAATGAATTTGTTTGCTTGTGAGGGGGTTCGGCCACCTGCCAAACTTAGCCTCACCCTCTAGTATTCAATAAATGAGATTGAAAAAACATTTTAATGACCAATCAATCATTAAAATCTCATTTACAATGTGCTATTAAACATATCAAGATTTTACCACTATTAGATATATTATAAAAATTAATAAAAAATATTTTGACCCATATAAAATAAATAATGTGCTCTCTAATTAAATAAACATGTCCCCCAAAATAATGAAGTCACCCCAAAAGTTAAAAAACTCCCACTTGTGAATTAAAAAACCCTTTAATTACCCTCTATTTATAAAAAATAAGGTTCCTTAGCATAAATAAACACCACCATTAAATAAACTTCACTCACCTTTGGTTTAAATCATGTTTCTTTACAACCACTTCCTCCATTTTTACAATTCTCATAAAGTATTTTTACAAAGTAATGATAGCCCTTTTATTTTAAACAAATTTGAAAAAATAAACCATGCATTTTTAACAAAAGCAATAGGTTATGTGTATATAGTGGTTTTGCTTTGAATAGTGGTCTTGAATAAACCATGATTCCCAATTAAATACCCATAGTTTATATAACAAAACCACTAAATACCCAAGGTTTAGTTGAAATTTAATTTTAGCTACTCTACATCAAGCTAGTAGTAACTATAGCAGAGATAACCATTTTAGGAAACAACAACAAATGGTTTTGAGATAGACCACTTACATGACAAGGAAGATAAATTTGTGTAGTCAATAGGCTCAAAAATAAGTCATGATATCTTGCCATAGCGAGGGATTCTAAAATACTTATTAATCAAAATGTTTTTGATATGTCATGAAAAGGTCATTGTAAATAGGCCCTTTGATACATAGTTCCATCTGACGTAGAAAATAAAATTCTTGGACCCTAGAGGGATGGTGGATTACATGATCCAAGGGAATTTGGGGGGAGGGAAAATAGATGATGAACAGATGGTTAGAATGTGGAGAGGGAGTATACAACTATACTAGAGGAATGATGAAAGTCTTTAGTGGAAGGATTTAATGAAAATTAATGATGGTTGGTGTTCCTATTGTGCTTGATAGATGTTAAAAGGAAATGATTTTCCACTTCAA
This sequence comes from Torreya grandis, assembly GCA_037957365.1. Classification (NCBI taxonomy): domain Eukaryota; kingdom Viridiplantae; phylum Streptophyta; class Pinopsida; order Cupressales; family Taxaceae; genus Torreya; species Torreya grandis. The sequence goes on along the minus strand of JARHVA010003751.1, from coordinate 335,963 downwards.
TTAAAAACATATAATTTCTAATTTAACCTCCTTGTAAGCTCCTAGGTAGTGAGGAAAGATTGAATGGGTTATTCTGTCAAAGCACAACTTTATAGCATGTAGAAGACAATAAAAGAAATTTTATGGGAAGATTTTGAGCCAACAAGTAGATTTGGATGTTGAGGAGGAGAATAATTTTAACATAGACTACTAAAAGTTGAGTCGACCAACAAATTATGACTTGGAGTAGCCTTTCAATGGCAAGGGTCAACAACTATTTGAGTAGTATGAGAGAAACTCATTAGTGGTTGAATAGTCTTAACTTAGCAATGAGGTTATCATTCTTCTATAAATATCACTTCATAGATCTAAAAATACATCTCCTTTAAGGATCTCCTCTATACTTGTGACTTGAATGCCAATGTAATGAAAAACAATCTCAGCCAAGAATTATAAATGCCTCCCATCTATTCCAATAACTTTCAATTTCAATCTATAGGGATAATTTAGTAAATATGCTATGGATAATATACATACCATGGGAATAAAATACATGGCTTTGTATTAGACTAGTACACTGTAGTGGCCATATGAAAGCTAGTACAAAATATGAAAGGCAAGGAAAAAATAACCATAAACGACAAGAGGCTTAAAATATGAATCTATATGTCCAAAATAAACTTAGTTTTAAAAAACAAAACCAAACAATAAGTGTCATATAACCTTAAATATCTAAAGAAAATAACAAAGATTCAAAGCATTTAACTAGGTACTGGCCACATCGAGGTGCTCTAATACCATGAAAAATTTATGGAAACTCTTCAATCAAAATCTCTCCAAGATACCATTACCACATCCATTAAAACTTTAGCATTACACACCAAGAATAAACTAATTCAGAACAAACCAATTATTATTCTATATTCTATATCAAATAGTTTACAATAGAGATGTAAAAATAGGTATAGGATAGGAGAATCCTAACCATCCCATGCATGTGGGACAAACTTCCCAAAGATATGAGGAGGTAAGGCATAAACATATCATCCTTATGATTATGGGATAAAAATATCCAATCGAATAACACCTAAGTAATCAAAAGAGTAAGAAAGTAATATCATACACCAACATGTGTTGTTTCTAAGGGAAATTAAGACTGATCCATATGTGATTGTGTTTCAATATATTTTATTTAATCTAAGCTCTATAATATGTGTCTTCATGCTGAAAAATGTGTTTTGGGTGCACTAGGATGACCTCATTTCTATGATAAGCCCTTGTGAATTCCCCTCTTTTAAGGGGAATTATTGAACCTTTGTAATAAACATGATCAAAATAAAATCTATAAATCATGTTTTTTATACTAAAAACATATTATAACTTCATGATAAACCAATATAATTTTTTTAAATGACATTATAATGTAAAATAGTCTGAGCATAAGTTGGTAATTTACTATGTATGTTAGATCTATCATTCACAACTTGTCAAGATAGATATGATAATGTAATCATGTATATGAACATAAAATATGAATATAATATAAGTAAAATACATAAGGAGATGGGTCATGATGTCCATAAAGGAATCCAAAGAGGTAGGGGAGATGCATGAGGCCCCTCATGGGATCACAAACTATATGTGAATGTAACAATTAAGAGATAAGTGCCATGGTCATGAGGCATACATAAAATCATACATATAAATAGATGAAGAATTTAGAGTAGGCTAAAGGGCCATAATACAATTTACATGGGTTCATGTCATCAAGTTTGAGAGAGAGCATACATAAAATGATGTGTTCAAATGTCTATATATGCAAAAGAAAGTAATGTTGACTTAGAGCCGCAAGGAAGGACATGTTCAAATGTCTTCATACATAATAAAAATAGAACACAAGGACATATAAACATGTCCAAAGCATACATATAATGAAATTAATATGATTAGATCCATTTAATAATCACATATTCAAATTACCTAAAGCACATGTAGAATCAAAGAGACATAATAACATCTAAACTAGTAAAACTAGAAGTGAAAGTATGTATAAGTATGTGGTAAAAATTTGTATAAGAGTAAATATTTACATAATCTAATTCTATGGTAGTAGTATTCAACAAAAAATAAGCGTATTATAGGATGATTAATATCATATAATAAATGCCAAATCTATAATGTGGAGAATAGAAAGATATAACTTGGTGAACTAGAAGCTATGTGTACGAAACCCCTAATAGTATAATTTATAAATATTGAATCTGTGTATATGTGTAGATACTCCCAATGGGTAGATAGTAATAAATATGGATCTATGTAGAGAACCTAAGACCTATATCAATTTGTAAGGACTTGAAGGGAACAAGTGAAGCATGTATGAATGATACAACTTACTATACTACCATAGATAACATATATAATATTTAGAAAATATAAGTAATATAAACATGGAAATGCATAAATTCTAAAATTTGTATTTTATGAGAAATATTTTAATGCTTTTGTATTCTTAAACATATTAAGTTATTTTTTGTGTTTTCTAAGTTTAAACTATGTATAAGTAATATGAAAATATAACTATATAAAGGAATAAATGTATGATAAACTATGTACAAGTAAAATATGAGAACATACTATGTAATGAGTCTCATGAGAGACTCACTATCAATATAACATTTATCAATTAAACCAAGAATAACTACATGTGGAGTGTAAAGAAGTATATGAGATCTCAAAACTAGACATACTAAAAAATATGTATCTAAGGATGACATTGAAGTGTCACCATTAATATATGGAGATGAATAAACTTACCTATGAACTTTTGGATTCCTTGAGACCCATCTAGTGGATTAATATGTAACTGGTGTGGTTGTTCTATGTGGAGTGTTGTGGGGATTCAATAACACTAATTTGGGTGTGAATGGGGTAGATAGAGGCTCTATAAAATCCACAACATTTCCCCATAATAGGGGTATATGTTATTAATGTGTTTATGGGAGAGTATGTATTTGTGGTAATGATATATAAGTAGACCACACTTGCACTTGTGGATCAAATGATATCTAATATGTTGTAATGGATGGAACTATTACTATTTATAGTTGTGTTGCTAGTTTTGGAAAGGATAAATGACATACATATAGAAGGCCCCTAATTGTAACAACTTTATTAACATGTATACACTACATACATTTGTGTACGATAGAGGGGATGGCTTAAAGCTTATATATCCAAGACCTACCCTATAACATGTTAAATGTGTCATAACTAAGTACCACTATGAATCTAATGAATAGATGTGTGGGCCCAACCTATAATGGAAGTCTGATCTCCCTAATAAAGATCTAAACATGACCACTTAATCCACAAATAACTATATATGTAATATAAATATCTTGATATGAATATCCCAAGTGATGTAGAAGTGTACTATTACACATATTAATGTTTGACCCATCATCAACCATGACACTATGAATCAAATGATAATCAATATAATCTCATACAAAATTTGTATTTAAATATGAGTCATTATCAATGATCTCCTATTCTAGTAAAGTGATAAGAGGCCTAGTTGGTAATGTAGTATGATACACACTAATGATATTATGTATAGGATGTGTGTGCGTTGTATGAGTATGATAGGATGTTGATGGTTGATGTACTTGATAAATATAATGAACACCTAAAGTGTCTAGTATATCATTAATTTTATGCTTTGGAAATGGATAAAAAAATATTTTCATTGATTTTGATAAAATTAATTGTGATTTTTGTGTTTTTGTATGAGTGTTCACATCAATGACATTAGCCTCTACCAAATCTTAGATCTTATGTCGTAAGCTAATGCATCTATTCATAATATGGTTGGGGGCCCTACAATAATTGAAAAATACATTTTAATCATAATAATTTTGTAGATGACTAGTCATATCAACCTCTTTGATGGGTGGTAAAGATATGACATTCCATTCCAGAATTCATTGAATTACACAAGCTAGAAATTTAAGAATATTTCTAAAAGGTCTCCTTAGAGGAGCTGATAAAACAAGATGAGGAGCTAGATTTGTTGTTATTTTAACTATATTTTTTTAATCATTCTTGTCTTCATTAGCCTCATGTTGTATGGGGGCTTATTTGAACTCTTATTAGTGGAATCTGACCCAGTTGTGTACTTTAACTTGTCCATGGAATGAAGATTAACTTATTGTTTCTTCACTTTATGACAAAATCTATAAATGATGGAAACCTTTTGAAAAATATGGATTCATGTAATGCTATTAATAAGCTTTGATTTGGATATGTCGTAGATATCTCTATCTTCCATGGGGATAGTCATCTTTCATAATATGTTTTTATATCACAAGACATATTTAATTATTGGCTCATTATATTCTTTATTTAGTTGAGAAACTTAAGCATACAAAAATTTATCACTAATGTTGATTGAAAAGTGTGCTTGAAATATATCTACAAGTGGATTAAATTTTTTAATGGACTAATTAGGGAGATCATATAACCATTTTAATGCATATTCCTTTAAACTATGAGGTAAAAAATTTGTTAGGATCCAATCATTGGACAATTAAGACATGTTACATGAAAAACATGTAGATGGTGATCTGGGTCATCTTTACCATCATATAGAGTAAGCTCGGGTGCCATAAATCTAAATGGTAAAGGAGTTACAAATATATGATATTATAAACGTGGATGTATGAGAAAATTAGATTCCAAGTCATGAGATGGTATAGTATTATCCTACTAAATATGTAACACCTTGGCCTAAAGAGAATGGATCTCTTTCATCAGGAATTGTACATCTAGAGAGGATGGATGTTTACTAGCCATAAGATTTATTTCCACTGGTAATATTTGGATATTTATAGTAAGTTTTTGTAGATTTTGAGTTGTCCCTATATTAGGTGTAAAAATATTAGGATCGATGGGGTTGGAATATTGACCTTTAGTGAACTTCAAGAGATCTTATTAAAAAATAAATATAAGGTCATCTTGTATATCTAAATGTTTAGAAGTGAAATCTTACAATTATTTCTTATTTATCTCATCAAAATGGTTATTAAATTATATAATTGTAGGTTAGGAAGTAGGAAAATAAAAGGTTGTATATTTTGAACCATGTAATAAATTACATCTATGAAAGATTATAATAATAAAATAATAAATTAGATTTGAGATTTTGAAATTGATTACTCAGTATATAAAATAGAAGGATACAAACCCTAAGATCATTTAATACAAGGGGTTTGGATGTTATTTCAAGTATGTGATGTTCACCATATGACTTAACCATTTTGGGGATTATGGAATGTAAAACCATAAGTATATAAAGAATCGAGTATCAACAACCATCGATTTATACAATAATTGATTTGTTTACTTATCCTATATATAGAAATGAATTATAGAGGAGATACTAAGCTAGAGAATAGGATTGAAATAGATGAGTGGTAGGATAAAAATTAACGCAAGAATAGTGTAGGGTGTTGTCAATATGAAATACTTCTCTTAGTACTCTTTAGATAGTATCATGGTCCTTTTTCAAATAATTCACTATACTATTATCCTACTATTACACACTAATGACCTTAAGGATATTAAACAATGAAGTTCTATGAGGATGTTTTCCATTTTTTGAGAATTGTGTCTATATGACTAATTCTTGAATAATTATTTATTATTTGTTTTTATTGATCTCAATATTAAACTATAAGCCTCTATGATTTCAAGGGTTTTGAGGAACACAAGTAGAAGTAGAGTGGCATTATTAGGGTAATATGGAAATGACTTCAACACCCCATGTGCTAAGAATTACCTACATACCAATACCTTGAAAGGGGAGCAAGCTCATTGTACTTCTCCTAATCTAAGTTTTGGTGAAAGTGTAAGTGAATTCTAGTATGAATGCTAGTTTAAATTCTTTGATTGCTTATTAGGACTTGAAACATGATTAATCTAAG
>JARHVA010003751.1:297500-325000 GCA_037957365.1 Torreya grandis | reverse complement strand
CTTGTCATAACCTCACTACCAATCAAGGTTTTTCAACAAACAATAATAATGATAATGAAAATATGCAGTTTTCTAAAAGTCTTAATTTTATTACAAAACTCATTGCTAAGAAATTTCCTTGTATCAAATTTTGTTCAATGCCCTAGGTTGCAATGAATATGCTTTATTTCATAATCACCTCAATGTTATGGAGAAATATTGGTGTTTGACTTTTAATAAAACCATAATGTCTTCTATTTTAAAAAAAAAAAACCTTATTAAATAAAACATGAGTCTCTAATTTATCCCATAGAGTTACTCACATAAATAAGCTTTTAACTAATACATCAAACATTTGAATAACTAATGCTTAAAACATTTACACATTTGGCCTCTATGGTGTTTGACCACTTTAAACTAGCAGAGAGTTTCAAACAAAAGTAATATAAAGAAATGAGATAGTCATAAAATACCAATACCAATAAAGTACCATTAAATAAAACATTTCATTTTTCACTCTACAAACTAGTAGGACCATAAAAGGATATTCATACATAAATTGTGACAAATAATTATGTAAATCATAACCAAAAAGATACTAGAATTATGCAAGCTCATAAAATCATTGCATGCAAAGATTAATGTAATATATTACATAATCAATGAATTATTAAATAAAACATAACAAAATAGTAATATGATTTTATGATTGTGTGTAGGGGTTTTATTCTTATTCTCTCATTCCCCAACATCTCCATCTAATCCATCCTCTCTAATGTTACCATCCCTCAGTCATATTCTAGAGGGTGGACTCCATCTAGTATTTACCTTAGTACAATAAAGATTAGTTAGACCATATCATGAAATCATCCATAATAAATTACAAAAATAAGAAAAATTAAATAAACATGATCATAATGTACTATAATAAAATATAAATAGCTTGAAATAAGTTAAAAATTCTGATAATAAGGGTGTGTGTGTGTGTGTGTGTGTGTGTGTGTGTGTGTGTGTGTGTGTGTGTGTGTGTGTGATAAATCAACATATTTCAAATCTAGCTTCATAACCCAATAATTTAACCAATCATTAACCAAGAAATGTAGAAATTAATAGATTAATGAGTCTAGAGAAGAATTGGGATGTCACATCCTTCCCCACTAAAGCTGTTCATCTCCCCAATCACACTTATTTAGATGAAAGTTCTAAAATAGAACAATATTTCATAGAAAATAAACATAATATCTAGAAAAATATTAAGAAAAATAAAAGTGGTAATAGCTTATAAAACTCTTCATTGTATCCCCAAGTGGCACTATCTTGAGAATATTGGTCCCACTAAACTTGCACTATAACACTTCTCTATTTCACAAACTAAGTTTACGAGTGTCAATTATTATAATTGGTTCTATTATGACTACCTAGGGATCTAGAACCTATAAAGAATTCAAATCCAATACATGATAAGGATAAACAACATACTTTTTAAGATAGGACACATGAAAAAAATAATGCATGAGTGCTAAATTTGGTGTCAAAGTAAGCCTATATGCCATAATATTGACAACTTATAAGACTTCAATGGGTCCCACATAAATAAGAGATAAACTTTCTTATTTCCCAAATTTAATCAAGATTTTATATGTTTTAACCTAAATAAATACACTATCTCCCATTGAAAACTATCATGTTGTTATTTTTAGATCAACATAGTTATTTTATCTATTATTAGATTTATCCAACCTTTGCCTTATCAACTTAAGTTTCTCTTTGATTTATAGAAGCATATCTAGACCAAACACTACCATGTACTCTAACATATCCCACTTGATTGGTGTTTTTCACCTTCTTCCATACAATGCCTCAAATAAAGCCATTTTTAGAGATGATTAGTTTGCTTTGTTGTAGGCAAACTCAACCAATGGAATATATTCTTCCCATTTGTATTAGTGGTCCATGAAATACATTCTTATAATATCTTTTAAAACTTGATTCATCCTCTCTATTTGACCATATATTTGTAGATGGCATGTTTTACTAAAGTTAAACTATGTGCTCAAAGGTAATCTAAGAGTCAACTAGAATCTAAAAGTCAATTTTTGGTCCCTATCCAAAATAATCCTTTTTGGAAACACATGCAATCTAAAAACTTATTTCATGAATCTCTTTCCAAGCATAGATGCATCATCTGATATATTAAAAGGAATGAAGTAAGATACCTTGGTGAGTTTATCAATAACCATCAAAATTGTGTCATGTTAGTTTTGATACATCAATAAATCTTAGACATAGTCCATGCTAATAACTTTCCACTCTATTCTAGTATAGCATGCGGGTATAACAAATCGATAGGATGAACATCCTCAAATTTAACTCACTAACATTTTAAACATCATGAAACAAAATTTGATGCATCTTTTTTAATTCCTTTTTAGAATTATAATGGACTTAGCTCTACCAAGAGCTTAGTCACACTTGGATGACTTGAATAAGGAGCATTGTATAGTTTCTTCAGTAATACACTCCTCAACTTATCCTTTTATGGTACATAAATCCCTCTTTAATACCTTATAAAACCATCAATCACTAAATTTAATCCATCAGACTTAGGATATTAAGCATTCTTAGGTAATTCCATCTTTACTTGCTCAAAAAAATAATCTCCTAGAGATAATTTAGATACCTAATTATGAAAGGTACCCCTAATGGTAGCCAAGGATGTTATAGACCTTCGACGACTAAGGGAATATACAACTCTCTTTTATTTGACTTTTATGTTTCTAATATCAAAATAATAAAATATTATGAAGTCTAACCATATCATTTGACATGCATTCAATTTAGGTTGAGTGAAGATATATTTGAGCACTAAGTTATCAGTCCTTAGCTCAAATTATTTTATAAACAAATAATGCCTAAAAGCTTGCAAGGCATGAACTATTGTAGCTAATTTCAAATCATGTGGGTCATAATTTGCCTCATATGGATTCAAATTTTTGGACTTATAAGCTACAATAGAACTTTATTTCATATTAAATCATCCAAGACCATCTCATGAAGCATCAGTTATTACAAATAATTGGCCATTTAGATAGAGAACTCTCAACACTAGTGCTGAGGTAAGCATTCTTTTCATTTCCTTAAAATATTCCTCACACTTTTATGATGACATAAACCTTTAGTTTTTCCATTTAAGAGAGGTGAAATGATTCTCTATCTTGTAAAATTTTGGCTTAAATTTCATGAAATATCTAATCAATACCATAAAACTCTAAACTTCATGAACATTTTTAGGTGCCAACCACTCCATAATGGCTCTTATCTTCAAAGGATCCATATAAATTCCTTATACAGATATAATGTGCCCAATGTATTTCACCATTTTCTAAAAAAAGACACACTTGGATAGCTTCCCTTCCATAAACATTGTAGAACCAACTTTAAATGTTGTAGAAGTTCCCCCTTTGATTGTGAATAAATGAGGATATAGTCTATAAAAACTGACAGAAAATGGTCTAGATAATCCCTAAACACATTAGTCATGATATTCATGAATGGTGTAGGTGCATTCAATATACCAAAATGATGAAATATGAACTCATAATTTCCACAATGAGTCCTAAAATTTGTTTTCATAATGACATCCTCATGAATTCTAAAATGATGATATCTTGATTGAATATAAATCTTTGATAAAATTAATGTTTTGTGCATTTGATAAAAAATATCATCAATACGAGGTAGAGGATATCCATTTTTTTATCATTACCTTGTTTATCATTTTGTAATTGATACATAGGTAAAGGGTTCCATCCTTCTTTTTTATGAACATAACTAGTGCACCCCATGGTGATAGGCTTGGTCAAATCAACCTTTTTCACAATAATGCTTATAGCTGAGACTTCAAATCAACTAATTCAGTTGTCATTTTATAAGGTGATTTATAATGTGGCTTAGACCTTGGAATGATATCAATTAATAATTTAAACTCTCTCTTAGGGGTAAACCTTGGAAGGATATCAATTAATAATTTAAACTCTCTCTTAGGGGTAAACTAGGAAATTATTTGGGGAAAACATCATAAAAATTTTGAATAAAAGGAAAATCCTTCATATAAAGGTTACTTTTAATTCCGTCATCTCATTTATCTTAACAACAAATGATTCACACATTTTCTCTATCCTTTCATTAACTGAATTGCATAAATTTGTTAAAGTTTTATCTTCCTTTTTCTCCTTATATTTGGGTTTATTTTCCTAAATCATCTAAACATTCTACCTTTAAGAGAAAAAAAATCCACCTTAGCTATATACTAAGCTAACTAGTTAATTCCTATGATCACATCATATAACCCTGGTGGTTATATAAATAAAGCCACTACCATAGTGAATTCATTTATTTTGATCTCAGCTTTGACCAAACATTTATTGACCTTGACCTTGGATTCATTCTCATATTTTAATTGACCATGCATTTTCCATAATTATAGATTTTATATATAACTTGTTAATAATTTTATGAGAAATAAAACATTCATTACATTCTATGCCAATCAAAATTAAAATTGGATGACCAAATAAAGTACTTGAAAGAATAATAACAGAAGCCTAAAGCTTAGCTTGATAGTTGTCAATATCTACTTGAATTCTCTACTGAAAAGATCCTTGGTATGGATGAGAACCTTTATTTTTACCATCTAACTTCCCCTGTGTACATTCCCAAGTATAATGATCACCCTCCCAAATGAAGAATCCACCTAGCAGTCCCTTACTATCAAATTGTTGATTTCCATTAAAACCTCCATTAAAATTATTGTCACTTGATTGCAACCAGTGAGGAGATGAGACAAGATTCTCCTCTTTCAATTGAAACAATGGAATCACCTCATGGCTTTGGGTGTCCCTCTTAGGAGGTGGATCTCTAGATCAGGGGCTAGCTCCCCTTGATGTATCAATGAGATCAAATCCTACTTCTAAACTTGGGGATGAAAAGGAATAGAGAATGATTGAAAGTAAACCTACTCTATGGGGGTGATATACCAAATATTTTTGCTCTACGCATACCTTTTATATGAAATTAGAACCAATAATAAGTTACATATACACTTCACTCAATATCAACTCTCTCTCTCTCTCTCTCTCTCTCTCTCTCTCTCTCTCTCTCTCTCTCTCTCATCAGTGTTTCAACATGGGGTCTAGGAGATAACATAGGTTAGGAAGACTTAAGCAATAGGCATTCCAAGACCCTTTATTGAATTATTTTTTCACCATACCTACAACATCACTTGACACTTCTTGTTGACCTATAAGAAAGGGATCATAAAAACTAGGTATTAATAGGAGCGACATGTGAAGTTTGATTAAAACCACACTTGCACAAGACAAATAACTATCATTTACACTTAGAATAATCCTTAAATGAGGTAAAATTAATTGTCTTTACTGGCTCAAGGTACAAATTTGGTAGGGATTTTCCATACCTAGTAGAGAGATGCCTATACAATGTTAAAATGGCTTCATTTATAAATTTTTTGAGAATAGTAAAGAGGGAAGCTCAAAGGTCATAGAGAAAAATATGCTCAGGCTTGAGAACAAAAATAGTTACACTGCATGTATCATTGAGTGGGAAGTAGAAAATGAATGTATCTTAAGACAAATATCCATGTAAAATCATGGTAGAGTCTTTCAAAATGGTGCAATGACTCTTCTACCATCCTTCATGAGACTAACTTCATCAAAGACCATCTATGAGCATTTGAAATTGTTGACAAGGGAGTCAACACATTGCATTGCTCAAGGGAAATGGAATTAATTTTGATAGTTATAAAATTCTTTCCCTAACTACTAGCCATCCTTTGGACACCTATGTTCATCAATTTTATAAGATCTCTTTGATTTGGCCAACTGCCAATAATTACTCAAAACATTGACCTATCTATTATTCACTTGTTTTGTCTACACCAAATGCTTGAGATCTTGCCATTTTTTACCTATATATTTACCCTCAAGTTCCCACCAAGATTTTCACACCAATAGTTATTTTTGGTAGTTTAAAATTGACATTTATGAGCCATCACCCTTCTCATTCATTCAAGATATTTTCCTTAGACATTCCTTTTTCATGGACTTGTCTACTTTTGGGTTGTTTCCCCATGGATACATTGTTTTAGCACTTGTTTTGAGATAATTCCTTCAGCCAATCCTTCTAAAAGAAATATTTTGGGACTTCTCAAGCTTAATTTTTGAAAACTTTTTCCCCACACTTTTCAACCTTTTGGCCATTTATTTTGACATTTTCTCTAGAGAGAATTCATTCCTTAGATAATTTTTCCATGGTCACTTTATTTTGATGTTGTTCCTTAAAGAATTCATTTAGGATTTTTGATTTCAACACTTTTTATAGATAATTTTCTCATGAATAAGGTCTTCAAAACTTTTTCTAGGTGCTCTTTGACTATTCCTTTAGTCACTTTCTGAAATGGTACCCTTTAGCTTTTATAAAATGGACCATATGGGAATGACACACTGTTTAAAAAATACACTTTCAAGAATTTGAATTGAGCAAAAAGTGCCCTTTATAAAAATATTAGGGACACTTGCTGCTAATATGACCTTTTAGAAAAATTGAAAATGACCCCTTCGACTTGAAAGTAGACTTTAGGATTCTTGCAAATGTCTTTTAGAAAAATTGAAGTGCCCTTTAGAAAAGTTACAAATAACTCCTTTTAAAATATTGAAGTTCCCTTCAAAAAAGTTGTAAATGACCCCTTCAAAAAGATTGAAGTGGAACATTTTCCCAAAAGACTTCTAACTATTACCCTAAAAAATGATACCCTATAGGAAAAATACTTCAGACAAAATGTCTAAAACAATTCCTAACACTTAAAAAAACCTAAAAACAAAACCTCTAAAAGAATTAACACTAGTACTTTTGCTATGGGTTTTGTGTGGAACACCTCCTCCAAAGTAATTATACATATTGGACCTAGACAAAATGTAGAGACTTATATGATTGAGCTTTCATTTAAGGGTGAAAATTTTTGACTTGAAGGGCCAAAATTTGGTCAAAAAATTGGTGACTCATAGGGGTAGTATGCCTACTATACTAAATAGACCAATAGCCTAATTTTTCCATTAGTAATGGAGTCATCTAAGGACTGAAATAAACAAGAAACCTTGACCATGACTCAAAATATTGATCAGCAAGACAAATAGTTACTACCTCAACCACACAAAGGGAAAGAACACACAAAAAGCATGTAAACTCACAAAATACACACATGTGCATAACAACTTCAGGGAAAAATAAGAAAGAACTAAAAGCAAACTAATATGTACATCTAACATGATATTTTAATCCTCCTCCTAGATCAAAGGGGAATCTTCTTAGGTCTCTTTCATGATAAGAAGCCTCATGGTGGTAGCTAATTAGCTTGTTAGAGTGATAACTTGGTGACTCACCCTTCTTGATTTCTAATTTGATTGGTATGTATTCTAATGTATCAAATTCAAACATGTCCTCAACCTTCATGTATCCATTCTACTCTTTTCGACATGTCTCATGTTGGTTCTTCATGCCATTGTAGTCCATCAATGGATTAATGGCTTCTATCTCATCATCATAGGGTTCATTTGGATCATAGCCCTCATGGTATGAATCATGGACCAAATCATTATTTTCTATCATTTTTATAAGTTTGTAAAACTTATCCCTTACTTTATCATGGCTCTCTTGAGGAAGGGTGGCTAGTGTGATGTTTGAGCTGAGACAAAACTTTTCTAGTTTATCCCAAAAATCATCATTTTCTTGGTCAACATCTCCTTCTTTAATGTCTCTATCACACCAAACTAACCTCCATCCTTCTTATTCAAATCTAAGAGTCCTTAACTACTCAATAACATGATATTGAACCTCATTCAACTCAGATACCATCATTTGATCACTACCTTCATCAAAGCAAGAGGAAAATCCATCAAATAAAAAGGAAGAGAGATTACCATGTTTGAATTCTTCATTAGCACCTACTATGGATTATTCACTATCTTCATCATGACCAAATGGAAGTTCATCAAGTAGAGATAATGAAACCTCATTATGTCTATAAAAATCTATACCTTTTGCCTCCTTTCCACTTAGATTATCTTCTCCACCCTTGAATTTTTCAACTTCATCTTCCACCTAACACATTACATTTTTTTCCTTTCTCCAAGGAGAGGGTGGGAGGGAAAGAAACTTCCTTGACTAGGTTGAAAGATAATGGGACATTTTCACTATCTTCTTTCCATATTGCAATCACCCTATCGAATCTTAGAAAACTTTAATTATTTAAACACATTTTAGATTAAGGAGTAGGAGAATGACTTACCAAAATAGCATTTATATCCATAGGAGTCTCATCAATCTCTTCATCCTTATCATATTTAGGTTGTGTTTTCATCTGAATGACATCCTTCTAATGTGTGAAACTAATAGGCATAGTTTTTCTATCTGTTCTTCAAGTTTGGGATAATTCATGATGAGCACTCTTGCAACTTGAAATCTTGAAATCATGTTGAAGGGCTTGAGGATGTTGAGGGAGACTAGGAAGAGTTTTCACATTCATAAGAGGATTTGTTTGAAGATGAATGTGTTGGTTTCCAAAGGAAATGTGATGGCTTTCTTCCAAGGAGGGCTCATAATCTAGGAGTTTTGAGTAATTAGTTTCCATAGAAGGCTAACCTAATATCTTTTAGTGTTGAAGGATTAATAGCCAGAGTAGTTTGTTTTGGCATAGGAGAAGATTCATTAGATGGACTAGAAAGTTAGCTCATTTTATTTTTATGAACAAGTGTTATTTGATATAAAATATATGGTGTACAAGGGGAAGGATTATTTTGTATGGGAAAAGGTTATCTTGGGAAGTAATAATGTGTAAAAAACTAACTACCTTGACTGGGTTGACTTCTCCATCTTATTAGTTTCTCTTTCATATATTGCATGACTTGATCTTGCCTAAACAAGCACTCCTTATATACAAGCTCCTGATGATAACTATTTTTCTCATTCAACATATCTATCTCTAACATTTTCTTCACAAACTCTAACATTATCTCCCTAGCACTCTTGGATTTACTAGGAAAAGGACAATTAGGAGAGCTACTTGAGGTGATTTCATGAACAACATGAGCTTGATCAAAACTATATGAGGGAAAAAAATGTGTATAGTAAAAAACATTGGGATTATACATACCAAATATGATTTCTTGATGCACTAGGGTTGTTTGACTAGCTAATTCAACTTAGAGTCACCATTGGTGTTGATTGAAATTCCTCCAAATTTAGATTGGTTGAATAACACACCAATAATTATTTAACTTCTTGGACAACTAGAGCCACTGGGTGTGCCAAAAACTATTGTCACTTGATTATACCCAATGAGGAGATGGGATAAGCTTCTCCTCATTCATGTGAAATAATGGAAATACCTCAAGGTTTTGGGTATTCCTATTATGAGGTGGATCTCTAGATTAGGGGATAGCTCCCCTTGATGTATCAATGATCTAAAATCCTACTACTAATATTGGGGTTGAAAAAGGATAGAGAATGATTGAAATTAAACCTAATTTATGGGGGTGATACACTTAACATTTTTTCTCTACTCATATATTTTTTATGCACTTAGAACCAAGAATAAGTTACATATAAACTTCACTCAATATGGACTCTCTCTCTCTCACATCAATGTTTTAACATGGGGTCTAGGAGATAACATAGGTTAGGAAGACTTAAGCAATAGGCATTCCAAAACACTCTATTGAATTAGTTGTTCACTTTATCTACAACATCACTTGACACTTCTTGTTGACTTACAGGAAAGAGATCATAAAACACTAGGTATTAATAAGAGTGACATGTGAAGGTCAATTGAAACCACACTTGCACAAGACTAACAACTATCATTTACTCTTAGTGCAATCCTTGAATGAGGTAAAAGTACTTGTTTTTATTGGTTTAAGGCATAAATTTTGTAGGGTTTCACCATAACCAACAAATAGATGCCCATATAATTCCAAAATGGTTTCATTTATATAATTTCTAAGAACAAAAAAGAGGGAAACTCAAAGGTTGTAGAAAAACATGATCAGGCTTGAGAACATAAATAGTTACACTACACATATGGTTGAGTGGGAAGTAGATAATGAATGTATCCTAAGATAAATGTCTATGTAAAATCATAGTAGACTCTTTTGAAATGTTTTAATTACTCTTTTATCATCCTTCATGAACTAACTTTATCAAAGACCATACATAAGCATTTGAAACTTTTGACAAGGGAGATGACACATAGCATTGCTTGAGGGAAATGGAATTTATTTTGATATTTATAAAATGGTTTCCCTAACTACTATACATCCTTTGGACACCTATGTCTATTGATTTTATAAGATATCTTTGATTTGGTCTATTTCCAACAATGACCTAAATGTTGACCTATCTATTATTCACTTGTTTTGTCTACACCAAATGCTTGAGATATTACCATTTGTTACCTCCATATTTTCCCTCAAGTTCCTACCAAGATTTTGACACCAATGTCTATTTTATGTAGTTTCAAATTGACATTTGTTGGCCATCACCCTTCTCATTCATCTAGGATCTTTTCCTTGGACATTCCTTTTTCATTAACTTATCTTATTTTGGGTATTTTCCCCATGGATACTTTGTTTGGACACTTTCTCTGAGACAATTCCTTCGACCAATCCTTTTGAAAGAAATCTTTTGGGATTTTATGGGCTTAATTTTTATGAACTTTTCCCCTATACTTATCAACATTTTGGCCATTTATTTTATCATTTTCTCTTGAGAGAATTCATTCCTCAGACACTTTTTCCATGATCACTTTATTTTGGCACTTATATTGAAAGAATTCATTTTGGCTTTTTGATTTTAACAATTTTTGCAAATAATTTTCCCATGAACAAGGTCTTCAAAACTTTTTCCAAGTGCTCTTTGACTATTTTGTTGGTCACTTTTTAAAAAGGTACACTTTGGATTTTTTGACATGGACTGCCTGGGAAGGACACTTTATCCAAAAATACCCTTCAAAAACTTTGAACTGAGACAAAATTGCCCTTGGAAAAAATGTTAGGGACACTTTCTGCCAATAGGACCTTTCAAAAAAAATTAAAATGACCCCTTAGACTTGAAAGTGGCCTTAAATATTCTTGTAAATGTCTTTTAGAAAAATTGAAGTGACCTTCATAAAAGTTGCAAATGACACCTTCAAAAATATTAAAGTGGACCATTTTACTAAAAGAATTCTAACCCTTAACATGAAAAAAATATACCCTTCAAGAAAATTACTTCAGATAAAATGTTCAAAATAATTCCTTACACTTAAATAAAAAACCCAAAAACAAAACCTCTGAAAGAATGAACACTTATACTTTTGCCATGGTTTTTGTGTAGAATACCTCCTCTAAAGGAATTTTACATATTGGACCTAGCCAAAAGGTATAGACTTAGATAGTCAAGATTTCATATAAGGGTGAAATTTTTTGACCTAAAGGGCCAAAAATTGGTCAACATAAATGATATTTTGGTTTTGTATTCTTTGAATCATTGCTAAACTTTGCATTTTTATTCTTGAATTGATTTTTAGAGTTTCAACCCTTTTCCAATTCTTCTTTCTAAAAATCATTTTATGACCTCTAATTTTTTTTATTTAATTTATATATGACCTAAGTAAGTGACTTCAATTTTTTCTCCTAATTTACTACCTTTTTAAAGATTTTATCCATAGTGAATGGCCCGTGCATATTTACCTCACATCTAGTTTTGGATTTGAATCCCATAACGAACTTCCTCATGAAAAACCATTCATATGCCTGATATTGAGGAATTTTTTTAGGAGATTGGTGACATTTTCCCAATATTCATTCACTAAGAGGTATTCAAAACATAGTTGGGTTACCCATTATGATCTAAACAAGGTCACAAACTATTCCAACATGGTGGTAGTAGAGTTGAGATTCATCTCCAACTTATTATTTTTCCACCATATTGTTGCTTCATCTACCAATATATAAGCTACCCAAATTAATTTTGTGACTTTAAAGTAATTTCATATTTTAAAATACTTCCCCATCTCAATTAGCCACGCTTCTACTTCATCTCCAAAAATGGTTCTATTAAACGTAGGTAGTGTGATTTTATCATGTCTCATGTAATATATGAAGCTGCACAAGATCTCGTATCTTTTAGCACCTCCTCTTGCATAGGTTCATAAGGAACTTATATTATTTTCCTCTACATGACCATGCACTTCCTATTCAAGGGAAACTATTTGATCTCTAGTCTCTAGTCTCATTCATGGCTGCAAGAATTTGATCAAGCTTTGTAAATTATTCAATGATAAACCAATTTGGGTCAACTAGAGGGTTGTATTATTGATATTGGATGTACCATCTCCTATTGGCATTCAATGTGATATTCTAATTTATGATAATAGGATAATAATAATACATTAGTGGACTCATTAAGTCCAAGAGTTAGAGCCTCAACTTTGATACCACAATGTAGTAACCCATCTAGTTAACTTAGAATTAGTTCAACTAACTTTTTTAGTCATAAACTCATTAAAAATTTACCTTTACTAAATTCCAAATACATATGATATTTAACTAAATGTATCCATAAATAAAATATTCTTTAACCATCAAGTTGATCATATTATTCATTTAATCAATGATCACTATAATGAATACATATTTATTTTCATAATTAAGACATAGAATAGTACTAGAATACATAAATTACAAATCAACCATTACTGGATTAAATATCACAATTGATACAAGAATAAATAGCCAATTTATGTAACTATAATATTTCCATCAAATAGTATAAGTATACATTATTACATATTTGATTATCAGATTAGAATTATACAAAGTTCCATAGAACATATGAGTCTAAATGAACTCATTATTATCCAAAAATATTTATGATTATATCCTCTATAAATTGACTATTGGATGGGAGAGAGAGTCTCATCTGGGTGTTTTTTGACACCAATCATAGACCATATATCCCCCATATAATCTCCCAACTAAGGAATGGACCTCCCTTCATGGATGAGAAGATAATGACAATTTGAGAATCAAGAATGTCAACTATAACCCATGTGTTATAAGATTACTATCACATGTAGTATATCATAAATAAATGCATTCTAACATGATATCATTCAAAACATGCAAACTAAATCAAAAAGATCAATTGATAATGTTTTAACCATAAACATTAATTTGGCCAAAGTTTTTAATATAGTTTTTAGATCTCTAAGATCAGTCAAATTCACACACACAACTCAATTAGGTTTCCTCAATTATGTCTATGAGTGAGACTAAGTAAGTATGTGAAGTTCATCAAACCTACATTTTTAGTGTCATTGATACCAGACTAATTCAATATAATTAATATTAAATCAAAATATTCAATTAATATATTTCCATATAAAAATACCACATCACATATGAATACAAAGAAATCATATAATACCATGCATTCCATCATATGCATCTAAAAATAAAAAATCAACTAACTAATCGTAATCATACACTTTTAATTAAATCAACTAATTTATTCATAACATAAGAAAAATTTAAATTTTTTAAAGATTCCTATCATGATCTTAATTCACAACTACATGTTTCCCAACATAACTCATTAATGACCCATTTCCTTTTAAGTTACATACATATATAATATCCATACCACACAAATATAATTATGCACATAAAATATAACTACATAATGTATCATAGTTAAAAATGCATCATTAGATATATTTCCACTAATAATAATATGTATTTAGTCATGTTAACACATCTAACATTCACATTTATAAACATATAGTATATAAAAATTAAAGCTTATTAAAAGTGATTATTTTTTCTATAATTAACATTCTACATGATTTAGATTGAAAGATTCAAATAGTTCAACATATTTAGGTACAAGCATCTAAAAATAATTTTTAGTGGACAAACTCCATGAGACCCTCTATGTGTGTGTGTGTGTGTGTGTGCGTGTGCGTGCGTGCATGTGTGTGTGTGTGTGTACGTGTGCGTGCGTGTGTGTGTGTGCGTGTGTGTGTGTGTGTGTGTGTGTGTGTGTGTGTGTGTGTGTGTGTGTGTGTGTGTGTGTGTGTGTGTGTGTGTGTGTGTGTGTGTGTGTGTGTGTGTGTGTGTGTGCGCGTGCGTGTGTGCGTGCGTGTGTGCCTCTGTGTGTGTGCGTGTGTGTGTGTGTGTGTGTGTGTGTGTGTGTGTGTGTGTACACACACACACATCCATACATAAATACATATATACTTTATTATTATAAATATCATTTTAATTAACTAATCCAAGGTAAAAAATTTCAATAAGAGTCTTAACTTTCACAAACCAAACATAAAATCTCATTTATAAACCATTATTATGAATTAGACACCAAATTAATCCTAAATAATAAATCCATTCATGAGTTGTGTGTGTGTGTGTGTGTGTGTGTGTGTGTGTGTGTGTGTGTGTGTGTGTGTGTGTGTGTGTGTGTACACACACACACATCCATACATAAATACATATATACTTTATTATTATAAATATCATTTTAATTAACTAATCCAAGGTAAAAAATTTCAATAAGAGTCTTAACTTTCACAAACCAAACATAAAATCTCATTTATAAACCATTATTATGAATTAGACACCAAATTAATCCTAAATAATAAATCCATTCATGAGTTCAAATGTTTTATAACCACTTAATTGCATCAATGCATAGGGGTCTATATTAGATAATAAATACTCTACCTAATTTTTGTAACACATTTGTATAATATAAAATACATAAGTATATCCAATTAGTTCAATAATTTAATATGTTAAAATACACCTAAAACACACCATACTAGGATACGAATTAAAATAGCACCTAGTCCCCAAACTTACCCATCATAAATAAAATCTTAACAAAAGTAAAGATTCCATTTTCATTATTTATACTTTTCCTCTATGTCTACTCACACAGGAAAACAAAATAAAACCCTACCTTTTATTTATTCTCATAGCTACTCAAATGCACAACCCCATACATAGGCTTAAGTTATTATGTATTCATCCATATGGTTAGGTCATACCCATCCATAGGGTTAATTACATATGTTATTGTTTTAATTACATTTATATTTAATTGAATAAGTCATTCAAAGCATGAAACATACTCATAAACAATCACAAGAATACCTAAAGATACATGAATCCATCATTTGAAACCCAAAAAAGACTATAAATACTATACCATCATGCATAAATTCTTATTTAATAAAAAATAGAGTCGAGTTCATCCCAATGTCACATATATAACAATAAATATGAAACATATCTAAATGGTTCAAAATAAAGCTTAGTCAGGGACAAAACCTAAAACTTCCCATAAATAGCTTTTAAAATTTACTTTGTAACTAATCCCAAAATGAAACCCTCGTTTTGTCTTTATATCCCTGGATACACAAATATACATCCATTTAACAAGGGTTATGATCTATATGTATTCAACCCTATGGATGGGTCAAACCCATCCTCAGGGTCAATTACATATAATCCTCTATATTTTTCTTTTAAAATCTATTCAAAAATACAAATACCATTTCAATATATTTAACAACACAAACTAGAAACAATTTATAAATCATTTCATAATGATAAAACCATGAATTTTAAATCAACAAACCCTACCCAAGAAACATAGTACATGTTTATCTAAAATCCAAATTCTTTCTCACCACTCTCTCTTCACCCTCTGTATGTTCCTTAAAACCTTCTCCACTCCATATATCCCCCTCATCTTGAGTTATGCATAACAAATAAATGAAAAAACCCCAAAAAATTGGGTATAAATTTTCCTTATTTTTAGCATGGTGGCTGGCCATAACCTCACTACCACTCAGTTTTTTCAATAAACAAATGTAATGATATCAAAAACATCTATTTTTCAAAAAGACTCCCTTTGATTCTAAAAATCATTGAGATAAAAATGTCTTATATCTAATTTTTTTCAATGCCTTATATTTTAGTGAATATGATTTATTTCATAATCACCTCAACATTCCATAAAAAGATTGATATTTGAATTTTAATAAAACAATAATGTCTTCTACTAAATTTTTTTACCCTTATTAGATCAAAAATGGGTCTAGAAGTTTTCCCATATACTTCCTCACACAAAGATGTCTTTAATTAATACATTAAACATTTGAATAACTAATGCTTAAATCATGCCACCCATTTGATCCATATGGTGTTTAGACACTTTAAAATAGTAGAGAATTTTAGACAAAAGCAAGATAATAAAATGAGGTAGTCATACAAGACCATTCCAAAGAAAGTACCATTCAACAAAACATTTAATTTTTTACTCTACACACCAATATTACCATAAAATGATATTATTTCCCAAGTTATAACAAATAATTATATAAATTGTAACCAACAAGACACTACAATTATTTAAGATAATCAAAATCATTGCATGTAAAGATTAAAGTAATATGCAACACATTCAATGAAATATTGAAATAAACATAACTAAATAGTAATATGATTCTATCATGGTGTGTGCATGGGTTTTAGTCTCATTCTCTCATCCACAAAGATCTCCATCTACTCCATCCTCTCTAATGATAGCCTCCCTTAGTCATAGTCTAGAGGGTAGACTCCATCCTGCATCCACCTCAGTATAATAAATAGTAGTTAGAGCATATGATGAAATAATCCATAATAAATTATTGAAAATAAACAAACTAAATAATCATGATCATAATATACAATAGAGAAAATGAACAACAAACAAATAAGTTAATGATCAAGCTGATAAATAATATATAACTATCACAAATCAACATATTTCAAATCTAGCTTCCTAACACAATAATTTAACCAATTATTAACCATAAAATCTAGAAATAAATAGATTAATGAGCCTAGAGGATAATTGGGATGTAACACCCATATTTGGATATACCATATAGTATGAGGTGATGGAGTGGGTTAGCACTCATATAGTGTCATAAAGGGAGAACATTTTAAAGACATATGGATGGAAGTGGTATACCAATGTTTTGCTTTTGGAATCTAATGAACCTATATGTATTGTTTATCCGAATAAAATCAATGGAGATAACCCTATACACTTTTTTAGGCCACATTTGTTTTCCCATCAGATTGAGGATGATAGGACAATCTATGAATGAACTAAGTACCCAAACTTGATAATATAATAGTCAAATAAATTCTAGTAAAGATATGATCATGATCACTTACTATTATTTATGTGGTTAAAAGTAGTTTTTGAACTACATATATAAAAGAAAAAACTATTGTATTATATACAAATGGTTATCAAAAATTAAAATAATGACATTTTGTGAGCATGTACATGAATACTAAAATAAATATTTTAGGATTTGACCAAGTTAATCCTATTATGAAATCCATTGAAACCTCCTCCCACCTTTGGCTAGGAATCCATGATGATTTCATAAGATCTAGGGTCTTAATTATCTTATGTTTATTATTATAACACACCATGGAAGGAAAATGTTAATACTAAAACAAATGAGTTAATATATGTTTGGGTAAAATTATATTATTTTTAGTGGCTAATATAAAATAATATTTTATTTTAGTATCAGACTTGTAATGCTCATTAAGACTATAATACGAAAATAAATAGAGAAATAAAAAATGAAGTGGATAAATAAGGTTAGATCTAACAATCCTTCTGTGGAACATGTTATTTTATTTTATTTAGAAGATTATATTATATTTTATTTGGAATATGTTTTTTAGTTGTTTTGGAATATGGTTTTGTGGATGGGGTGTATTTTTTGAAAGATATTGGTACTGAAAGAGAAAATATTCACGTTGAGAATCATGAACTGGATGATAAAATGGATCAATCAAGCCCAAATATTGATTTTAGTATGGATATCAAAGAAATATTAAGGATATTGCATTTATATTTCAATAATATGAAATATCTATGGGGATTAAAATAGATGTAGACCTCTCCAAAACTCTTTTTGATAAATAATTGAGGGCTAATTTTGAGATGTCTAGATTTGTTTGGAGATCTATGATAAAGCTTTATATAGTTTGTATTCTTAATGGTTATAATTATTTCAATACTACAATTAATAATATTAATGATGGTATCATAGGTGATTTTAATGGTGATTTTATGGCAAAATTTCATGTTTCAAATATGTGTATTGATGAAGAATGTTTATTTTATTCACATTTTAGGCTTGATCTAAATATTCACTTGGCACATTATTTTAAAAATGTGTAAATTAATATTAAAAAATTTCCTATAAAATGTGAAGATCTGGATTGTAGGTAACTTTTAGGCAAATTACCATGAAAACATTGAAAAATAAAGTGTCTTCAAATAGGTATGGAGGATAATTGGAAAAAAAATTAGGTGATAAATACTTATCTTGTGAAAGGTATGTTTTTCGTTAAATTTTATCCTTAAGAGGATATATATACGATTATTCATTATCATGGGTGAAAGTTTAATGGAAAAAAACTGTCTTATTTCATAGCAACAAAATTTTATGAATAATAATTTCAACCCTAAAATCAAGAACATATAAGCTAGGTTATACTCCTTTCCCTTTAAATTTTAGAATCGATTGTTTTTTGTACATTTATTGGGGATGCCACTGGGATTAGATAGATCCAATATCTCTAGCAAAGGATGTTGATTTTTTTAGGATCAATGTTCAACTACATATTTTTTGTATGGGAACTTAAGATTGTATCCTGAATGTTGGTGGTAAAGAGTTTGTTCATGTGGTGGACTTTAAGGATCAGACTAGTACTTCTAACAAATATCTTTGCTCTATCCATACTTATGGATATTATCCTTACCCTTAAATTTCCTTTGATTTACATTATCAATGTGCCTTGATTTTAACCTCTCCTAATGAAATTATTTTTTTCATAAATTAAGTAATATTTGGAGGAAGAAGGAAATTTTGAATTATTCTACATTGCATGATAATATCCTATCTTAAGAATACTATAAGCATCCAAATAAATATAATTATTCTATGGCATTGTTAAACTTTTTATCAACATATAATATAATGAATATTTAAATGTTGAATTTGCCTCAATCCCATAGTTTTTCAATTCATAATAAAATAAGGAACATTAAATCTAAAGTGAATATTTAAGAGATTTTGTGTAAGGATAAATGGGGGAGGATGGAAAATTTGAAAGCATAGTTTAATTCCTAGAATATTTTAGGGAAGGATTCTCAAATTGGGTAGGAATCCAAATATTTGGGTTTGAAAAATAATGTTGAGAGGAAATGGGGAAGAAAATACATTATGGAGAAACTTATTGAATACTCATTAGATGCACTAAAATATGGGTCTCAGTGGACTACTATAGATATTTTTTCCACCATAAGGAGGAAAATATGACTCTGGATTTTCATTTTGTTCTAGGGGGATTACCCCATTTTTATGTTAATAAGGATAAATTTATTTTTTGATCTTGATTGATTCATCTTCTTTAGGTTTTTATTTTTAGGATTTCTTGAACAACAAAATATGTTGAACAATTTATTTAATAATTTATATTTAAACTCCATAACAATAATTTTTTTATTTGATTAGGTAACTAAGTAGGTTTTACAAGCATCTTAAAACCTAAAGTTAAACCAATATCAAAGTAAAATAGAGAAAGCTCTAAGGGTTGAGAAACATAGTACAAAAAAAAACAAAAACAACTAGATGTCTAATATAGAAGTAAAAATAGTAATAAACAAAAGAGAGAAATTAATCAAGGAGGGCAGTGTCCTCTATGAGTTCCTTATTGGGGTTCTTGTCCTCTACCTTGTCCTTCAGCCAATTCTTGATGTTTTTTTTTTAATCCTATTACGTAGGCCTTGAGTGATGTCCTTTGGTAGAATCATCCATAGATTTTTCGAAGGCTCCTTCTCTAAGTTCTTCTTAAGGGTGTTGTTTACAATGATGGGATTGGAGGAAGGTTTTGTACTGAGTTTAATCTCCATGTTTTTATCATTCTATCTATAAGGGGAACATTTACCTAGCTAAGCTAAGCAAAAGCCTATAACACTTATATAACTTCCTTATTAATTGAATTTCATTCCTTGATCATACTAGCTAGGACTAAACCTACTTTATGAAGTTTACCATTAAAGTTATCTAGTTGTCTCTTATTTTTCTTAACCAATTTAGATGAAGGCCTTGCCTTTCCTAGAATATTATGTTACATATTCATCTTCAAAGATAATAAGTTTAGGTTTTTTTATGAATAGCTAGAGAGTAAGATACCTTGTGAGTATTTTAGAATGAGAGCTTACAGGGGAAGGGATGGGAGGAGACTGGGGGGAATCTATAGTTTGGTCTTATTTTGGGGAGTCCTCCTCTATAAAATACACTCCCAAAAAAACTTCTTTCTTGTGTAATATCTCACCATGTTTAATAAGAAAGAAGATAAGGCCTTGGTATATGCTGGTGTTCACTTCATTAATTTGAAAATCAAGGGATGTACTTTCTAGTGACTTCAACAATTAATATGGTAGAATGATTTTAAATCCTTAGAAATTATTTAGAAGAAAAAAATTGTGTGATAAAATAAGAGTGAATTTACCTTCTAGTGTAAGGTATTTCATGATATGGAGGCACACCTCCATCCATTATCTCATTAGGTCCACTCATAAAAAACCCTTTTTTCTCTATTTTTAGTGCCTCATTCATCCTAAAAAATATCTGCACTAGTTTCATCTTATTAGATTGGTCTTTGAATTTCTTAAAACCTTTACATTACATCCTAATTACCTTTCATCTCCAACAAAATCCTTAGAAAGGTTTCCATCATGCCTTATGATCCATTTCATGTATTATGTCAGAGCCCTCTTAAACATTTTCAA
Source organism: Torreya grandis (assembly GCA_037957365.1). Taxonomy (NCBI): domain Eukaryota; kingdom Viridiplantae; phylum Streptophyta; class Pinopsida; order Cupressales; family Taxaceae; genus Torreya; species Torreya grandis. The sequence goes on along the minus strand of JARHVA010003751.1, from coordinate 304,030 downwards.
CCAAATCTTATTATTAACATGAACCTCCATGTATGAAAGTGGCTCAAGCCTATCTCCCTCTCCCCCCATTTTTTTCTAACCTAAGACTAAATTATTTGAATCATGATAAAGGTCCACATTTTCCTAGTTAAGTTTGTTACAAATGATAATATTGGGGATTAATGAAATTTTTTTCACCCATCTCAAAGTATTAAACTCTAATGCAAAGCTATAATGATTTGACATGATGTGAAATTCACACATGTGATTAACACCATCACACCCTAGGAAATGATGTATTCAGTTTGAATAGCCTTTTGATGTGTAGTGGGATGGGGATGCTTTCATGTGGGACTCCCAAAGAAAAATTACTAGTTCTGAAGTTTTATTTTTATAAATGATACTCTTATATCATTATGGGATATTTTATTAGAGTTGACCTCATGGTATTGATGGTGTTTTAAGGCATTATTTTTTTAATCTTTTAGTGTCCTTTAGATGCAAATCTTTATATATTTTCCAACATGTTTTTTTTTTTTTTTTTAAATGATGACATTGTATATCTGATTTATAATTAATTATTTAATAAAATATATTTCACCTTATTCTGTGATTAAAATTTATCATTTTCCCCTCATGATTTATATTTCTCTCTACTAATTGAATAATGGAAAAGGTTAAGTGTAGTGAACCTCTAGATTGTGTAGGTTTTAGAAGCAATGAAGCCTAATATAGACTCTATGGTTTTAATGAATATATTGATGTAAAATTTTATTAGTTATTAAAAAATGGTAGGACTAAGATTAAAGGATTGTATTTGTGGGTGGATGGAACAATCATTGCCAAAGTTATGGATCTTACACAAACCTTAGAATACTAGTTTATTATTAAGGTTAAAGGATATCCTTACATGATTTATTTTATTCACATTGGATAAAATGTTAGAAATATAACTAAAGGCTTCCTTCATTATCTTATCCCTCTTTTTGCGGCTCAAGTTTCATATGTTGTTCAACATTACCTTACATATAAAGGTTGATATTCATTGATATTTCAATATCACTTTAGGATATGACATCTTAGACATGTATGTAAATAATGTGTCATATTTTAGGTTCAATTTTATTGAGATAATGTCTTTGGTGGTTTATAAATGTAAATTAAATTTTATGTCTTATCACATTCTTATCGAATTGATTATTTCTATGTTAACATATCTTTGTCCTTATATTAACAAAGGTAAGATGAAATAAATGCTCACAGGAGTTGAGGAAAAATATAATTAATTATATTTGGTCTTAAAACCTTCCTTAAAAAAATAGGTTTAGTAATCTTCTTATTATTTTCTTAACAAAGCTTTATAAGATTTGTATGTCATGATCCTAAAAGTTTTCATTTGTAAACCATGATTACTCTAAAAGAAAAAGTTAAGAATTATGTCATTGGATAAGTAATATAATGCTAAATATGATAATAATTATAAAAGGTTAAAAGGGGTCAAGCTTTTTGGTCACTTGGAAATGGAATTAATACTCTGCTTGAACCATTTATTGAATCTCAAACTTCATTAGCTTCACCTTCTACTCTTTCTTTAGAAAAAGATTTAAATATAATTTATGAACAAAATATTCTCATTAAAAAGCTATGAAATTAGCTTGATGAAGTTGATTTTTTTATATTGGTGGAGGTTAATAAATATGATGAAAATTTTGATCATTTCAAAACTTCTCTTGGTTTTATAGGTAACATTTTTATTCAAATGATGAGATTTAGAGCACTTCAAAAAATTTATTATCTAATTCCTAGGGAAATTAGGTACATGTTTATGTCTTAAATATAAATTGAAAATTAAAACTTGAAATTGACTACCTATGCTCTTTTTGAACAATTTTTAAGACTTTCTTCTGACCATGACAGAAAACTAGTATGTGAAACAAAATTTCACAACATGGTCCTATATACCACATTTTAATGGATTCATAATTAATGTGTTTTTATATATTTTCATCTTAGATATTTTTTATAATATATATGGAATTAAAAAAAATAATGAGTTTTAAATATTCATGTATGAGATTAGGGAGTTTAGATGTTGATTATAATTAAGGAGGAATGCCCTAATCCTAGTAAGATTATTTTAAGTGTGTGGATGATAATGGAAAATTATTCTTTGAAATATAACACTTTTTGGACTAAAAAAACATTATGAAGTAATTGGTAGGTTTATGGGGAAGTTTCATGTTGTAGATTTATGCTAACTATTCCAATATGTACTATTAATACTTAATAAATTAAAATTGAGAGAACCAAGTTCCCCTCATTACTTTATTATTGTCCTTGATAGATTTATATTTTATTTTATTCAAATGTTAAATGTTTTTGGTATTTGTGTTTGGATTAAATTATAAATACCTCCCATTTGTTTATATATTACAAATTTCAAGGTGTTCTATCCTTTGAAGGGTGAGGAGTAAATTATTAAATGGGAGAGGGTGGAGAAGGATAGGGGATTCATATCTTACCAAGATATTCCCTAAATATCACTTTGTGACCTCAAAATGGTTTTTTAAAAATAGTTTTTAGAGTTCATATTACACCTTAGATATAATTTAGTCATGAATTTTATTTAATATGAAGTGATCAGTGTGCTTAGTTAAGCTAAAAAAGTCTTCCATTCTTCTATTATTGAAGAAATTCCCTCCTTGATTTATTTTAGTATAAATGTTTGGTTGTTTTGATAGTGTGGATATTTTTATTTATTATAAATCTTTTTTGAGATGATATATTAAAATTTTATTTCTTTACAACATGATCTTCATTTCATGCCTTTTTCAAATGCTTGAAATTAACTATATGTTGTAACTTCTACTACTATGAAATAGTTTTTTAATCCTTTTATCATACTTATTTTACTTTAAAAATAGTTTTTTGGTAATGTTATTCTCTTCATGAAGGGCACCCCATTGAAATTTTTGGTACATTATTATGATAATGGATCTTTAATATCATGCAAGATATGCCTTATACAACTATTTAAGACTAACTGAATTCTCTCTCTCTCTCTCTCTCTCTCTCTCCTCTCTCTCTCTCTCTCTCTCTCTCTCTCTCTCTCTCTCTCTCTCTCTCTCTCTCTCTCTCTCTCTCTCTCTCTCTCTCTCTCTCTCTCTGAATTGAAACACAAATGTATTGATAATTCTCTTGATTCCTTCTAAAATATCCTTTCTTGATTCTATGATAATTTTTATAAAATCCTTAATTCCACTATGAGAGATGCATGTATATCCATAAGGATAATATGCTTGAGGAAAGAATTATTACATGGGTGCAAAATATATTTTTACCATAAGGAATTCAATTTATAATAAGATTTTTATGTGTCACTATGATCTTAATAGATATTTTTAATTATAAATTGTGTATCCATTTAGTTTTCACATTATGATCTTGCCTTATCCACCTAATCTACCTAGCATATGAACATTTCACATAAAAAAAACCCTATGTGGATTCATATCTCATATATATTAAATATGATACTAAGTTATATTTTAATTTCTTATATATTATTTCAAATTCATACCCATAATTTTGCACACCCATTTGTGTTTTTCATTAGATGACAACCTTTGTTTCAATAAAGTTTTTAGACTATTGAGATCAATATTTACCTTAAAGTGTGTACCCATTATATAATGTCACAATTTTTTGATAACAAAAAGATTATATTTATCATATATAGGCTTTACTAAATTATTAACCCTTGACACTAAAAAATCACAAATGTAATAGGTCATCATTTTTGTATGAGTACTACCCCCATTTCATATCCTCATGAATCACATTCAATAATGAATGTGTTCAAAAATTTTGGGCCACATATAAATATATTGGTGCACATGGCATCCTTTAATTTAGAAAAGTCCTTTATGATGGTTTGGTTATAATCTAAGGATCCCTTCTTCAACAAAGTTTTGAGTGGTGTTCCTATGCTATCATAGTTTTTCACAAACTAAAAATAGTAACTATTGGCCAATATCTTGTCCACATACCAAGGCTTTATCTATATTGGATAGATGAGGAAATTTCCTATTTGAGTGAATGATCAAATGACTTGTACAAGCTTTTAAAGATCAAATGATCATGATAACATCATGTGGAAATAGACTAGTCAACTTGATTGTGCATTTAATCAATGCACATGGGGAGCTTATTAGGACATAAAGACCACATGGACATGAATTTATTGATGGATATATCATTGTCTATAAATTTCATGACTTGATGAGATCACTATCTCAAGATAAAAATCTTTAAAGTTAGAGTTGTACAGTGGCATAGCCACATAAACATCAAGTTCAAGCTTTGGAAAATAGACATTTGAATTTAAATTCCCCAAGATAAATGGTTAGAATTAAATTATACCATGAAGATCTAATGGAATATGATGATAGACAAATGTCAGTGGGTACTGAGATCTAATAGAACACATTTGATCATGCATGAAATATCGATGATGAGCATCAAGTTAAAATGTCAACATGAATGTGGAAATAAAAAGTGACATGATCTCATGAGCTCATAGTAGATCTAACAATGCACATCATCTAAGAAAACATGTGAGTGAAAATAGATCGATGGTGCACATGTAATCTAGTAAGGTATATCTAATGATAAGTAGTAAGTCAAAGGTTCATGGATCCTAAGAGTAAATAAGAGGGTGATAAATGTATTAACTATATTAGGCTAGTAGAAGATCAATGGTACACATTCATTCCTACAAAGGTAGATTAATGATGTGACTAAGGTCAATGAGTCAACATAATATATATCCAATGGATTGAATTAGACCATGAATATTTGAGATCAATGGATAAAATTAAAATTTTAAGATAGGGACTTCAAGTGGAGGTCAAACATATGAATAAGGTTGAACATGGAATGATGTTTCAATGGGAATATGATGCCATTGGAGCTCAGTCAAACATAATTAGGATGATATATTTATATAGTAAAGGTTTTTAATGGTGAATATCCATTGTTGATAAATATCCATCACCATTAAAGTACATCTTAGGACCTCTTTTCAAATATTTAGAACCTATCAACCCCATTTCCAAAGTTGTATTATTCTATGACTATGTATAAGGTGAGTTATTGGATTTAATAGGGTCCATAGGTAGGATAGGTCTATTTTATACCTAACATAGAGATAAATAAGGAAGCTATTTGATATAGAGGTCTAAATTGATATAATAGATATAGGAAAACCAATAAAGGAGATTAGTTTTCAATTTATAAAAAAGATCTATGCCCAGATATCAAAATGGATCAGATATGTGATTAATGAAAGAGTGTCTCATCTTTTGATATGATCATAGATGTAATAAATAGATACTAAAAATACACACGGTATTATCCTTTTTATGCCCAATTGTATGAGGACTTTGTCTTTATAGCATGAAATAAGTGGATATGGCATGGAGGATCAAAACAAAGAGAGATGGTAGTTAAAGAAGCAGTTGGAGCATTGATTCTATTTAGATCTTAAAATTCATGTCTATATGGTATTTTTTCCCTAAGAGGATCACCAAGTTCATTTATTAAGTACACAATCAAGTTGACTAGTCCATTTCTACATGACATTCTTGTGATAGTTTGGTCTTTGAAAGCTTGCACAAGTTTTTTGATCATTCACTCAAATAAGAACTTTACTCATCTATCCAATCTAGGAAAAATCTTGGTATGTGGGAAAATATTATCCAAAATTTATGGTCAATCATAGGAAAACATGCCTTATATACTTGAGAACCTAGACTATTTGTCTTGACTAGTCCATTGGGCATGGAGTCTCTTCTCTAGTTCAACATATTGATCTGAGGCTAAAACTAGTTGTCAATCAATGGATAACTTCTATTGAAACAAATAAGGAATAAAATAAAATAAAGTTCCCAAGGAAATTATTGAAGGGAAGCATAGAATAGAACGGAAACTAATTTAATAAATAAAGGACCACTAACCTAATTTGCTATAACAACACTTGGAGTAAAACAAACAATTAATTATGTATAAGGAACCTAACTAACTAAGACAAAGCATGATCTACCTAGATCAAAAGAATAATTCATAAAGTCACATATTCTAATATATGGTACAATGTTAAAATCATGACGTTCATTAAACATGACCTTTGATGAGGCACTCTTCTTGCCTACTGACTCCCTTAGCATCTCCTATAGTGAGTCATCAATAGCAAACCAATCACCAATAGACACAAATTGGTCTTGTTCTTTAGGATCTTTCTGATACTACTTATTAGATACAACCTCTATAAGTTACACCTTTTCTAAGCATTATCCTTGAGTCTTTTAGACACCTTCACTGACCTTGTTGTCATTACTATCAGTTACAAACTCATCAAGCTCTCTAATGGGAAACATATCTTTGAAAAGTCTCTCAACCCCTTATAGAGATTTAATTTGCATCTACCAATCATCCTTTTCTTCCTCACTTTGATTAACCTAAATAGGATCAATTCAAAGGGTATCTTGATA
>JARHVA010003751.1:0-292500 GCA_037957365.1 Torreya grandis | reverse complement strand
ATGTTTCAATGTGCATACACTATCATTAGAGATTACTCGAACACCATTAGGTGTACATATTTATATAGTCAAGGTTGTAAATGGTAAATTTCCATTTATGATAAAGCTCCATCTCCATTACATCATACTTCAAGATCTTTGATTGAAGATTTAGAACCTATTAACCCCATTTTCAAAGTTACAATATTATTCTATGATGATGCATATGGTGAGTTATTGGCTTCCATAGGGTCCAAAGGTAGGATAGGTATATTTTATACCTAACATAGAGATCAAGAAGGAAACTATGTGATCTATAGGTCTGCATTGATATAATAGCTATAGGAAAACCAATAAAAGAAATTGGTTTTCAAACTATAGAAGAGATCTATGTGTAAATATCAAAATGGTGTAGATATATGATTAATGAAAGAGTGTCTCATATTTTTATATGATCGTAACTCCAAAAAATATGCAATAAAAGTAGACATGGTAATATCCCTATTAGGCCTAAGGGTATGAGGACTTTGTCCTTATAACATGAAATAAGTGAAGATGGCATGAAGGATCAAAACAAAGAGAGCTGGTATTTGGAGAAGTAGTTGGAATATTGATTCTATTCAGATCTTAAACATCTTTTCTCCAATATAATTAGGCATGTTTCATCAAGAAAAATAAACCCTTGTCCTTTAATATATCTCTCAACCAATGAGAAAGCTTGAAGATAATTGGAGAAAATGAAGGTTAGCTTGTTGACAAAGGATTAGTCATGTTTGGAAGAATGCATGCACATAAAAATGAACCAATGAACTATCACCACATTTATTGGTCATTAATGTCTCCTTATCCATTTTCCCATTCTACTATATATATAAGATTCTAAGCCTTAAAATAAATCCCTCTCTTGGGTATGACTAGATTCTACCAAGATCAAGCTTTGTAACCCTATTAAGATGAATAGAAGACTATTCTTAGATTTCATTGTCCTGGTATAGTGTGTCCATGTTAGTTCAATTTTCATATGTCATAGAAATCTCTCCCTTTTCAAGTCCTAATCTCACCTAGTTACTAGTTTATCTTGTTATGTAAGTCATGTTTAGTGTTTAATGTCATTTGATTGAAGTTTACATGTGGATACATTGATTTGTTAGTGCCTTAAATTAGGCCTCTCTATCACTTCCCTCAAGTTTTGATCAATGAACATCTACATGAAATACTAATGCATAATAGACTTTGTATTTGTAAATCCAATAATTTATTTTATCTCATCAATGTTTTAGTAATTTCAAGTAGAATGGATGAACAATAAATTTAGGTGTATCACCTATATTAGCTTAGATTTCTCTTTCAGTATATTTCTCTCCCTTTTCCCCAGCAATTAGTAGGTTTTAGTATAAAAGAGCTAAGTGATGCATTAAAAGAGCTAGCCTCATTAAAAATCCTAGAGGTCTGACCCAAGATTAGATAACCCATAGTTTAGGGTCATTCCCATGTTGGACTAGATTTGGGTAGAGGTTCTGAACAATCCTCTACTCATCTAGGGTATAATATAGACCTCCAACAGTAACCTACTACTCTAAAAAAAAGATTAGATATTTTTTTAGGGTTTAATAAATTTACATTATAACATGGCCTTGATTTTTTGAGATTTAACATTTCCTTAATGCCAAAAAGGTGACCCAAGTACTGTACCTATTATACTCAAAACTCACACTTGGAAGGATTTTCATTAAAATAAAGCTATTGTATAATTATCAACACTTGATTCCATTGATTCACATATATTTATTTATTTATTTTATAATATATCAATAAATACCTAGTAAATTTTATATAAAAATCCCCACATATAGTGTTCATAAAACTCTGAAAAGTAGATGGTGTATTTGTGAGAGCAAGAGGTATTACTACAAAATTCAAGAGTTCTAAGAAATGTCTTCTTATCCTCATCTCTAATAGTAATTTTATAGTAACTATAATAAATATATAGTTTTTATAAGTATTCACAACCATATAATTCATCTAACAAATAATTATTTATTTTAATAGGTAACTTATCTTTGATGGTGTTGAGTTCTTTGTAATTCTTTCATATCATCCAGGTATCATCCTTATTATGAAACATTAATATAAAGTATGAATATATAGTTTTGATATGTCTAATAATTACCACCTAAAAAATATCATATACCATATTTTAAATATCACTCTTCTAAACATATAGGTACCTATATGGTATGGTGTTTATTAATTGACTCCCAGAGGGACATCAAATGGCATGACCATGTTTTATTATTTGTGGTACTATTTTTGGAATTTATCAAAAAATAAATGAGTAGTTATCAAAAACTATTTATATATCAAGTTATGTAGCCACATTTTTTTTTTGTGATTAGAAGGAAATAACCATTGATAATCTTGTACATCTAATGAGAACTAACCAATTATGGATACTTTACTCGCAATCCACATGGTTTGAATGTAATTTATTAAAAATGAAATCACATGAATAGCCCATTTAAATTAATCTCTCTCATGAATATGGTTTTAATCCATTTGAATAACAACAATATGATTTTCCCACCCATTGAAATAAAAAACATAAGAGGGTCAAGCATATAGTATCCCATATCAATGTTGATAATATCTAATTTCCCTAAATAATTGATTGTTCCACCATGTAAAATAATGACTTGAAATTATGGATCTGGGTAAATAAAATAGTTTAGGCATGCTGATAAATTATTTTTTATGAAGTTAAGTGTAATCCAAGATTCAACTAGTATTAGTACCTTCTATTTATTGATTAAACCCACAACCCTTAGGATTTATTGAGTTTTAATACTATAAAGTGCATGGAATGATATAGATGGCCAGGCATGTTATGTTTCCTCATCTAACTCATCCTTACCATCATCTACTACTTCCTCCTATTCTTCTTTCTCATTGGTACCTTTAATGTATAATAATTTATTCATGACACATTTATGACCTTTGTTGTATTCTTTCTCCATAATTGAAACATAATGCTTTGACATGTTTTTATCCAATTATTTGAGAATTAAATATGGCAGGATGAGGGAATGATTATGCTATAACAATGGGCTCTCTTATAGTAGTGAATTCCCATCATTTTACCAAATCTCCTTCATATTACTCATGTGAGGACCATGGATATATTATATTGACATTTGATTAACATAAGAATATTGAGTTGGATAATATATTTGATCCTACATAATAAAAATTATTTTAGGTTGTCCTATGTGATGTTGTCCATGTTTGAGGACATGTTATACAATTAATGAATATAATACTTCATAGTTAATATTTTTCACATTGCCTCTAATTGGCTGAAGTAGTTATCTATTATACTATTGTAGTAGTGAATTTATAGTTTACCTACAAACACTAGACAATACAATATAAATATTTTGTTTTTATTTTGAAAGAATACCCATATATAAAAATGAACTTATCTAATTCCAAATAAATTGATGATATGAACACATTATATGCACATGGGGTCTAATGTAAGTTACATAAATTTTCCATCTAAATAACCTAGGTGATTATATACTTACTATTAAACTTTCACACTTTAAATTTTGGTAGCATGTTCATCAAACCTGAATTTTAACTAATTTTTTTTGGATAGAAGGACCTATGTGAGTGGATGGAGATTTATTATATGGTGAAGTTATGTCTATATGAGTCAAGGATGTTGAGATATTTTTCACTTTCATATTGAGATTGGTTGATACCAATTTAATTGACTCCACTTTTATTTCAATCTCATACAAATGTTATATTTTTTCCATGCATTTCACATCAACATGGAGATGGATAACTAACTTATAATCCCATAAGTTATAGGTTTCAGTCTCCATCCCTTCCTTTATCCATTCCTTCCTTTCTAGGATTTTTTTAACAATGTATTGCCCTTTTCCATGGCCATGTATGAAATCCATGGCATAAGATTGATGAATGTATTGTTAGATTGTAAGGTTTCATGTGTGAAAAAATGTAATTGAGACCATTGTGATTGTCTCTCCGAGATGAATATATTTAATGTTATTAAAAAAATCAAAAAAATAATTTATTGTTAGAAAAAAAATCTCTTAGATCATAAATTTTGGTCTTTTTTCTTTACTTGATAGAGCAACTACCATGCTAGATTTGAAAATAAATATGCAATATAAAATTTCCCACATAAAATATATTATACCACTTGTAATGAAATTTATTATGTAAATCACATCATTATATGAAAGGAAATTCAGAAATAATATATCATATTAATAAGATAAAGTAAAAAAATCTAATTATTATTAGGAAAAAATTTAGCACTTTGATTTGATAGTCTACTAAACTAAATTATGGGTTATAAAAATGGTGGATATGTTTTGGACAAGATATTCAATAGCTAACAGGGATGGTCATTCTATAGTTCATTCTACCTCGACCAAGCACCCTCATCTAGAATATGATATGCTCACAACTGGAGGTTAGGATGTTCCTTGATATATTCCTTGAGATGATTCTCACCTTAAAGGGATATCTCATTATTTTTCAGGGAAATTGATCCACTTGGGATTGCTTATGTCCATTTTGTGTGAAAAGGGGGGTTTTGGGAGATCATTAGAATGGTTAGTTATGATAGGGAAATCACTATATTTTCATTAGATGGTCATCTATTTCAAGTGATGTGATTGAGGCCGTTCATAAGGTTAATTCCTATGTTTGGGTTTATAAGAATAATAGTATTGTCTTTTATGTTCAGAGGAAACTTATGACCAAGCTTGAAGATTTTATGGTTATTAAAGTGGCTATTGAATATTTTTAGAAAGAGTAGAATGATTTGAGGGTAGTTGCTTGATGGATTTCCATTTAGAATAGCATTTTAGTGTTGATATGCATATATGGTGGAAAATATATTCATAGTTTGGGATAAACATTTTTGCAATATGGGAATCTTAACATAGTTGAATGGTTGAACTGATAATATGATCCTTCTAGGGTTCCCATGGTTTCTGCTAGAAACATGTCTCTTAGGAGCCTATTTTAGTGGATTATTTAGTATTCAATCTAAATAGATGAAAGGGGCCCTCAAGGGAATATTATAAAATATACCAAAAGATACATCGAATTGAATGCTAAATGTGTGTATTTGGTAGAAGATCAAAAATTATTTGAAAAAATACCTAAGTCATTAACATTGTCAAGGAGTTTGATTTACTTACCTGAGGTTTTAGAGGATGACCAAATATTGTTTAATAGAATCATTAAACTTAAAAAAATATTTTGGTATATTCAAAGAACTAAACAAAATAGGACACATGTTTATTAATGGGTTATAATGTAATTGGTATGTTGAATTCCCTGCAGATAACTTTAACAAAATTCAAAAGTACATAGATGTAGAAAAAGTAGGGTTCCAAATTTTGGTGTGATCTCTTTCAAGGAACACATTATGCATTTGGGTGGAATTTTCAAATTTAGTGGTGGATTTAAATCAGAATTTAGAGTTATTCATAGGTGTTTTGGCTGAGTCACATTGTTTTGTGTATTAAGGCAAAGAAATATATAGCTTTTTTTCCTATCAAACTATAATTTAGGAAAGGATACAACTATTATTATAAATTCAAGATTGATAGAAGGTGTTGAAGGCCCAAAACAAGTGTCATGTTCCAAACTAACATATTTTAAGGAAGAAACTAGAAATGATTCTTCCAAATCAAACCTTAATAAGTCTTTTCCTCTCTCTCATGCCTACATTATAAAACAAGAAAATTAGTTTCCTTCAATGAATATTTACAATCACAAAGTGTATGAATATCATTTCTTTATTAGAACATGTAGTAATCTATAGATTTAATTATCTATGGCCTTCAATGGAAGCATTGTATAAATGGGTGTTTGAGACATCAACAATTTTTTTTGAGATATCCCTTTACTCTAAAGGTTTTTTTTGTCATTTTCCATGATAAATAAAATCATAATAAATGTCTTTTAGATGGTCCTTGTATTTGGGGTAATTCCATATTGTTCATTACCCCTTGGGTTTAGGATTTTGACCCTAACTCTTTCTCTATTTCAAAAATGCCAGTATGGGTTTGACTTTATAACTTACCCCTACATTTTTGGCATGCATCTGAGGAGATAGGAAATGATTTAGGAACTTAAATTAACAATTAAAAATAAATAACTACAATATTTTTATACACCTATGCAAAAATATTTGTGGATACTGATCTTAGTAAAGGCTTACTACATAAAATTATCCTCCAATATGGTCAATCTCAATGTGTTCAAATTTTAGATTATGAAAATATTTCTTTCAAATGTCATAAATATAAATTAATAATTCATATTCACACCTCTTGCCCTCAAGGACATTTTCAAGTGCCTAACGAAAAGGTGTAAATCCTAATTCTAATAGATGGAGCGTTTCAAAACCAACTACAATGGATCAAGATATTTTTCATAATTCAAATTTCAAAGAAAGCACCAAGTTGGGAGGAAAATGAAAGATGAGAAATTAAAATTTGATAAAGTATGTGGGCATACTAAGGAGGCTATATAAAAAGACTAAAATTCATCAGTTAAAAACCTAGATAGGGGAGTTAAGAGTGGGTATGAATCTGATAATTTTGATTTAAATAAAGAGTTGGCTCTAAAGTTGAGTTCTAAAATTATGAATTTAGATAAGTGGATTCTTATGGTGTAATTGGATAAAGGAATGTGGTATTATGTTAATCATAATAAGGCAAAATGGGTAGGATGAATAATATTATGATTATTTCCTTTAAAATTTATGAATGAGGATGTAGTGGTTTTATTGTTTCTATTTTATGGCTAGATAGTGCTTATGTTTATTTGTTTGGTCCTTATTGGTACTTTATCTAAACCTTAGGGTGGTTTTGTGGTTATATTTAGTTTCTTAGATGATCTTAATTTGTCCTGGGCTCATTTTCCTTAGGCTGAAGGTTCATGGTTTGTTTGGCCTTTTCTTATTTCAATAAAGGGTAGGGGATTGCTTTAACCCTGATATCCATCCAAAAAAATAAGATAAAATAAAGCATATCCACATCAATAGTTGAAATTAAACAAAAATACTTTATAAATAAGAATGATCCACTTCATAGGGTAAAATTACACAACCATGAAATAATAAGATGATTTGTATTATGATATTGAAGTACTAACCAATACATCATATATATTCTATTTGAGCCATAATTTTTCCATATTATGATCTTACTAACATTATGATAAAATACTATAGATAATAAAATATGATAGTAATTACTTAAAATTTACAATCTTGATACATGTTTACCACACAACTTTAACAAATAAACAATGTCCTTATCTACCATTATCTCACACTTGAATGCTCTCTTGTGAGTTTGATCCTTGTGTTATGTTTTTACATACCTACATGAACCTAGTGAAACGACACCAAATAATTAATAAAAAAATATTATTAATGAGATTATTATTTGATTAGAGTATGAAAAAAACTACATCTAGGGTCCACTACACACTTCTTGATGTGTTATCTTTTCCATTTTTGCACACCCTTGTGTAGGCAACCAATAACTTGATTAGGTCACTGCAAATTATTAACTAAAGGTAAACAAACCCTATAAGGAAGAAAATGGTTCCACTAGAGACATACATTTTAGGGTAAATTAGTGTGTGGGTCCACACTAATACACTCAAAACATATACCATCGGGATGTCTTTCTAATAGGATCGTATAAGAGTCTTTAACCCTAATTAAGAATCCCATTATCCATAATGAGTATAATTAATTGTTAGGGGAAATTGATAGTTTAATCATGATGACAACACTGACCATATAAAAATAAATATCCCTACTTAGTCCACATAGGCAATATTATAAATCTAAAAGAGTGGCTGAAAAGATCCAAGCCTATTTGGTTAATCATACAACTAAATACATAAATATGAAAACTAGAAACAACCTAACAATTTCAATACAAGGTTATGAAATTTCAATAAAAGAATCATCATACTAAGTTATGCTTATGAAAAGATATATAAATCATCAAGCATGAGTTACATGAATATTTATAAAATCAATATAATATAAGCTTTTGAAAACCTTTAATCCTTTAAACTTTATGAAATCATAAACCATGTGTCTATATTATCCATTTTTAGCCATTAGACCAAGACCAACACTTACAAATCAGTACACCATGATTACTTTGTTCTAGTATGTCAAAAAATAAGAGATATTTTTATTTGATTTAGTATCCTAGTGTAACATGATTCCTGATAATTTACATTAAAGATGGATAATACTCTATTGTAGAAAAGTCTCCTTGTTTATCTCATGTGCCTAGTCACACACTTAGCAATCAATTCAATTTAGTTCTATATTTTATATAGCTAGGCATAATCATAGTAAAATTTTGTGGCACACAACATTTAAATGGACTAATGTGCTAGAATCAATTTCACATAAGGTGCAATCCTTGTGTACTCACCTAAATCATAGTACTTAAGGGATTGAGGCCCATGTTGGGCTAGTTGAAACATGGCACAACCTTAGTCTTAATGGGGCTTAGTCATTTTTAAAATGGGATTAGGTGTTCTATCAGTGCATGTTGTCTTAGATAAGGTCAAGAAAGTAAATCCTATTTAAAGGGACAAGTCTTTTGGCACAAGTTCATGCCTGGATAGATATAGCTCTTAATTTCACAAGCCATAGGGATATAAAGTTAAGTGTCATTCAAGCACTTAGCTAAGTCAAGGGAATGGCTCATTTTTAGGTACTCTCTCTTCAAGTTAGTTCTCTAAACATAGTAACTAGGGCCTTGGTTCATGCTAGTTTCAACACTTATATGATTTATAAGTATACTAAAGTTGTTATATGGCACAATGATGCAATTAGTGACCTAGAATAGACCTTTACAATCATAATACATAAAAAAAAATGAAAATTATATCATTATTCATATAAAACTTAAGTCAAAAACATATAATAATGCTAAACTATATGAGAACAATTAACAGCCAAGTAATCTACAACACCATTTCTATTAACATAGAGTTCATCAACATGGAGTACAGTTTGTATAAAATAGAACACACACTCATCTAAGTTCTACTACAAGCCTAGTGGCTCACAAGCGAGCTTGTGTGATACATGGTCTTTCTATAAATTATTCATTTTGGTTTTAAGCCAAAATTCATGTATAATCATAGAACTAATCCTATAGAGCTTCACTATATTAAGGTCACCTCCTCCTTCTTCAAGTTCAAGATCATTTTTATAGGTAGAGGAACATATTACCAGATTAGATGGATGCAAGTCAGGTGTTGAGTTATCACTAGGGTTCATTATTCCACTAGTTCCACTACTCTAATAGGCTTTCTTTCCAACCTCCATATGTAAACACTCAATGAGATTCTCCTTCAAACTTGGGTGCTAAGAAACTACCTACAAGCTAGCACAAGATCCATAAGGATCCTCCTAGATAGTGCCAAAAGTAAAAAAAGAAAAACCATCACCAATTATTTCCTCATGTCAAGATTTATTGAGTTGGCATGGTCCACTAAGTGGCACAAATAGGGGCTCAACATTACCCCATAAAAAATTACTAGTCTACCATTAGACTAGTATTTCAATGCCTTTGCTATGAAAAATTTGGGTGCACTCTATTGTAGCTCTATTTTGAAGTTCTCAAATCCCTAAAGGGTGAGCTTAATCCCTTCAATCACACTATCTACTTTTTTTAATGAGACCTCAAGTGTAGGTAAGTTTGTGCTCTCCATTTATTTTATGAAGGATTCCATTCCTTCCTTAGCTCTCCTCACCTTGTCATATAAAATGTCCGCTTTCTCACTTGCCTTTATTTGAAAGCCATGAAAGAGTGTTTCCAGGTCTTGGTCTTAGGTTTTTAGCATGGTACTTAAGGTGTTAACTGACACCATAACTTGGACATGCTCAATCTTACCTATAGTGAAAGCTTGATTCATTAGTATGTCCTCCTCTTTTTCCTTTTGAAGGCATGCATTGATGATTAATGTTTAAGTGGTAAAGTTGTAAAAGATGGCATCTACTTATTCTATATCCTCTTCCAATTTGGTGAAGAGGTCCTCCATCATATCAAATTTTTTGTTTATCTCCATTCTAATGGATTCACAGCGGTCTTTTTGTTCCTGTAGCACCAACTTTATCCTGGGGAGAATTTTTTCTACTAGTGCACAAACCTTATCAATCTCTTTCATTTTTTAGGTATGGCTCCACCTCTTTGATATGATCGACCAATTATTGGAGTTTGAGATTCATTGCCTTCAATTCTTTCTCTACGTCTTGTGTGATTTATTTCCACTTGTTGGTGTAAACATCATTGATGATGTTCTTACACAATACTGATGAGGCCATCTTAAGGACTGCATTCACCAACCTTATAGGCTTCATATCCCTAGTATTTATAAATTGGTACTCATGCCCCTCTTCTAGTTTCTTGGTGCTTCAAATTTCCTTCTTTGGTACCTCAAACTGAGACCCCAAAAAACTTTATGGTGTGTTAGTGTCATGGTAGTTTTTGGGTGCATGTACTCTAACATGTAGAATTCATCATCTTTAGTGAGCTCCCTCTACCCTTTTTCCCTGTAGCTTAGCTCATACTCATCTTCCTCAACTAGTTCCTTCCCTTCTATTCTAACACTTAAAATTTATCTAGTGATTTATTCTCTTTCTTATTATTCTTCTATTAGGGGTTTTTCATCAAACTTCTCCCCTTGGTCCATCTCCTCTCTTTCCTTAGTGCTAGTTTCACCATCTTGTTTTTGGAGGGATTCTTCCTTAGAAGTTCCCCCCTTGTCTACTTCTTATTTTTGTGTCTCTCTGGTGTGAACCTCCTCAGTGCCAACCTTACTTTCCTCTTGACACAATGGGGTATTTAATACCTTATCCATTTATTATTTTGAGGTGCCAACATCATCTTCTTTGTCTTCATGTTCCCCTTCAAAACTAGGGCTTGTCTATTGTGTAGCTTCTAATTCCAAGTTGGAGTAGGTGCTTGGCACCTTTTTAGTTTCTTTCTCCTTTATAGGTTCCATGTGAGTGAAAAAAATTTCCTCTATCTCTTTCTTCATTTTATTCCTTTTTCCCTAGGTCACCTTCTCTTCTTTTTAGCCTTTTCCTCTTCAATTTTTTTGTTTTCAGCCTTCCTTATTTTGGCCTATGTTTTTCATTTATTCTATTATACCTTCATCTCATTGGCCTCAAACTAATCAATTTCATCTTGGATCATTCCCTTGGCTCTCTTGGCCTCTCATTTTTGGTGAAACTCTACTTATATCTCAATGTGATATTGGTATAGGCCCATATCCTCCCATTTATGCTTCAAATCTTCTTCAATTGTTACACCTAAGGGTATTGATTCTCTATGTTCTTATACCTCATTAGTATTCTCACTTATTCCTCCTTCCCTTGCATCTCTCATCATGTTTCTGCACTTCTTTCCTTTTCTCTTTGTCCTTAACCATTTCAATGGATTCTTTTGACATCCTAGCCTTTGTAATTTCTTATTTTCATTCCTCTAACTCTTGCACCTTTTACATGTCATCTTCATTGAGGTTGAGTTTCTTCCATTTATTCATCTTGTTTTATAATTTATTCCAAGGGGATAGAGAAGGGGTCCAATTACTTGATGAGGACTCATCTTACTTAAGAATGATATATATGCCCCTCCCAATCATTTATTCATCCATCTCCTCTTCCTCTTCTTCCACCTCTATGTAAAATAAGATTATCATGGGCACCATAGGATAAGCCTTCCCCTTCTTATTTTCCCTTGTGCTAGGGGAAGCTTTGGCATAAATCAAATGTGCTTCTTTATGGAGGTTGAAGGAGAGGCTTCTTCTTATGAGGCAATCTTAAGCCTTATTTAATCCTCTATCTCTTATAAAGTCTCCCCCTCTTATTCTTGGGTAAAATATTCTTCTCTATTGGCATTGGAATTCTTTCATCATCAATCTAGATAGGGGGTATTCACTTTACTCAGTGCTAAGTCCCTTCTTTTGTGGATTCATCTCATAGTAGAGCCTATGTATGTGCCCAAATATTGTCACCTCTTGGAGAGGATGGATGTGAGTACATTCTAACTCATCCTCTTCATCCTTGATGGCCTTATTATTTATCTGAATGAACTAGCACCTCATCTTGAACCTCTTCATATCTAATGTCTTGACTATAATGTCTAAATTTTGTGCATTGGGGATATGACATAGTACATCCTTAAAGTATCTTACCAAGAAGGTGTAGGGAAACTTTAGCCACCCTAACATGTTGGCATCAACTAGCAATAAGTCTAATATGTAATAGTGTTGTATTATAGTAATTTATTCTATTCTAAACATACTCTAAGGGAGCCCCTGAGAGAGGCATCATTCTATCTTAAAGGCCTCTATGTACTTCTCACACCACCCCATGATGTGAGTATTATATTTTAAATTGAAAGAGGGTAGATGATTAAGTATTTGTACTTATATGTTGGGGAGTCATTATGATTAAAATGAACCTAGAAGTTGTCCTCATCCCTATCTAGAATCCCAATCTCTTCCATGACAATGAGAATGAAAATGGATCCCTACCTGAATGTCCTTTTTACCTTATGTCATTCCTATGCATTCTTTACAAATTAATTGATGATGAATTTATCAATATTTAACTGTATGCCTTGCACCATGTGATAGGTGAAGGAAAGGTATGCCTTAGTCACATCAATCCATTGACCACCTAGGCATAGCTAGGAGCTTATAAAGCATGTTGCTTCCCTCATGCCAGGGTTCTTGGACTATTTGATGGGGAATGCAAAACCCCCATTGAAATACTTTAGGATTTGGGCTATGCATTCCAACTCTTCATCATCATCCATCATCTGATGGATGTCCTTATCAGTGTTTAGAAGCCCAATTATTCTCTTTATCAATTTTATTAAAATCTTCATGTGCCTTCCTATGAATTAAATGTTGTCCTCATAGATACACAAGAGTAGGATTTAAACCAACTCATTTGGCTTCTTGAAGCATGGAAACTCATAAAGTTGAGTTGTGTTATAAGCTATCAATAATTCTCTAGATAAAGATGTCAAATAGGGCATCACCTTATACCATCTTTTGCCCCATACCCACCATCGAATCTTGGATGAGGTCTTACAAATGATTGTACATGAAGTGGTTATATTATTTTAACTAGTAGACATGCATAAAAGAATGTTAATCCTCCATTATTATGACCTCCAAAGGGAACTACATTACTTAGTAAACATTATGGTGAGCATTTAGGTGTCTACCTATGACATACTCACTACTTCTACCAACTGCACCACTATTTTTGTACTGGCCACTTTGGGTGCTATACACCCTTGTTTTGGGTCCTATTGTACATATTCAAATCTTGATCCCTTCCATTTATTCACCATCATAAACCTATTGTTTCTGAATTATGGTAGGTTTAGTTTACCAAAACCTTGAATGGTGATGGTGATTTTATAATTGTATGATCTGTGACTGTTCCTTTGGCTCTCAATCTTTGCTAACCTTCAATGGTGGTCAAGGCATCAATCCACTTTTTTGACTATCTAGTTTATATAGAACTCTTTTATTGCACTTAACCAAATCACTCATCCTATGAACATAATCTTTCTTAGTATGAAATCATTCACTCTTAGTGCCTGAAAGTGCTCAAATTCTCACTGGTATAGGATTTTCGCACCTTGGCTCTCTAGTTTTTCACTTAGGTTCACTCTTAGTCTTAAGTTAGTATAAATTTTTTAACCTAATCAAGTCAATCAATTATTAATTTATATCTTTTCCTTATATACCATCATTAATGTAGGTCCTTTATAACATTGTGGCACTTATATTTCTTGGAAAATGCAAAACTTTGTGAAATATATGGAAATCCTTTGTCATCAATGCATTAAATGTGTATTTTTGTGCCTCAACCATCACTTCATTAAATGCTCTCTAATGGTAATTTAGTAAAGTGATGTTTATTTTAAATGTTCACTTCTCACAAAAATCTAAGTGGCTGCTAGCTATATTAGATTATTCTTCTCATATTCTTGTTCACATGGCATGACCTTCATCTTCCTTGTGGTAACCTAGGTGTAGCACCTCATATAGACATGATTCAACCTCAGTTCCATTTCTACTTATAGTTACATTTTCATTTCAAGCATGTTTATCTATTTTGGTTAGGTTTTTATGCTTTGTCTTTCCTTGGCCTATACTAACCCATATAAATCCCTTACACTAGCCCTCCAATGCTTTGTATTCTCTTCTAGTTCTCTTTCTCATGATTAGATTGTGCATCTTCACTTTCTTTCTTGGACCCAACCATGTTTATCATCTTTAAATTCTTATTTAGTCTTTAGTACATGATCAATTAATGCACCTCCTTCTAACTTTGGCATAATGGCTACTTTTGTGCTTATGTGCTTTATCATTTTGTTCTAAAATCTAGAAATTATGGTAACTTCCTCATGCTTAGGAACTTAGGCATCTAGCCTTAGGTACTTAGAAAGTAAATGGGCTTGAATCATGTGAATGGTATTATGCACAAAATCACTATAGTAGTTCATAATTGGGACTCTAATATCCCTACAATGCTCACCTTGTGCACTAGGATCTTGTGCATCATCTACTTGTGTCTAATGAGTTTCATGTGCCCACCACTTAAATGTCTAGCCTCATGCACTTTAGAGGTCACAAGCATTAGACTCACCTAATTATAATTATGTGTAAAAGGTTATAGTAGTTCACATACGGGCTTAGAATCACCCTTCATTAGAAACCTTGTACATGGGGTTCTATGCACTTATTTTCTAAGTCTGACAAGTCTCATGCACCCACCACTTGGATGTCTAGCCTTAGGCACTTAGAAAGTGTAATTTTGACTCTCCAAGTTAGAATTATGTGTGAGAGGCTAGAAAAATTCACTAGAGCTAGTTTTGATTCATGCACCCATAAATTAGGTGTCATGGCCTCATATTCTTAGGAAATATAAGTGCTTGATTAAGCCAATTGGAATTATGTGTGAAGTGTTAAAACGTAAGTCCTTGTGGCCATCATCCACCACTTATTTCATTTTTACACTATAAAGAAAAAAAATAAAAAGAAAAAAAATGGTTTGGCTTATGCCAAACTATATTTTGGTTAGCTTAACTTCAAACCATCTAGTGACCAATAAGTCAATGTTCTTATGGCACAAGTGCCATCTTACTACCAATAAAACTTTAATTTATTTCCATTGAAATGCCCTAGGAGCATTTTGTTGGAAAACATCCATAACTTACATGTACTTGTCTCAAATATGTGGTGGATGAAATAGGGGCCCATCCACCTTACTTGTAATTTTCCTAGGTGCTTAAGGTACTTCAAGTCATAGAGTAACACTAATGCCCCTTTAATTAGATATTAAGTCTTTATGTTCTTGTCATGTTAGAGCTTATAGAATGCATTTTAAATTTTTTAAATCCATCTTGATTGGGTGAAATTTGCATCCAAGTGGTCCAAGTATTCTAACCTTATACTCAAATATTATTGGTCATCTAAGTGACCAGTCCATGTAATGCATAAGGATGGCACCATAAATTCCATGGGGAAAACTGATTTAGTGCCAAATACTAGTTGAAAGGGTGTATCTTTTTTTAGGTTCTTATATGTCATATGATATGCTCATAGTACCTTTAAAATGTGATCATCCAAATCCTTATGATTAATATTGCATATATTTGTTAGGCACATTCTTAAGATCTTATTGAATGCTTCAATTATGTTATTTTATTTAAGATGATATGGGGTGGTCTTGTGGTACACCACCATGTGTTTCGTTAAGAAGATGTGCACCATCTCATTAATGAAATGAGTGCCCCTATCACTAGTGAGACTTAATTGACATTGATATTGACTTATTATATTCTCCTAGATGAAATTCATGACTATTTTAACAATATATTCTTTTATTAGTGTGGCCTCAACCCACTTAATTAAATAGTTAGTGACCCCCAAAATATACCTTATACCTATGTACCATGTTATGGGAGTTATTGGTCCAACAAAATCAATGGACCATTTCTTGAATGGTGCTTGGGAAAAATGGGGATGAGAGGCATTTCATCCCATTAGTTGGGTTTCCTAGTGTATTAGCATATGTTGCATGCCTTGGTGCACTCCTTTGCATCTTGAAATATACTTGGCCACCACAAGTCTGACTAAAATATCTTGCATGTTATTGTCTCTCTAACACAATGGCCTCCTATGATTCTCTCATGAACTTCTTGTAAGATGGAGTCCATTTCATGTTCCAGAACACACTGGTACATGACTTCATCTCTAATTGGGGTGGCACAAATGGGGGTGGCACAAATAGAAAATTTTTTATTGTCCTTATTTGACATGGTCTAGGGTGAAAACCTAGATGTTAAGTAAGTGGCAATATCTTCCAAGCCTTCAAGGTTGAACTAGATTATTTATAGGTGTGTTTATAACATGTCATCCTTAATTAGAGACACCACACCACCAAAATTAATGTAGGATAAATGTTCTACCCCTAAGTTCTACTTTCTAGGTTTAAAAATAATGGATAACTAGAATACCTAGAATAAAACTATCTATCTGCATATTCACCCATGTAAAATAGGCTTGTTAATGAGGTACTTGATCACCTCATGACTAGTGAAAAATATGAATGGGGTTTTTAGTAGATATTTCCTAAATTTTTGTAGGGCATAAATTGTTAGTGCCTAGTGCTCGATGGTGTGCTGTAATTTTGTTTTGCCTATGTCAATTTCCTATTTGAAAAGGAGATGGGGTGGTCTATCTTTTCTTCACCTGGCTACACCAATATGGTGCTAACTTTAGATCCCGAAGCATTAACATGGATGTGGAAAGGAGTAGTCTAGTTTAGGAATTGTAGAATTAGTAAGCTAGTCAACTTTAGCTTTAATGTTTTAAAATCCTCCTCTTGTGCCTCACCCCAATATAATGGGCCATATTTGTGTAATAGATCCTCTAGAGGCACTACAATATTTGAATATCTCCATATAAACTTCTTGGAGTAGCTAAAATGGCCTGAAAAAGCATGAATATTTTTTGTGTTGGAGTTTAGAGCTAAATTATGATGGCTATCTTCATAGAGTTAATAAACGAAGCATCCTTATAGATGATGTGGCTAAGTAATGCTCCAAAGGGAATTTTAAAGATGCACTTCTTCAAGTTTAATGATATCTATAGATACTTACACACATTAAACATGAGGCACATATTATCATAGTGGTCATTTATAAGGCCATACATAGTCCAGTCATCGAGATAGACTTGGAATAACCTAGCGATGAAGTATTTTAAATAAGTGATCACCACTCTAGATAATATGTTTGGTACATTCTTGAGTCCAAATGGAATCAAATTATAATAAAAACAAACACATTCATCTGTAAATGTTATCTTAGGCTTATCTTCCTCCTTGATCTGTACTTGATGGTAGCCCAAAAAACAATCAATGAAAGTATAGATTTTACAACCTATGATGACATCCAAGACCTTTTCAATGAACATGGTTAGGAATAGGTCAATGATGTAGGTGGTATTAAAAATTCTATAGTCAATGTAGATCCATATGCACCTATCCTTTTTGATGATTATGACCATCAAGTTTACCCATTTAGACTCTTGTATAGGGTAGATGATTCCAATAGCCAACATTCCATCAATATCTATTTTTACCTTGACATGAAGATTGGGAATCATCTTATATAGGTGCTTCTTGACAGGCCTTATACCATCCACCAACTTTATACTCATTTTTTCAAGAGAATAATGGGTACCCTTCTTGTCTTGGTAGCTACATGGGAAAAAGTCCTAAAAATCCTTCATGAAGTCTATGATTCACACCATCTATGCCTTAAACCAATAAGCACCTATATTGGAAATATTTGACTTGCCTTTTATGTTGATGTCTACTTTAGTATTCTTGAGTGGAACATGGTAGGCTTCATTCCTTTCCTAATGAGAGTCTTAAACTTGCCTTGTCCCCTTAGTTATTTTAATTTGAAGATGCATTGGATCTTCTTCATTTAGGGCACTATCATCCATGTGGCACACAAGTTTTTTCTTCCTATTAGAGATTTCCAATTTCACTCCTTTTAGGTTTCATCCTCATCCTTGATTGAGTCATTATTGAGTTCATTTTATTCAAAAAATGTTGGAAACACCAGTCTTTTCTCCCTAAACATGTCTCTAAGGTGCTCTTTTAAGATGGAAGCGTCCTCAAACAGTACCTTAAAAATGATTTTTAGTGGTTATAGTATCTCTAATCTCTATAAATAAAAGGAAAAGGTGTGCATAATCCTCTCCTTGAGTACCTCCTAGTCTCTTATCCCTCAGTGTGTCTCATTTACAATGTACCATAATTGCACCCATGTTTTCAAAGTCATGTAGAAGTCATGCACCCATAGGATTTTGAGCACATTCTCATCATAGACAGTATAAGTTTCTTCACATAAGTGTACATGCATGATTAGGTTAGAATCACCTGAGTATGTTGATATGTCTAACTCTTTCCAAACCTAGTGTATATTATTTCCTTCATATCTTTCCATGTTAGCAAGCAAGGCCTTTACACTACCCACCAATGAACAACAATTATCTTTAGGGTATGCACTAGTGCACCCATTTTATCTATTTCCTTTGGAACACATGGTTCAATGTCATGGACATATTTTTATATAGGCTAGCTCCCTCCATATTTTAATAATACTACAACATTCCCTTTTTTTAGCTAGAAAACCCTTTTACTTGCCATTTTAGCATGGGGAACCGATTTCCTTTGAGTGTGATCAAACCTACTCAGTCCCATTTTGGTTGGATTTGGCTCAATTTATCATACTGAGTGGCACCTTTGGCCAGTAAATTCATAATCCTATTTGACCCATTAATTGTAGGCTACATCATTTTTATCAAATGCTAATTGTCTATCCCCTCATTCAATCACTCCTTGGTCACTTGGGTTAAGCTTCTAGCTGACCCACATCATGATGTTATAAATGTGGTTGATCTCATATTTGAGATCAACACTTTCCACATATAGAGGGCCTTGAATAATTTATAGGGAGATCACCACCCTTTCTTTGTCATTCTCAAAAGTCATGTAGTGATTCTTGAAGTGCATGTCTACATTGTTGGTGTAGCACCATGGCCTCCTTAAGAGTGCTGGATAGTTATCATGCTCTTCCAACTTGATTACCTCAAAGTCAACTCAAAATTTGGTTCTCATATTATCTACAATGGTTCCCTTCAAGATCCTAATAGGTTGTGCTTGGGTTTTATTGTCCATAAACAACATATGAGGGTAGGGATTTAAGGGTAGCCATCCCATATTCTCTCAAGAATTTTTGGTCAAAATGTTAACCTCAGTGCCTATCTCCTTAAGGACCTCATAAATAGACCATTTATCAATGGTGGTATTTATTAGTAGTTCTTGGTCATACTCTACATTCTGAGTATACATTACTTCACATGGCCACTTCATATGTGGGGCAATAATTTCAATCAATCAAGTCACAACTTCCTCATCGAGTCTCTTCCCTTCATGTTCTAAAATTACGTTTTTAAGTATGGGAATAATCTCTTTAGATTACAAGAAGTGTAAGATCTTAGTTAACTCCTATATTTCAACCTCTTGGTTATCTTGCTTCTTGTATGAGGTGCTTTTCTATGCCTCTAGATCTATCGCTAATTGAAGTTCTCCCTAAAAATTTTATATTATGTTCATGGCTTATTAAAAGGAATATTTATATCATGCTAGGCTAGGGTAGGGCACAACTTTTATCTTAGGTCACATTATGCACTCAATGTAGCTTATTTCACCATATTCTAAGCATAGTTATTTTTTAGTGTAGTAGGTGGTTGTTTGGTAAACCCACTATGAGTTGTGGCATGTAACTTAGGTGGTTCCTTATGAGTCTATTACATCTTGGGATCCCATTTATCTTCCATTTGATCACACATAATCATTACATTGCCCTTATTTATGTTAGGCTAACTTTGAGTCACTATTTTATACAAGTTTAGGCAATCCTAGATAACATGTGATCCATGACAATACCTACACATTGGGTGTGTAGGGAATTCACATTGGCATTGCTCAGTAAACTTACACTTATAACATGATCATAGTGGGAATATTCTTCCATCACATCCTCCACCTCACCTATACATGCCTTGTTGATTACCATAGCCAATATTTTTCTTGCCATAGCTTTCATTTCCTTGGCTTGTCTTCCCTCCGATTATGGTCATTGCCTATCATGGACCTCTCTCCATATGTTGTCACATCTCATAAATGACTTGATATTCTACTATTTAATGATTATAGTTATCTCACATCTTATAATAGATAGTACTATTCACTTGACTAGCATGTTACAACAACGAATAGTTTCAAGAGTCATGCTACTCATGACAAACTTCATAGTTAAGAAGTAAGGTCTAGACATTTATTCATGGGAAATTATTCTTGATATTCCCTTCCATCTCATAGTATTACACCACAATATATTTTAAATATCATATGCTAAAGTACCAATTAGATTCTATAGCTAAGAGCTTATTGATATGATATGTGCCTCCATAAATAGGCTAATCCTAGTGTTAGTATTGACTATTGCCTTGGCCTAAAGCATAGCTTCAAGCTCTTCATAGGGGTATGTAAATTTATTCATGGATAGTGCTCTTTTAAAAGGTCTTAGTAGGCCCCCAACAAACCATTGTGCATGTTTGGAGGGGTGGATATCATATGGAATTTTATAAAGGAGGGTCTTGAACCATACATCATATAAGCATACAATCTTGAATAACCCTTGGCTGATTTACTTAAGTATCATGATGCTCTATTTCTCAAACTTAGTAATATAAAATTCCTTTAAGAAAGCCTCATTTAGTACATCATAATCAACTATGTTCTAGTTTGGATAAAATTTTTGATACCAGGTATGGACATAATCTAGCAAAGTGGTCACAAACTAAGTCACCTTGCACTCTAATTGGGTAATCCACTAAGCATGCCATTGAATTTCACACTTGAGCACATGCTATGTGATATTCTCTACATCATGATATTTAGTCAAGTTTATCACCATTTCATGAAAAATATATTGAAGGAGTGGTGTTAAATTCTAAGGCATTTCCCTTTGGTGTCTATGTTAGAGGCATTCCTTTAATGCCTTTGATTTTAGGGTTGAGTGTTGATCCTATTGGTGTAGGTTACATAATCAATATCTATGATGTGGTATTACTCACTTGTGGTATCAGGCCACTTCCTACAATTTATTTCCCAATTGGTGTATCTAACATCCTCTAAATGGGAATTTTTGTGCTTCTGCTCTAGATTCCTGAGTTAACACTCACTAGTTTTGTGATATTCTTGTTTAATTCTTCTTAAGGAATCACTTATTTTATCACAAAGTCTTGATTAAAGGTTTGAATTCTATCAAATTCAATGTTGATAATAGGGTCAGTTATCATTCTTCTATCTTCTAGTTGAGAATCCAATTCATGAGCTTGTGATTTAATTTCAAAGCAGGTAGGTGTGTCTGATGCATCCTCATTTTCCTCATCTTATAAGAACCCAAGTTTTTCTACACCTAACTAGTGAGTTTAATCTCTTTCTTCCTCCTATCTTTCCTCATATTGCTTCAATTCAAAGTATCCTTCCCCATGCCCTTCTCACTCACTACGGGTCCTCTCAGAACTTCTAGGTTCTAGATCCTCTATCATGTTATGCATTTGATTGTTATAGTTTTGCCTTTGAATCTCTCAAGTGTCAGGTTGCTCATCCCTTTCCATCATGCCACACCTATGCTTCCCCTTCTCACTTTCTATGTTTGCTCATACATGTAAGGATTTAAGCCTTCCATTCTTATAGTTGCAATACCATAATCCACCAAAAATTTATTCAATTTGGTACTAATCCCTCTTATTAATTCACCCATTAGTTTATGAAATAACTCATACTTTGATTCTTTAGGGTAATAAAAGGTCAAAATTTTGACTTAACTACATTGGTTCGTGAAAGAAATCACTGAGCCCTATACATTGTGACTTAATTACATTGGTCACAAACATACAAAAATGTAAAGTTATTGATCCCTCTTATGGAATCACCCATTGGTTTATGAAATGAATCATACTATGCTTCTTCAAGGTAAAAAAAGGTTAACATTGTGACTTAAGTTTTATATGATTCAACAACCATGACTTAATTACATCAGAACATTTATCAATTTTTAATTCTATTATTATATTAACTTGGTTTAAGTTGAATAATCATCCTAGATTTATGAATCACACATTAATATCTTCTATATGATTCACCACATAGAGAGAAATTGATACACTGTATACATACATTGGTGCTTCTAAATGATGCACTATACCTTTATTACATTAAGGTATTATTACTATTTAATTAATTTATAATAATTGAATTAAATGATAAACCTCCTAGTTGAATGATATAATGAAAAGTAAAATATTCCAACCCTTTTTACTTGTTAGGCTATCTTAATTCCCAAACCAATAAGTAGTAATAATATAAGTTTAGGATAAACCCTACATTCCAAAATTACACCTAGATTACAATATTTCCATTCTTTAGACTAACTACAACTTAAACACCAAATAATAATAACTTTATTGTTATCATATAAATCTTAATATCAATACTAACATTATTGTCTAAATATCAATTTACATGAAATGACAATATTCTAATTGAAATAGAAATATTTCATTTTAAACATACTTATTTCATCCTAAAAAGAGTTAAAATTATTTTCAATAGTTGATTTAATCATATAATCCAGTTCTTAGAAGCCAACTATAATTATTGAATAACCAATTAAGATAATAAAATAAAAACTAGCTAATAATTAAACTTGCATCTTACTTACTATTTCAAGTCACAGTTTTAGAAATTAAACAAAAACTTCATTTCATTCTCATACAAAATACATAAATCACACCAACATTAGAATCAAAAGTCCCTAATGTAATGATGGGCACAGATTAGCATAGGAGAAATGATGGGTAGGTAAGAACTAATTCAAATTTTACTATAGAATGTGAAAAAGGATATGGAAATGTGGAGAGGGCCATCATGTGGGGTAGCAGTGAAGCATCCTTAAAATGGAAATAGAGCCAGATAAATGGAATATTTGAAAGAGGTCCTGATAGGTCTAATAAAGAGGACTTCAAGGAGGTGCCAAGTAAGTTATCTTGGAGCTCAAAATTAAAAGCGTCTATGGAAAATAATTAAATATTCCTCTTAGAATAGCTTTATACCATTAAGGATGGAAAAAAAAATCATATCAAAGTCATAGCCTCTCTCATAAACTATCCTCTTATAGAACGAAATATGCTTTGTTGGGTAAATTCATGGAAACTAGTCTAAATATTAACACATTTAGAACTTGGAATAAGGAAAAATTGAATCCCAAAGGTCATATGGACATCCTAGTTATGAGGAATGATTTTTTTATGATCAGACTCATAATAAAAAATATTGTGCTCACATTTTATAAAGGGTTCCTAGTTTTTTGGATAGTTAGGTCTCTTTTTTTAAAAATGGCATCCAAGTTTTGATCAAAAAACAAAAATCTCCAACCTAATATCTATTTAGGTACATATTCATATGATTTTTATGGAATTTTGGGAATAATATCTCTTTATCAGCATTTTTAAGACATTTGGTTACCTAATAGCATTCAATTTAGTTACAAAAGCTAGAACTAGATTAGTTTAAGCTTAATTTTATGTAAACACCTTTTTGAATCAAGAATTAGCTTCATCAATATTTTTAAATACCCCATTTGGAGTTTGAAACCAAAGAATAGAGTTTGAAAAATTTCTCCTTCTCTATGAGAAATGTCATGATCTTTGACACTCTTCAAAGCTTTGTCTAGTAGTTACTCATTTTGAATTGACTCAGGTCAAGCCCACTTGGAAAAGAAAAAGAGGAATTTATTTTAAATAAACTAAAATATATTTGGAAATAAAATGTAAAAAATAATTCCATAATAAGTAAATACAATAGAAGAAACAACTATGGAAGAAAATATAAGGCTGATCTTGACATGGAAAAGTAATTCAAGGAATTGGATGTAAAATAGATAAACTAGATGCACATTCAGTTTAATTAGATACACATCAACAAGGAGGTGGATTCAATTATTTGTCATATAGAGAAAAGGGAGGAGAGTAATCAAAATCAATATTTCCCAAAATCCAAAAAATCATTTTGAATTTCTAGTGTAGCTGAAAGATGATCAGGTTCATTCTCAAGATCTAAATAAGAAAATTTTAGGGGAAATTAGTAATGCTAAAATTTTGAATCACCCAATTGATTCATCACCTAAAGTGTCTAAATAAGAATAAAAATATGCACAAGAGATTTAAGTAACTCCCATACATAACATAAAATATAAGTTTTCATTATCTATTACCATTGGGAGGGAAATAAATGGCCGACATATAATATTCTTCTAAAAGTAGGGAAATTAGAAAGAAAAGAAATCTTCAAAAAATTAACTGAGGTAGAAATTATAGATGAATTCCAATCAACCCTTCCATTCAAGGGAGGTAATCCTTCACCATTTACTTAATTATGCTAATATTTTCTTGGAATGTAAGATGAATGCATAGTTCCTAAAAGTAAATAGTTTTAAGAGATTGTAGAAGTCATCCTTAAATTTTATAAATTCAAGAATCAAAAATAGAATAACCTCTTTTATAAATCATAAAAATTTCTATTATAAAGAAGCAGGAGTTTTTTATTCTAGTTTAATCAGAGCGTCAGGGAGCCTCATCACTTTTTGGAATAATAACAATTTAGTTGTGGAACTGATCTTCAAATTACCTAACCATTTGGTAGTTCTCTTTATAGATGCAAATAATGATAATAAATGGATTTTTTTGAACATATATGCACCTAATCATACAAATACTCATACAAATTTATGGGAAGAGATAAGAGTTTTAAGGAATACTTGTAAAGATTTATCTTGGATCATGGTTGAAGATTTCAATTCTCCATTACACCAAGGGGATAAAAAAAGTGGAAATAAATTGGTTTCAAATAGTATGGAGTATTTTTATCTCTAATATTTGATATAGGGATGATAAATGTTTAATTAAAATGGTTTAAATTTAATTGGAGTAATAGGAGGTTGGGCAAAAACCTCATTCAATGCAGATTCGATAGACTTTTATTTTGAATGGAATAGTTAACTCTTGAGGATTTGATGTTAAAGGATATTCCTTAGGTTGGATTAGACATAATCATATTAAGCTGATTTTAATCCAAAATTATGCCAATGAAAATATGTGTCCATTTAGAATGGAACATATGTGGTTTTCTCATTCAAAAATACATGATAGGATATTATAATGATGGGATACAAGTGTGAATGGCTAAATAATGTTCAATTTGGCTAAAAAATTGAAGAATTTTATAATCAAAATCAATTAGTATAATGAATTGGTATTTGTTAATGTTCATATAAAAAAAAGAAGTTAAAATCATAAATCTTGAAGATTAAACATGAGATAGAAAGAAATGGATATGATTTAGAAACTTAGAATAAAGAAAAATAGGTTATTTGAAAATACCAAACTATTTTTTTAAGAGAAGAGATTCTTTGGAAACAAAAAACAAGAAATATATGGCTCAAGGGATAAAAACACCCACTTCTTCCACATAACTACATTGAAACATAGATCCCAAAACACCATCACGGAAATTTCAGATAGTAAATTTCAAATCATTTTTGATAGAGATCTCATTAATTAGGAGATTTTAAACTTCTTTAAATTTTTTTTAAAGAATGACTTCAGAAGAAATATCATATTTAAACAAGAATTCATCCATGTTATTTCTGAACTAGTTAGGCATGGAGATAATGAATTACTTACTATAGGTACCTCCAATGAAGACCATAAATTTTTTATCTCCAAAATGAATGTGGATAAGGATCTTAGTGCTGATGGTTTCCATAAATTTTTTTAAAAAAAATTGGTACATCATAGAAGATGGTACAGTCAACAAATTCATTAATTCAGCTTAGATGTTATAATAATTTAATCATACTTTATTTGTTTTAATTCCCAAGGAAAGAGTGGTGAGCTTCTTTGAGTTCCATACAATCATCTTTTATAACTCCATATTTAGGATCATCACTAATATGTAAATGACTATCGAGGCTTAGCAAGGGGTTTGTATCTTGGGAAGACAAATTCAAGATGGGATTATTATTATACCTAAATGAATTCACTCTGCATAAAAGATTAATAGTGATGTAATGGTTATAAAACTAGATATGCCTAAGGTTTATAATATACTTGATTCAAATTTCTTAGATAGAGTCATGAACTAATTTGGTTTTCAAGATAAATTTATAAAAATTATCAAGTCTTGCATCTCCTCTTTTATGTTTTTGGTCCTTGTGAATGGAGCAACACAAGGATTTTTTAGGATCAAAAAGGGAGTGAGACAAGGGGATACCCTATCCAACTTAATTTTCATCATAATGACATAATATTTAATTAGATTTATCTAAAATGTAGTGTAAATACGAAAGATGAAAGGTTTGAAACCAACAAGGAATGTTGATCCAGTCTCTAATCAATAATTCATTGATGATACTATTTTGTTGGATAAGACTTATATAAAAGAATAAAGGGTGAAAAAATAAATTATTTTTATCTATGAACAAGATTCAAATTAGAAGGTAAATCTTGGTAATATTTATATTTATTTTTTTAACACACCTTTGGCCAGGCAAAATAGAATTGCTCTAATCTTAGGACACCAAATAAGACACATGCCTTCTTCAAATTTGGGCATACATCTATTTAAAAATAATGTTTCTATTAATGCCTAGAAAATATTGGTGTAAATATTTTAAATAAAGTTAACCAGTTGGAAAGGATAGCTTATCTCTTAGGTGAGCAAACTATTTCTAATGAAGAGTTTTTTTCAAAACCTCCCAATCTATCTTCTTTCTCTTTTTATCCTTCCAAAGATTATTGAAGAAAAACATAAAATTTTTCAAATTAAATTATTATGGATAGGTTCAAAAGAGTGCAATATATTTGTTTTAGTGGTCTAGGATAAAATTTTCAATGCAAAAGGTATGGAGGCCTAGGCATCTAGAGACTATAGTGGATGAATAAAGTGCTCTTCTCAGAATTTGTGTGGATATTTTTTAAAGGAAATAATACTTGGCTTACTATTTTTAGATTAAAATATTTATAAGGTAGAAATTTTATGTGTATTTTTGAAGGTGATAAATTTATTAGGGATTCTCACTTCTAGAATTTCATAGACTCTAACAAGGATCTAATATTCTCAAGTTCAAAATAGAAGATTTGTAATAGTATATAGGTTAAATTTTCGAAAGATTATTGGATTTTATATTATCCTCCTCTTCAATTAAGACCTTGGTATCATGTTTAAGAACTCATCAAAAATAAATATGGTATCAAGGTCCATGAGTATTGGTAGATTACTGAAGGTGTTAAAAGTTGTAAATCCATGTTTATAGATAATTTAAATCGTGAGGAAAATATCATTATGTCTAAGTTGAATAATTTGTTAAGAAATTATTTATTGGTTACCAATAATTAATACCAACTCGTTTGGAAAGAATCATTTGATGGTAAATATTAAGTGAAATATGGTTATAACTTGTTGCCACAACATCTAAAAAAATGGCTAACTAGGATAAGATTTGGGACAAATTTTCGATCCCCAAAATCAATGTTTTTCTATGGGTGTCATTTCAAAACAAAATATTAATCATGGATAATTTATTAAATATAGTTATATTCTTGATTAAAAAATGTCCCTTTTGTTAAAATGATAATGAAACTATTTTTAACTTATTTTTGGACTGTTCATATGCTCAAAAAATTTGGAGTTTTTTTTTCATTAAATTCAATGTTATTTGTGTGTTTATTGGTTCTTTGTTGGAATTGTGGCAAGCCTGGGAGAGTCCATTTCATAATGTTCTAAATAAAATATAGAATCTCTCATTTCCTCACATGATCTAGGGAATTTGGGAAGAATAAAACAACATAATCTTTAGGAATAAAAAAAGCACTAGTTAAATTCTTTCCAAAAGGATTTTTGAGGCCAATGTTGAAAATTTCAATATATTTCCTAATGAAAAAGGTAAAATCTTATTGATGTATAAATAAAAACCATCACTTAATTACCAAACTGATGCTACTTTTCTAAGAAAGAGTGATTTTTAAGATGAAATTAGAAGAAGGACCAAATCGACACCTCTATTTATGGGCTGGTTAAAACTTAACTTTAACAGGGCTTCCAAAGGAAATCTAGGACCCTCATTAGGAGAAGCTATTTTAAGGGATCACCAAGAAAGGTTTGTGGTGGCTTATGCAAGGGATATGGGGATTAAATCAAAATATTGGGTATAAGACCTTTTAATGCTTTATAAGGTTTAAAATTGGAAAAAAAAAACTTGGAGTATAGCTTCTCATTATAATGGGGAATTCATTAAATATAGTGAATTGTCTCTCGAGAGAAAATTTAGTTAGTTAGATAATCAAACAAGTGGTGGATGAATATATCTCAATCTTATAATCTAGGTAAGAAGTAGTTATTTAGCATGTATATCAGGAAGGAACCAAGCTTGAAAAATGGTTCATTAATAGAGGTGTTATCTTTTCATAATTTTCTAGTTAGACTGTTACAGGAGATCTACCTCAGGATATTGGAAAGAGGATTAATGAGGAAGAAGATTGCAATGAAAAAATGTTTGAATTTATGGGGATTTTAGCCATGAATTTCTATAAATCCCTTTAGAAAATTATGAGTTTAGTTCCTTGGCTATGTTTTTATTTAGTTGTGTTTTTTTTTTTTTGACCCCTTCATTACTTTTAAAGATAATCTTATAGATACCAAGAGTATTAGGTAGAGTTAGAGTTCTTCTATAGAAGGGAGCGAGGAGGTTTCTTTAGGTATTTTTAGGTGACTTGCTTCTTGGATTTGAGAGAGTCTAAATATCCCTTGATTTAGTGTGATGGGATATAATAAGATTATTATTTTCATATGAGTTTTTTTCAAATAGAAAGTAGCCAAAAATTCCTGAGGAAGTCAAAAATAATGAGGAAATTTGGGATGTTATACATACAAGGGGTTTCACAAGGTTCATGTAAAGAATTAAAGGGCACAATAGTCATGTGTTGACATTAATTACAAAATCTTAGGATATTATAACCCTAAATATTAATGGCATATTTATATAGGTGATTGAAGAATTGATAGCTCATTTGATAGGATTGGAGTTCGAGGTGACTAAATGCTATAAAATAGGAAGGGACTTTAAGAAAGAGAAGGATAGTTTTCTATCAAAAAGTGAAACACTAGAGATTATACGTAATGGCTTTGATTAAGACTCTTTGTCAAGTCCATTTAGAGAAGTAAAGTTCCACTTGATGCAATATGTTACCCTTGAAGGTAGGTTCAATGTGATTCACTAGTCTTTATTTGTGTTTTTAAACTACTTCAAGCATACTATTCCCATGAGTCTCCCATTCTATAGTGTACTCTCTTTGGAGTTTTCCATTATGAAATTCAAAGAGGGTAGATATACTACACATAGGTTTGAAGGGGTAATATTTATTATACACAAGTATTTCAAGGGGATGAACTAGATTACTCCTAAAATCCCTAAATCCTAGAAAAACAAAGATGATGGTAAACCTATGGATATTATAAAAGTAAAGAAAATATGGATCAAATATCCTAGTAATAATTATTATAATTATAAACATTTTAATGATTTTAATACTACTAAAAAACCTTAATAAATTAGCATTAAGACTCATTTGAGAAGTGTGGCCAAGGATCCATTTGATTTTAGTAAAAAATTGGGTCAGAATGGTAAAATAGGGCATACAATTAGGGATTCAGTCTTGGTTGAGGAAGATAATGTTGGAAAATAGGACCTTAAAAACCAAAAGGAATTTGAAATGGAGATCATTGTTACCCCAAATAATAAAATGGATTCATAAAAGAGGAAGATAAGTGAGGATGCCAAAGAGGAAGAGAAGGTTTCTTAAGGTAAGCAACCCCTAGACCTGAATGAAATTTTCAATATTTTGGTAGGCTATTTTAAAGGTAAAAAAAGCTCATATAATATGGAAGAATAAATTGATTTAAAAAATAAATTATGAGATGATTCATGAGAGAGATGATTGATCTTAAAGGTAAAGTTAAAAAACTATAATAGGAGAATAAATATTAGCACAAAATAATCCTCACAATGATTCCAATCATCAAATTTAAATTATTCAAGAGGCTATCAATTTTTTTTGAAAATTAAAATGAAAACTTAAAAAAAACATAATCTTCCAGGTGAACTACATCATGGCAACTATGAACAAAGGGATCCAAAATATGGAAAACTTAAGATCTCATTTGGGAGATATGTTTGATACTAGGACTTTGGTAAAAGGTAAATTTAAATAAATCTAGTTTAGAGAGTGTCATAAATATGTTGATAGGGAAAATCTTCTCCTCAAAATTGACTATAATATTAAACGTATGAAGAGATGTTGGGAAGATGCATCTAGAAATTTAGAAATGGAGTATGTTTATGGTTCTCTTCTATCTAATTTTTGCTTCTAAAATATCTTTTGATGCTTTTGGGATGTATTTGGGTAGTTTTGTAGATACTTTTATTTCTATTTTATTATGTCCCTTTTTAGGACTTGGTGGACCATTTTGTCTCTTTTTGTTTATAATTCTCCTAGGGTTTTGGGACCCTAGTCAAAACAAACCCCCCTTTCACCTTAATTAAAATAAGAAAACAACATTGAAACCAACACATGTATATAGGGAGTTATTCATTCAAACAAACATCAAGATCCATACCATTATGGATAATTAAAACTAGGTGAGTAATAATATGCAACCAATTATAATGGATTTAACATCTACCAAGTCAAGTTAGAGTGTCAACATTTAATTGTAAACACATATTTTTACAAATTTATTTAGGAAATAATAATCCTTGAATATCATCAATTCCTTCATTTAAACTATTCAAAATAATATAAGTTACCATCATCAAACTAAATATTGGTTAGTCCATATAAAATTAGAAACATATAATCCTTGAACAATCATTCAATAACTTATGTCTGCATACTTCTTAGGATAACTAAAAAATAAGTCTTAATCCCTAAATCATTATAGCCTAATTGATTATAGCTGTAACATGAGTAAAATAATACACCCTTTTCTCATATTTTAATGGTATGTCAAGATATAGTGCTACTATACACACACCAAAAGGAACCTCTATTTCAAATTTGGAAGCCTAATTATTATTTGCCATTTTCGGTCGTCATGGAAGATAAGTGTTTGAATTCATCTCAAGGCTTCAAGTTTAATAGGGAAGGTTTCTAAATGTTCAATCGAGGTTCAAAAAAAGTGGATACATCAAAAGTAAAAAACTTGGTATATTTTTAAAATAGGTTGGTCTTCACATTTATTTTCAAAACATGAGTCAAAGATTTTATGTGAAACAGATCTTGTAAAAAGATCAAAGACTTCACAATATTTATCTAAGTGTTTAAATCTTAGGAAAAATGTTATAAAGACTAGTCACAAAATTTTTTTTGAATAAAAGTTCCAGAGACTAAGGCAAGATTTGAAACTTTTTCAAGAACAAAATTTAGAACTTAATGAATGTGAAGATTCATTGGTAGAAGTTGTGTAGACGTGAAAAAATTTGGGAATATATAAGCTCAATAACCAGGAGGTGAAATATTTAGAAACATTTCTAAATCTTAAAAATACTTTAGAAGCATGAAAACATGGATGTATCAGAAGAACATAAGCTCAAAATCTTATGGGTATTAAAATATCAATCCAGAAGTTAATTATCAAATAGTTTTGAGACATAGAATAAAATACACGAGACAGATCCTTGGAGAGTATATAGTAATGGAGGCTTAGAGATGTTGAAAATTTTCCTAGAGCATAGTGAGCTATATAATTGACACATGGAATTAATTATTCAAATACACAAGTGACCTAGGTGGATATATATAGTCCACATGGCTATGAAGTTGAAAAAATCAAGCTTCAAATCTAAAACCTAATTGCTAATGGTGGCCCACCATGTGGAGATGGAATGTCTTGAGTGTACAATTATAGGCATAATCAATAGACGAATGAGGAGATACCACATGGCCAAGCTAATAATCCCACAATGTAGAGTATAGAATGAATAGATAAATGACATGTGGAGGCCATGGACTACTCTTAGAGTTTAATGGGTTAGAAGGGGGAGTTAAAGTGTTAACTCATTAGATGAGTTGCCCAAAACTGATCGAGAATCCAAAGTGCAGATGATACGAGCAATGACATGAAACCCATAGTAAATGAGATTACACCATGTGTCTACCCTATAAGGCATTAGGTATTCAATGTAACAAATTAAATTAGATGGGTTTTTTGATCATGAAGATCATCAAAAATAATATTTTCATAATCAACACATGATGGCACAAGGATCACAAAATTTTGAGATGAGTGACAAGTTTGAGAACATTATAGTTATTAAAGTGAATTAAATTAATCCCAAGTCTATAAAATTCAATGAAAATGTGACCAATATAATAATATCATGATAATATATTAAAAATTATAAGCATGGCATGAATGTCCTCAACAAATAACATTAAAAGCATGAACTATGGAATTAGGAAAAAATATTTGAAGGTGGTAATTCTATAAGGTCTACAGTCACATTCCTACATAGAAACTTTCAAATTTATATATCGTCATTGAGATATTAAATATTTTTTGCTACATAACAAATGGGAATAAGGGGATGATATAACAAGTTCAAGTTTGAGGGCATCATTGTCATGCTTTGACAACAAAATTAGGATCCCAATTAACTTTGTCCATCCCTATCTGATTTGATGAGATATTATGTGTATCAAATTCTAATATCCATTTAATTATTTTATTTATATTCTCTATTATAATCAATGACTTTTGGGCTTCCGATTTCCTATAAAATTTTGGGTCTTACATTATAAAATGGTTTACATTTTTAGGAACCATAATGCTTTCACAATTTAGCCTCCATGAGCCCTTTGCCGATTGAGCCTTGTAATTAATGAGAACTGAGTTTGACTTTCTCTGTGATTCTTAAATTCTATGTGTATTTTTGGTTTGTTGTTATTTACATGTGGGTAATTCTCTCCTCTCATTTTTTTCTATCCCTCAACACCACTATGAAAAAATTATCACTCTCTTTTAAGTCATATTCTATATGCATAAAGGTTTATAGGGATGTTGTTTATGGATCATTTTTTGTCCCTCTTGTTTATGTATTGCATTTTTTGCCTCTATACAAATTACTTATGCAATTAAAGTTTCCATCTTAGATATTGTGTAATATTTTCTCATCCTTTATAGTTGTAGTGTGTTATTTAAATCCTTTATAGGTGTTATTTATAATATTGGTGTATCACTTTTTTACATTCCATCAACCCCTTTCTTCATTTTTCCCAAAAAGATTTTAAATTTAACATTAGAAATATATTTCCTTTCTACTCTTTGTATGTCTACATGATGATCCTAAATCATGATCATTTGGATTATGAGGGAGTCAATATTCTTTGAAGATTCATCCCAAGAAGCACAATGGTCCCACACCTTGGGGATGATCCTATTCTTACAATGAAACATTGTTAATAGTAGGTGCAAGTTTGGAGTGATAATAATTTATAGCATGTCTAGTGGGATGCATCAAAAAATTAACTAAGAATTTGGTGTTATTCATGGTCAAGGGTGTTGAATATACTCTACAGATCACCTCCTAACTCAAATTATTAATGGCTTGCAAAGATCAATGCTTGATATATATATATATATATCATCTTAAAGAAGTATTATTTTTCAATATATTGAATTACATGTACCTTATAGAATAAAAAAAATTAGAAACTCCTCATCTCCTATTAAGAGAGCTACTGATTCAATCCAATCTTCCCTTAGAGGTTAGTCTACTCCACTTTTGTGGAGATTTCCTAAATGTAGAGGATGACTCTTTCTTATTCCCTTCATGGTAGTTCAAAGAAATCAAATGTTTGTAAACTCTAAAGGAGGTATCCCTCTTGACATGATTTACTATGAAGATGTATCCATTGAATCTCTCAAGAGTCTTACATTCTTCATGAGTGAGGATGAGACAACCACCATTGAGAACATCAAGGACATAGCCCATATGTGTGTACTCCACCATGTGGTTGAATACAACTTAGATATCTATCTCCTCACTTCATCACTCAAAGGGAGATATTTATGATGGTATATAATTTTAAGACTGGAATCCATTTGTAATTAGGACAAGCTCAGTGAGTAATTATGTAGACATCTTGAAAAGAGGGTTGACTACTTGTCTGTCATTGAGTGTTTTAACACCATAATAAGGGTACCCCATGAGTGCATCACTGACTTCAAATTGAGGTTCTAGTGAACCTAGTACCAAATACCAACCTTGGTGAATCCCTTAGCTCATTCATCATTCTTATATTATTTGAGAGTTCTTGACTATGAAATTATAGTCATCATTCAATCACTAGGTGAGTTTCCTTACCCAAAGCTTATGATATTTTTATTGCAGTAGAATAATGTCTCATTTATGTTGGTAAAATTATACCCAACCCTATAATACCCTTATTACCTATGCCTATGCCCAATCAACCCATTTCATCCTCTATTCCTATCATTTCCATCCAAGAAATCCCATTCATAGTCATTCTTAGTGAGTTTCAAGAATTTAAAATACTCATCCAAAGACTTAGAAATGAGCTAGAAACCTTCAAGAAGTAACACGTATAAAAAAATAGTCCTTATCAACCCTTATATAGAGCTTATAAACATCATAGGCAACCCATCCAAGTCACTATATAAGCCCAAACTTACCTCTCAAATCCTATGCTACCTAATGTGCAAAATTATGCCCCTACAATCACTCTTAAAGCCCTCATGGTTCAAGATGGATAATAACTTTATGGGAAATGATTTGGATTATTCCCATAATTAGAAAAAAAGAAGAAAAAATATACTTTGATTCTCTTCTCTTTAACTAGAAAAATAGTGATTTTGGGAGCATGAATATCAATAAAATAATAGCCTTGGAAGCTTAATGATTTCATGAAGAGGACTCCATTATGCCAAATATGGGGTCACAAGATAAAAAAATCACATTATTAGTTATGAAGTTACTTATCTTATTAAGGAGGTTATTTATTTCTCATCTAATGATTGGGCAAAGGGTTGTTATGAGTTTGATTTACCTGATTATATAAAGGATGCAGGTTTAAGATCTTATAGTATGAATAAGGAAGACATATTTTGAGATGAACTAGAAGACTTATGATCAAGCCTCAGAATTAAGCCAACATGACATCAAGAAGGAACTCATGAGCAGTAATGAAGTGGAAGTGGCCATTTTTAAGAGATTCAATAGATCAAAGTCATTCCTATCAATGGGATATAAAGTAGTAAGAACCTGAGCCCACCAATGGGTTTGGAGAGCTTAGTAGGTCAATAAAATCTAGAATACAACATGAGGATGGAAAGGAAGACACAATAATGAGTGGGTCTCATTTATACATGACCAATTACATCACATAGGAAAAATTTTAAAATAAGCAAAGGGACCCACTCATTGATAAATAAGGGCCCAAGAAGATGTTCATCATCAATCACCTCCTCTTTGAATATGGAAATACATGTTGTCAACTTAGGAGATAAGTCTTCAACTATTTATGCATTTTACTTATAAATATGCTTACATGTAGTAGGAAGGATTGAAGAGAATTTTGTTTTGACCTATGTGGACTGAAGGCCTTATTTTCAATTTGTACATAAGTAGATTATCTAGTTATTTTATTTTACCTAATTGTTATGTCATAATAGTCTAGTTGTTATTTCTTCTATGTTATTTTATACTTTTTTTCTTATTCATTTATTTATCTACTTTTTTATGAGGTGAATATTAGTTTATATTATTCAATAATAGGCCAAAAAGGTTGCAAATAGGTTGTATTGTTAGAATATGAGAAGTTTTAGATGCTTCCATGACTCATTCCCAGTAGATTACTTTAAAATATATTAGATTATAGAGTAGCAAGAAAGCAACCCATAGAGTTCACCATAATGTTGACCATTTTTTGTCACCATGGAAGAGTAGCATCTGAATTCATCTCAAGGCTTCATTTTGGGTAGTGAAGGCTTCTCAAATTTTAGTCAAGGTTAGATAAAAATGGTCTAAGTCAAAAGTAAAATACTTGGCATATTTTCAAAAGAGGTTGGTCTTCCCATTTAATTTCAAAATATGATTAATAGATTTTATAAGAAGGAGAGTCTACAAAAATCCCAAACACTTCACAATATTTGTCTAAATGTTTTACTCTTTGAAAAAAATGTTGTGAAGACTACTTAGAACTCTTGTTCTAAACAAAAGTTCGTAATAATAAGGAAAGAGTTGGAACTTTCACAAGAAAACAATTTTTAACTTTTAAGAGTGTGAAGATTCACTAGAAAAAATCATGTGGAAGTGCATATATTTTAGAGTGTTAATTCTTGAGAACCCAAAGGAAAAATATTTATAAAGGTTTCTATGTCTTGAAAAGACTTTAGAAGCGTGGAAGCACAAAGGTATCAATATAACAAAAGATCAGAAGGTTAGGTGAACTAAAATATCAAGCCAAAATCTAACTTCCTCATGGTTTTGAGGCCCTAAAAAAAATCCATATTATGTTTCCTTGGAGAGTGTGGAAGTGTGGAGGCTTGGAGCCATTGACCATTTTACTAGAGTACAGAGAGTCGAAGAAGCAATGTGTGGAAAAAATTAATCCAAAGGTACAATGAACCTAGTAGACATATAGGATATATTAGCATATGAATTTTATAAAAAAAAAGTTAAAAATATAAAACCCAAACACCAATGGTGGCTTTCCATGTGGATATGGCATGGTCTGAGTGCATAATCACAAACATAGTCAATAGACAAATAAGAAACTATAACATGGCCTAGCTAATAAGCCCATAATGTAAATTTTAGAATGAATAGATAAATGACACATGGAGGCCATAGACTGATCCTAGAACTCAATGGGTTAAAAGGGTGATGTGACCAAATAATAAGGAGTTCCCTACCAAATCAAAGGATGTTACATGGTATCAAACTAAAATGAAGGTGGAGTTGAAGCACTAACTCATTAGATGAGTAGGTCAAACCCAACCATGAATCCAAAGGGGGATGATGTGAGTAGTGACATAAAGCCCATAGAGAATGAGATTTATCCACATGTCTTCCACATAATTACCATGTCATCAATATAACAACTTAAATCTGATGGGCCATCTAGCCATCATGATCATAATAAACAAGATTTTTAGAATCAAAGCCTGGTGTCATGAGATCATATAATTTTTAGATGAATGACAAATTAGATATCATTACAGTTGGCATAATGAATTCAACTAGGCCAAAATATACATAATTTAATGACAATTTGGCCATCATGACAAGATCATGATAAGAGTGCCTTAATGATAAACATTATGTCAAAGTTTATAAGGAGTAACATAGAAATCATGAAAGTTAGAATTAGGTGAAAATATTTGAAGGTAGTGATTCCATGAGATCTACAGTTGCATTCATGCACACATAAAATTTCAAATTTATTTGTGGTCATTGAGTGATTAAATATTGGTTGTTATACAACTAATGAGAAGAGATGGATTATCTAACAAGTTTAATCTTAAGTCAATCATCACCATGATTTGAGGAATTAATTAGGATCCCAATTAACATTGGCCATCCCTATATATTTTGTATAGATATTATGTGTCTTGAATTATTATATTAATTTAATTCCTTTATTTATATTCTCTATTTTAATCAATGACCCATAGGCTTCCCATTGCCTATAAAATCCTAGGTCTTGTATTGTAAAAGGTTCAACTCTTCTAGGCACTGTAATGCTAC
This sequence comes from Torreya grandis, assembly GCA_037957365.1. NCBI lineage: Eukaryota > Viridiplantae > Streptophyta > Pinopsida > Cupressales > Taxaceae > Torreya > Torreya grandis. The sequence goes on along the minus strand of JARHVA010003751.1, from coordinate 254,353 downwards.
TAAATGTTTCCCTCCATGATCCCTTTACTGCTTGAGCCTTGTAACTAATGAGAATTGATTTTTACTTTATTCATGATTCTTGTATTCTCTATATTTTTGGTTTTTTGGTACTTACCTCTAGGTAATTCTCACCCATCTCATTATTGTCCATCCTTCAACACCTCTATGTAGAACATGTCTCTCTCTCTCTCTCTTATAGGTCATAATATGTGTTCATATACATTTATATGGATGTTATATGTGGATTATTTTTTTCCCTCTTAGTATTATATTGTTCCCTTTTCCTCTATAGGAATTATTTGTGCAATTGAAGTGTCTATTTTTGAGATAGTGTAATGTTTTTTTCATCCTATGTAGTTGTAGTGTTCTATATAAAGTATGTAGATGCAATCTTTTTAATCTTGGTGAATTTCATTTTTAAATTCTAGAAACCTTTCTCTCCCTTTTTACAAAAATATTTTAGGTTTAAAATTAGAAGTATATTCCCTTTTTGCTCTTTATAGGTCTGCATGTTGATCGTAAATCAAGTCCATTTAGATTATATGGGAGACATCCTTATCCATAGGTTTTTTCCAAGGAGCTCAAGGATCCCAAACCTTGGGGATGATCCCATTATTACAATGAAACATTTTTGAAAATGGGTGCACATTTTAAGTGATAAAAACTACTATTCATTAATCAATTATACTAAATAATCAATATAATAATGCTCTTATACTGGGTACTACAAAATGACACTATTTATAATCACTAACAAATTATCTCATAATGTAAACATGAAATTAAAGAATGATTTAATATATCAAGTAATAATGACAAGATGTAACTTTTCACTTGATCAATAAACTTCCAAAAAGGAAATTGAGATAAAATAACATCTGATTCAAAATTAGAAACATGCCACAAACTCAAATCCAACTAGAATAAAAATTTACTTACAATAAATCAAAATATTCATAACCATTCTTATGAGCCTAACCATCAATGGCCCTAACCACCCCAACCATCAGCTTGATGATGGGAATCAACATCTGGGCTTGGGAAAATAACATGAACATGTGCTTTGGGATTGAATTGATGAATTGAAATGAAATAAATAGTCATAGAACAAAATATTAAAATGAATAAATAAACTATCAATGATGCATTTTAATGACAATAGTCCAAAAATTCCTTGGAATATGCATGTAATTACAAATACTAGCCTTTTAAAAGAATTAGTTATCATCCAAGCACACCAATCCATTTGACAAATTCAATGATTCCTCACTCAAGGAGTTCAATAGAATCTAATTTTAGTAATATAATTATGAATGAAAGACTCTCACAACTAAGGAAAACTAGACAATCTTCCAACTTTCTTATAGATACCTAAGTACCTCGACCTAATCAAAACACCAAAAAAAGAGTCAAGAATGACTAAAAATACACATTATCAAAAAACCTTATTAGAAGTGGATTGGTTAACTAATAAAACATAACTAAGGACACCAAATATATTCACATCCATACAGTTTCTAAATCATGAGTGAAAAAGAACACAATAATTATATTCACAAAAATGGCCATCTACGATTGAAAACAACATTTTCACAATATAATCATACATCATGCAAATTATTATAATGATATATTAAATCACTAGACTAAAAAAATCACTCAAACACTAAGATTAATCTAAAATGGTCTTCACAACCCAATTAGGTTATAAATTCAACAAGACCAAATACCTACTCACATATCCAAACAGCTATAGAAGAAAAAATATAGTAATCAATAGACCTTGCCTAACTAGGGTATTTATCAAAAGATCTCATAGTGGTGTTATAACTCAAGCCCATAAAGGTAGTAACAATAAAAAATACATGTCTCAAAGGAAAAACCTAATATTCATTCCTCAACATGTCATTATTTATATTACTTAAAAATGTTTACAAAATGACTATGGGTTTGCTATGAAGTCTTAAGAATTCATGGTGAACTAATAGTCATTTAGGCTCTCAAGAGTTAACCCAAATCAAAATTGAAACTATAGTCCCTTAACTATGTCAAATCTCAAAACATTACTTACTTGGAGCTAATTCCATCCTTATAGAGAATGAAAATGGTGAATGCCTCCCTTCTACTTCTGACCACCTTAAGGAAAATCAACACGTAGCCAACTTTCTTCTCTCTATCGACCACATGTTATCGTTGCTACCATTAATGGCTTGTAATAAAATTTTCCATTACTCTATGTATTATCATTTTTTCCATATGATTTTGGCCCAAAAATATCTAGTTTAAGCAAAGGCTTGAATCTTCTCCAACAGTCCATTCCACATCTCAAAAGTCATTTTTTTCCAACCAAAACAAAAAAATGATCACAACAAAAAACTAAAATAACATTGAACAAGATTATTCATAATACTAAGGGGTGGATCAACAAGGCTCCATGAATCCCATAACCATCATGACCGCCATGATATCCTATAAAAAAAATCATGATGGTACCCTTACAAGTCAAATCATGGTCAAATAACATTATCCCATAAGGATTAACACATATAAATTAACTATGGATTAACAAGCCTTATAACTATAATAAACCAACGATGAAATATAATCAAAATTACAAATGAAAATAAATTTCACACAATGCATAGCTTAAAAATTAGGAGGAACTAAATAAAAAACACCACCAAGAATGTGGGAGGTGAATACAACAACCAAATATCATGATATTAACATCAAAATGGATGCATGTAAGAAAAAACAATACTTTCAGTACAAGACATCCAACAAGAAAAAAACTAAAAAACATCATATCAAGACTCCAATAGAATTAGAGAGAAAATCAATGGCTCAAGATAACATTTCTATTATTCTATCTAGTAGTGTCAACTAACTACTTAATACCATTTCCATAACACCCAAGTTATCAAAGTCTACCATTGAGCCTATATCATACAACCTATTCCTGTAGTCATAAAAATGAACATCATTAATATATGAACATGGTATTATATAAATAACATAATATAAAATTAAAATAATGTAATTATTATATAAAAAATCATCCATAATTATCCACCATGGCATTAATCAACAATATAATAATAATCTCTAAATTCAAACATAATGTCAGAATTATAATCACATCTGCAACATGTAGTCTTGATATCCATCAAAATCAAGAAAAAGATATGCTATAAAAGTCTCATAACTAATAACCAAATGTATCATAGGATTATGTCATGACACATCACTATCTATTTCAAACCTACTAAATATTATACATAGAAATATCTAGGCCTTTAATTCAATCCATCTATATACATATTAGTTTTATTAGCTTTTGTTAGTATCACCAATAGATACTAATCCAATCTAGTCAGAACTAACCCTCTCCTTTTAATGATTATTTTAATATAAAATCTTTCCTTAGGGTTGGCCCATATTACTATCATGTTAGTGGGAATTATATATTAACCAAATTGACTCATATAGTCAAAAATCAAGGTCTCATTCAAACTAGACTTGTAACTTTTCTAGTACACATATATACACTATTTCACATTGAAAAAATATATACCCTATTCTTCAAATTTTTTTGAATATGTAACTATGAATAGTGATAATTTAAGTTTTAATCATGTAAAATTCATGTAAAATAAATAATTTTCAAATATCAAATACAAATATTTAGATACATACATATGTAAAGGAGCACAATTTCACAAACACACTAGGTTGGAGAATTAAATTTGGTTTGATTTACCTCCTCATAATATCATATATGTAGGTTTTTTAATCATCAAATAAGGTGATTGAGTTCATCTTAGACCATTACACTTTCCCAAAATTTTCTATTTTATATCCTTCACAAGTATACTTATGGTTTCATGGCAAATGAGATTGATTTGTGGAGCTTCACACATCATCATGGTTAAGGATCACAAATACAAAGTATATAAGCATAGACAAAGGTGACCATATAGTCACAATCCTAAACTTATACACATTTCATTACTGACTAACATATATAAGTATCTATTAATGATATTGACCAAGATTTGTAACACTAACCTTGCACAAACAAACTCAGTTCCCAAACCAAAAAAATAAGCCTAATTTTATTTGATGTTTACTTCCATAACATAATTTTTAGGGATAACCTAACATTAGTGCTAACAATTATATATGTAATTTAAGGTAAATTACTATTTACGAAATAGTAATTACTATATATATAGTTGGTAGTTATTTATATTGATATATTAATAATATATCATGTATTAAGTTAGTAAAATATATTGTTTATAGAACAATATATTCTTTTTGTACCCATATCTGTATTAACAGGTGATTTGAGTTGTTATAGGAGATTGTGATGGAGATTTGATCTGCTCATTTATAGGAAAGATATTTCCTATATAAACTATGTAAATCAATAGAAATAATATAGTGTGAGAATATATTATTATGTTAAAATATGTTTGTCTCTATGTATGCTCCATTATTGGAGTATGCTATTGATTTAATTATGTGTAGATTTGATAAACCCTATCATCTGGTATTAGATCATGGTATTTTATTCAATGGAAAATTAATCAATTTGTATTTGGAAAAGCTATTTCAAATTATGGTGGCCCATGTATGGAGTTTGCCTGATGTGAGGTCTTTTATTTATTTTTAGAAAATAAAGTAGTATTTCTATATTTTGTAGATGTGGCATATTATAAATCTAAGTTTAGTTGGTAGGGAGTGTGATGTCCATTTGAAAAAAAGGAACCACTGCATTGGTGTACTGCATGACACCCTTGCATTGGATTGGTTTTGTATCATATCAAGAATATTGCATGATCAAGATTCATATTTTCTTCATTGCCAATCTTTTCATCAGCATTAGAATAATGACACTATCATGATATTTGTCTCATCCTTGCAAGCACCTAATTTATATTATTCATGTCTCCATGGCTTTATGAAATTTTCTATGTAATTATAACCAAATCAACATTCAACCACTGCAGACCTATATTTGTTTGTCAAAATGTTAGCTCATGATGTATAACATGTTATTCCCCACTTGATTTGAATTCATTCATCATCATGTTCTATGTTCTAAATCTGAATTTTTTTGTTAGATTATCAAATTTGATACATCATGCACATGTCTAGATCTAACTCAATTTTCAACATATTTTCATATCATTCTTGTAAGTTTTGATACATCATATACCTAAAGTGACTTTGTCTTCTTCATGCTCCATTCTAATCAACATAGAATTGTTAGATCCCTCTTCAGCATGAGATCACTTCTCCTGACTAATTTTTCAAATACATATTATGCACTCTCCTTATGGATTATTTTATCTTTTTGTCTATTGTTGGCATGATCCATCTCATACCAGCTTAGCACCCCATACCAAATCTAGGCCAAATCACCTCAAGATTGTAGTGATGCATTTAATTGTGAATGTATGATTGTCCACATAAGAATATCAAATTTTTATTCTTTATTGACAACATTAATTGGATGGTGCATCATGATAATCTAATCTAGAGTTATTTTTGCCAATGGTTGTGATCATCCATGTTCTCAACTCCCAGAGAATACAAAAGGTTTGGTTCAAAGTAAATTGACTTTTGTATATGGTTAAATCTATATTTAAAAGTCTTTCTTTTAAATGTCTATGTAATATTTGGTATAATGGTCAAAATAGTTTATAGTCTTTACATAGTATTGAAGTTTGAAATGAATCATTTAAGTTTAATTCTAAATATGTTGAGTTTAGTCTTTTACCCATTTCTTATAGGTATAATTTTAGATGTGAGAAGTCTACTTTTTGTATTCTTTGTCATATTTAACAATATAATAAAGTATTTATTTGTTATAAATCAAAAAGTTTTCATAGTAAGTTATTTAGATTTAATTTCAAAATAAAAAATATGTCAAATATTAATATTCATTCAGTTTGGAGTTATGTCAATAATGTGTGCTGATATTGTTAAAGTCAAAGATATCTTATATAGATTCATTTTTGGGTGACCCTGACATCTTGAGTCAAATGTCAAAAGTATCAGTCTTGTGGGGGGACTCTATACCCTTTAAAGTGTAATGCATTTGAGCTTCATCAACACTTTTACTAAGTGAGTAGCTTCGCCTACTAGAGGATGGAGGAAATAGAGGTTGGAGGCTTTTTACGCCTCTTATCAATCACCAATGATGGTGCCTAGAATGATTTGGTGACATATTATGTGTGGTGCGATTTTCATAGTTTCCCACTGCATGTGAAACTAAGAATTTAAGTACATACATGTTCAATGATTAAAATAAGTGAGCATTCATTTTTCTATTTTGCTCGAGGTAAATACATTGATGAGGGATAATAGAATGTTGTAGCATTATGTATGTTGTGGGTCAACCTGTAAAACCTTCAGGATGTTTTGTTTATTGGTTAACCACATGTAAAACCATACTTTATATGTAGGTTGGTGGTAAACTAAGTGTAAAACCATCCTTTGTTTTTAGGTTATTGGTAAACTAAGTTTAAAACAATTTTTTTTATAGGCTGTAAGTAAACTAAGTGTAAAACCATCCAATGTTTGTAGGTTGGTGGTTAGCCGAGTGAAAAACCATCATGTGAGTTTTGGTGAGAGTTGTAGTATGGGATGATGTCTTCCACATGTTCTCATTGGGGGGTATGTTAGGGGTAGCCTAATGTTAGTGCTCACAATTTTATATGTATTGTAAGGTAAATTACTCTTTACCGAATAGTAATTAATATATGTATAGTTAGTAGTTAGTTATGTTGATATATTAATAATATATCACATATTTAGTTAGTTAGTAAAATATATTGTTTATGGAAATAATATATGCTTGTTATACCCATATCTCTATTAATGGGTTTTTTGAGTTATTATAGGAGATTTTGATGGAGATTTGATTTCACCATTTATAGGAAAGATATTTACTATATAAACTATGTAAAGCAGCATAAATAATATCGTGTGAGAATATATTATTATGTTAAAATATTTCTCTATCTCTGTGTATGTTCCATTATTAGATTATGTTATTTATTTAATTATGTGTAGACTCCGATAAACCCTATCAATAATCATAGTGAAATTGTGACCAAAATAATTTAATTACTCATCCCTCTATTTTACTTACTATTTTTATCACATACCACTTGTTAAATCATTATAATTTGTTTTATTATCTAACATTCAAATGTATGCTTGAAGTCCATATCTTTATATATAAACTATAATAAATTATTATATATTATTATTTTTATTATTGGTTTCATTAATTATAATTATGATAAATCATATTGATAAATATGTACACTATCAAAATGTACAAAAACCTTATGTTTTCCTTTGGTTTCATCCTTTTAAAGTTTCAACTTTCAGTCTTAGGTTTATATTTTTAGACCTAATTTCTTTTTTCCCCTTTCCCTCTATGAAAATAATAAAATGTTATCTTTTTAAGTAGGTTTTCTTACTCATTATCCTATTATGGTTTCCTATATAAGGGTTATTCCTTGATTGCTTGATATTTAGATAAAATAGCTCTATTTTTCAAATGCTTCAAGTTTTAAGCTTTATGTATTAATTAGATAAAAAATTATTTTGTTTAATAGAGTGTTGTATGGAGTTTATATAGTTTAAAATTTACTATTTTTATTAAATTTATCCTATAGGATTGAGTTTGAACTTATTTTCAAATAATTTATGGGCTTAATATGTCTACTATTTTTTATCAAAAATACTTGTTTTGTTTAAAATATTTTCTCATTATTTTATGTAAGTGGTCAGTTCTTTATTTGACCCTTATAAAATTAAAGATTAAATTATCACATTCCAATTATGATTAGGCTTTATGTTTATCTTGATTTGTCTATAAGGGTTTAGTAAATTAAAAATGGAGAACCAATCTGAAAACTCAAACTACTATGATATTATGTATTCTTATAAATATCAACCCATCACTTGTTAAACCAATTACATGAATTTGATACAATATGGTTTTAGATTGAGGAATTTACATAGATAGGGATATACAAGAAATAAATTATTTAAATATGATCAAGGTATTATTTCACTTATTTTTGAGACTACACACAAATGGTGGGAAGGCATTGATTATATAGAAAAATTAGAAACTAATAAGGATAATTGTTAAAATGAATAAACCCAAGTCTTCCAAAAATCATATTATTATAATATACAATATGATTTTCTTTTTCTTACTACTAGACTCAAAATTACATACACATAACATTTTATTCCTCCTCTTCCGAGACATCCAAAATATCTTAGCCACTATCCTTTCCCTAGTATTTTCCAAAAGCTTATATTGCTTCCTATAGTCCATACTATCACTACTAGGAGAGGAAGGGTAACCCATAATGGAGGTAGTCAACATTGTCTTCCTTGATCTCCTCCATCTCCCACATATACTCATAATAAAAAATTTATGCATATTTAATTTGGAATTTCATATAATGTTCAATACTCTACATGTACTAAAACCCTCACACATATTGATGATACACATTTGATATCCAACCAATGTTTTTTGGAAACATAAGTATTTCAATAGATTTAAATACCTACTCCTACATATTAAACCTCTAAACTTATCAAGAAAATTACACATGTTTATTCACCAACCTTATGTACTACATATTCCCTTGATATAGTTATTACAACTCTTCATGCAAAGGTGTTAAAGATAAATAAATGTGTGTCTAGAGTTAGGCATTACATGGATTGCATGATTTAATTCTTAATAACATATCCCACAAGATAAGAGACTATAATTTAATAATAGTATTTTAAATCCTAATATTACATTATATAAAGGTATAGGTGTTCATGAGCAACACCTTAGATCATTCCATGCAACATGTTTGGAATTTGCATATAATGAAAAATTATTGACCAGCCAATTATCTTTGTGGTGGATTTATGAACTCCCCTAAAATATGTGAAATCATTCAACCCTTTCGAAGATAAATTTATAATGTATTTCACTATTAAAATCAATGAAAATATATCTTAATCTCATATTTCTAAGATTATGTAAGATCACAATGAGCCTCTCCATAATTATGTATTTAATTATAAGACAATTATTCCAAAGATTAAAAATACTATGCATGATAAGGAATTGAAATATATATTCATAAAAAGTTTTCTTGATCCTTTACACAAATACATAATGTTTAATTGGTTTTAATATTTTGACCATTTATGTCATACAATCAAAGAACATGAAATTAAACTCATCGACATCAATAAAGTTTAATATAATAACAATTATCAACATAGGAATTATTATAAGTTTAAAGGAATGATACAAAACATAAGGCATGAAAAATTATTAATATTGTGACACAACAAAAGATACATGAAAAATTAGATATATTATTTGAATCATTTTAAGACCATTATATGTAAAAATATAAGAGTAACCTATAAGTATACATGTCTTATAATGTGCTTAATTTTAATGAAAATTGTATGAATATTGGATCTTCCAAACTTATGGTGTCTAACACTAATAGTTTGGACCAAACAAAAATCATGAAAGAGTTTTTATAATTAATATGTCTAAATATCACATCAATTTAAAATTAAAATGTGAATACCACAAAGTTTATGCATACTCGTGTGAAATACATATTTTGTTCTCCAATCACTTCATCTCAAATGTGGTTCAAAAAGCAAGAGAAATATAAAATAAATGTATCAAATACTCCTCATAAGGCAAATATTTATTGAAGTGTCACTTTAAGGAACCTAATTGATAATAATATGATTTAATTTTATCCTCCATGTCCTACATGAAAATACAAATAGTATTTTCCTTATCATATAATTCATGGACATTATACAAATAATTTTTGGACCTTGAAAAAAAGATACAAATATTGTTTAAAATGAAATACCACCTAATAATAATGTTATAATAAGGAAATTAACAATAAGTATGTTACCAAAAATATTAATGGGAAAATGTGACTTATAAGGATTCAAATACTATGTCTTCTACATGCATTGAGAACAATGAAAATAGAAACACCAAAAAAAAAAATGAGTACATCCCCTAGTCAGGAGTCAAAAGGGGAATCCATTTATTTTATTCAAACTCAGTTAGTGATATCTAATACTTATAAAATATCAAATACAATACACATTCTTGATAATGATAAACATATAAAAAATAAATATAAAATATAAAATTTAATTCCAATTTATGATGTGGTTGGTTTTACATATGCTAATACCGATACGAAGGATATTGTGAATGATATTTAAATTTCACAATCCCATGATGATGACTAGATATATTATCCTAATAATGTAATAACAAGGACTAGTAAATTAGTGTTGAATATAATGAATTTGAAGTCAATGATATTAAAATAACTATACATTAATAGATTTAACTGATATTGGACATAAATGGTGTTTGAAAGATATAAAACCTAAAAATAGGTGTACCATCGATGATATATTTGATTGGTAGGAACATAATAAATTATACATAGCCTATTAAGGTTTTTATTATTCTATAAATGTGTAAAATATGCAAAAAAAAAATGTCAATAAGATACATCATTTAAAATTATCAAAAAATCAAAATCAAGGCAGTTGAGGTAAAAGTTTTGATGGAAGAGGACAAAGAACTAGAGTTGATTAAAGAAAAAATAAGTATGAAGAAAAAAAAAGATGAAAATTTAATGCTAATCATGAATATTGGAAACAAGGATAAGATGTAGACCAAGTAGAAGGATGTAGTATGCCTTAAGTGCATAAAAATGATTGTTTTATTTAACAAGTTGATTTTGTTGACAAGATTGAAAGAGAAGATAGAAAGAAAGATGAAGTATAGGTGTGGAGCAAAGGAACATGATCACGTATATGAGATATTGGCTCAAGAAGATAGTGAAAGGATATTTTCAAATCATAAAATTACAAATAACTCATGAGTAGGAGCTCATGAAACTTTTTGATCCTAGGAGTCTAATGTAAGATCATCAGGCAATGACTATGTTCAAAATGTAAATATCAAAATTATACATATTTAGAGTCTTACGATGTACTATGGGTATTTGTAAAAGTCACAATAATATTTATTAAGTTTAAAATTATCTTGGTTACAGTCATAGTAAGTATTGATGAGCTTGAGTCTTAGGGGCTAATCCTATAGTGAAAATTTATTTCCACACTTTATATATATGTAAACATATTATATTATGATATAGTGAGAAAATACTAATTTTATCATGATTTTTAGAAAGGATAGAGTTTAAATAATGATTACAGGAGTAAATTAAGAAAATATACAAATATAAAGAAGATAGTGTTGATTATTATCATTGATGTCAAGGTGCGTCTAGTGAAATTGCATGGTGAGTGGTCATTAAGGTATGTCATGATATGATAAGGTGAAATTTTTGAGCATTTTATCTTTTGTTGCTTTATGTCAAGCATAAATTCAAGGTTTTAGTTAGCTTAAATTTTTTAGTGTTTTCATTGAATGTTCTTGTGAAGGTATGATGAAAAGTAGGACTGCAAGGGTGTTGTTATGAACAAGGCTAGTTGACAATGTGTGTTTTGACAAGATTATGATAATTCAAGGTATGTAGTGTGAAATAGATTATTTCAGTGGTTATGAGTGTTGTCTTATTAACATTGTTGATAAATACATAGGTATCAGGTATTTAAGGTCAAGTGCTTAAGTAGCCTAACCTTAATCATATCATGAAGAGACCTTATGAGAAGGTATGAGCATGGTGTCTTAGTAACATGAGAACACACAATAATGAGTGGTTGTATGAGGTTCATTGAGTATGTGAGTAAAGTGGAGAGTACATGGAAAGAGGCATAGAGGTTTGTCTTAAGGCCTAATGTGGTTTACAAGTCAAGGTTTAGAGAGCAAAGAGAGAAAGTGTGGCCTAATGAAGGGTCATGATCATATTTCAAGGTTTTCTTATCTCATGTAAGAATTTTTAGAGGTGAGGTATGTTTTTTCATGAAGTTTGAGGTTATAATTTGAAGGATAAGGCATGAAATTTTATTTGGAGGTCTCTTGAGTGCTCAAAATGAAGGGTTCTCAACCTGAGAAGGATTTTATTATTCTCATTAGCTCATAAAACCTTTGCATGTGAACCTAAGAAGTTCACGGTAGATGGTTAATGGGATAAAAATTATAGGAATTAGTTTTTGGATTGAGTGGCTATGCTTTATGAATGATTGTTAAGAGTTGAATCATGTTTGAACCCTCTAAGAACCCCTAATCAGGACCCAATGTTGAAGATGTTGATCAAAAATGTATAGAATGGATTTTTATTCTAAATTAAGATATTTTAAATTTTATTTGACTCTCCTAGGTACCTCAAAGTGGTATTTTCTAGAGAGATGAGAGAGAAAATGTTGAGTTATAGGCTTGTTTCTAAAGAAGTTATTGTAGAAGTCAAAAGTTACATTGAACATAGTAATAAAATGGATGGAACAAGAATTTAAAGACTCATGTTTAATTTTCATGAATTTTTTTTTATATTTTTTAGTCTTTAAGTGTGTTAAACTAGTCATCCAAGTTAGCTAGTCACAAATAGACCTAACGGTGTAAACAGTGAAAACCCCTAGCAATAGTGAGAAGATAAATTGGAATGTGTTTTCATGATATAACGATGAAACCAAGTGAATATAGATGTTTATAATGACTTATAATAAATGATAATTTTTTATAAGTTTTTGAGGTTAGCAAAAAATGAAAAAGTTGCTCATAAGTTGACTTGTCGGGTTTAGATAAGATAGTGAGATATAAGGTCATGAGATTGGTCTAAAAGACCAATATTTTCCCTTAGACCATATGATATTTATATTTTATGATGTTATTTATATATAAAAGGACCATATATGTTCATGATAATTCACGTAAAGTTTCTATACAGGGGTTGGAGGTCTGAGTCACCATGATTGATCTTTAAGGTAAACTGGCAGTTTTGACTGAGTTGTAGAGATGTTCTTGAGCTCTTATCTCTTGAGTGGAAGTGTCTAATGAATGTGGTAATATTTTTTAGGTCATTTAGGTTATTTATAAGTGATTTATTTTCATTTTTGTGTGTCTAAATGATGTGTTATCTTCATTTATTCAAGATAGACTTTTATGTGCATTCAAAGGCCTAATGTGAACAGTGCTAATGGAGTGTTTCAAGTGGTTTTTTGACACAAAAGTTGTCAAATTTCTCAAAGAATGTTCTATAAGGTCTATTTTATTTTTTTATGAATTTTTTTTGTTGCATATATAGTTTTAGAGTGTTTCAAGGGGTCATAAGGTAGCATGTCCTAAAGTAGGCCTAATGAAATTAGGTCTCTATAAGACCCAATGAAGGATTTTATCTATTTTAGTTGTGGATGACATAATTTAATGATTTATTATTAATTCTAATGTGTCCTAAGTCATATTTTGTTTCCAATATAAGTGGGTAAGTTTGTGTATCTGACCAAAAGGTGTATGAGCAAGAGGCTTGTATAAGAACAAGGTTTTTTAGGCCTAATTAGTGAGTTAGAAGATTGGATTAAGGATCAAATGAGATAGAAGATCCTACAGTGGAGTAATTATTATATAACATAATAATATATTATATATACTATAATTAATAACTAATAATAGGTCTAAGTATGAATATCAATGTCACATGACCTAATTAGTCTTGAAGAGACCCAGTTGAGTGAAGAGACCTAGAAGGTAGTTTGAGAGGGATAAGAGTGTGAAAAGATTAAGATGTGGTCATCATATATTGGTTGAGAAACATATTTTTATTAAGGTGATCAAATAAATTAGGTGGATAATTTGGTGTTGAGTCATCAAGGGGGTTGATTCCTCCTTGCAAGTACATGCTTGCTAAAGTCTAGTTAAGTGGGTGTTTGTCTAGTTGGGGTTGGTTCTCCATGTGGATTTGGTGATTCAATAAATTTGGTTTTTGATATTAGTGGATTTTTTGATATCAATGGATTTTTTTCCCATTGAGGGTTTCCCACATATATGATTTATTCTTGTATTTCATGTTCATATATATGGTTGTGTGTGATTTAATTGATTTATATGTTTGTATGAATGGATCAAGAATGTTAAGTTGAATTGAATGAATTTTTTGAATATTGATTCATCTCCCCCACCTCTTATTCATTTTGATTCTAATAAATGGTATAAGAGCCTAGTCCTTTGAAGTAGGCTTAATATCTTGAAGGTGATCCTAAGAAGCACAAGATGTCTATTGATCAAAAAGACATGTATGATGAAGAAGTATACTATGAAAATGAATAAGGAGAAGATAAATTATACCTTGAAGCTGAGCTCATAAGTTCCCTTAATGATTTTAAAATTCAAAATAAGAGGGAGAATGAGTTGAGATCTATAGTAAAGTATCTTAAGGAACATATTTGTACCTTGAAAAGTGACTATGTCAAAGAAGCCAAAAGGTATGAGAAGATCATCAAAGATATCATAAATTAGTTAGAAGGTATCAATATAAAGTTCATATCAAAATAATTTGAGTATGACTAGTTTAAAACAAATCTAGATTCTTTGAAGCTTGATCATAATCAGCTCATAGATAAGATGAGCAAGTTTAAGAAAGAGCGTGAGAAACAAGAACAAGATAAGAGCACCAAAATGAAAGTAAACATGAAGATACCAATTAGACAACCTAAGGAAATGAGGTATTCTAATCATTTCAATGGTTGTTTTTTTACTTGTCATATATTTGGTCATAGAATAAGTGATTGTAGAATGGTCTCAAGAGATGAGTTATCATTTGACCATGGAAGAAGGATTGATTAGTAAAGAGGAATTAAAAATTTATATGGATCTTCTAGAGTGGATGAGAAGGGTCAAAAATTGGCGTGGAAGAAAAAAATTTAGGATAGATCATATTGAGCCTAGAAGTCAAAATGGATTATTTTCTAAGGAGGAATAAAAGACAAAATATGAATCTATGCTAGCTCAGAATGCCTTCCATATTTAAGATGAAGGCATGAAATTTTATATATATATATATATATATATATATATATAGTGGTTACTCAAGCCACATGATAGGATACAAAAATAAGTTCATCTAATTGATCTGGTAAGGGTATCTTGAGTTTGGACAATGGGAAGACTAATATAGAAAATGTGTTATATGTGGAAGGTTTGAAACATAACCTACTTAGTGTAAGTTAAATATGAAACCAAGGACACACAATAACCTTTCATGATAGAGGGTGTGAGATAAGGAGATCCAAATTAGGAAGGATAATTGATAATGCTAAGAGGACTAAAAACAGTCTATATGTATTGAATGAGATCAAGAAGGAGACATTATTTATGATCAAGATGGATGAAATTTGGATATGGCACAGAAGGTTAGGTCAGCTAAACTTTGGAAATTGGTCAAGATAAACACTAAGAATTATATGAATAACATGCCTAAGATCACCAAACCTACAAACATAATTTTCAATGCATGTCAACATGGTAAACAGACTAGAAGAAGGTTCAATTCCAAGGATTACTCTAATACAAGACCCTTAGAGTTAATACACAATGATATATATGGGCCTATAAGAATCCAAAGAATTCAAGGAGATAGTTACTCCATGTTACTCATAGATGACTACATAAGAATGACTTGGGTATAATATTTTTTTTAAAAGTTAGAAGCTCTTGACAAGATCAAAGCATTTAAGGAACTTGTTAAGAATGAGAAGAATCAGAATATAAAGTTTCTAAGATATGATAGAGGAGGATAGTTTTGGTCTAATGATTTTGTTGACTTTCATGAGTTCCATGGGATAAGGATACAATTCCTAGTAGCTAAGACACCTAAATAGCATGGGCTAGTGGATAGAGAGAATAATATAATCTAAGAGATGGAAATAACTATTATAAATTAGTCTAGATTATCTAATGGGTATTTGAGAGAGGTAGTGAGTACTGTAGTCTACATATTGAATAGAGGATAGATAAGTACTAATGGTAATAAGACCTCATATGAATTATATACAGGCAAACCTGATAATGTAGAACACTTTAGAGTGTTTCAAAGTTAATATTTCATCAAAAGAGATGAGGAAGACTTAGGTAAGTTTTATTCTAGGTATATTAAAGGTATATTATTATGGTATTCATAAATAAGCTCAACCTATATATGTTATAACAAGAAGATTTAGAATATAGTAGAAAGAACCAATGTGAATATTGATGAAATAAGGAAATCAAACTCATAATCAAAGGATATATTAGATAATCTAGACCTCAATAATGAAGAGGAAACAATATAGGTTTATGAGGAAGAAAAATAAGAAGTTGAGGAGAGACAAGACTCAAAAGGCACCTCAAGTTATATTTAAAGAGACAATCTTGAATCTCAAATCATTGAAAATAAGGATGTAGGTTTGAAAATAAGGAAAAGACTAGTAAGTAACCTAAATCAAGAGAATGTTGCTCTATTTCTTAAATTTAACCTAAGAATATTATAGAATCAAGAAAAGACAATTTTTGTATAGGTGATATGAATGAGAAGTTAGACCAAATAGAGAAAAATGATACTTGGGAACTAGTTCCTAGTCCTAAAGACAAGAATGCCATTAGCATAAAATGGGTGTTTAGAAACAAGTTGAATGAAGATGGATAAGTCTTTAGGAATAATGATAAATTGGTATATAAAGGATATAGACAAGTCAAATTCATATACTCTAAGGAGACCTTTGCACCAATAGTAATATTGGAGGCCATCATATTTTTATAGAATATGTAGGATTCAGAGGGTTCAAGGTATACTAGATGGATGTCAAATATGCCATTTTGAATAGGAATTTAGAAGAGGTGTACATAGATCAACATGATAGGTTATCACTATCAGGTGACATGTACCATGTTTATAGTTTGAAAAAGGATATTTATGGTCTAAATCAATCTCCTATAGTTTGGTATTCCAAGTTTGATAGCTATTTGTTGTATCAAGGATTCAAAAGAGGACTTTTAGATAGTAATCTTTAAATAAATATAGAAGATGACCATCACTTAATAGTAGTTATCTATGTGGATGACATAATTTTTGGTGTGAATAATGATAACATCACCAAGGCCTTTATATACATGATGAAGAAAGAGTTTGAGATGTCCAGGCTAAGATAACTATCATTCTTTCTTGGGTTTCAAATATATCTACTAAAAGAGTTATACTCATTTCACAATCCAAGTACATAAGAGAGATGTTGAATAAGGATGAGATGGAATATTGAAAGTCAATTAGTACTCCTTGATCATAGGGTGTAAGTTGATCAAGGAAGATGAGTCTCTAAAGTTAATTTAAACATCATATAGGTCAATTATTAGAATTTTGTTATACACCAATGCCTCTAGACCTGACATAATGTAAGTAGTAGGTGTGTGGGAAGGTTTCAGTAAATTCAAATGAAAATAATCTACAAGTAGTCAAAAGGATACTCAGATATCTCAATGGGACTATGGAGTATGGGTTGTGGTATCCAAGAATCAAGGAGATCAATTTGATAGCCTATATAGGTGTAGATTTGGTAGGAAGTCTAGATGATAGGAAGAGTACCATTGGAGAAGATTTATTCTTAGGTGGGTGCCTAATTTTAAAAAAATAAGCAAAAAACAACCTTCAATATCATTATCCACTTGTAAAGCTGAGTATATTTTAAGAGATTAATGTTTCACTTAGGTACTATGGATGAGAGAGACCTTAAAATACTAAAATATGGAGTATGATGGTCTTAACCCTATCTATTATGATAATACAAGTGTTATAAGCATCTCAAATAACCCTATCATGCACTCAAGGACTAAGAACATTCTTATCAGGTATCATTTTCTAAGAGAATAGGTAAGTGAATAAAGTATCAGACTTGAATATGTTTATACATAGGATTAGATTTTAGGCATTTTGACCAAAACATTTCTAAAGGCAACATTTGAACACCTAATATAGGAATTGGGTGTAATTCCTACGCCTAGAAATCATTGAGGAAGACAAGTAATTAAGGGGAGATAATAAAGTGGTCCATTATATCTAGGAGAATTTGGATAGTTCCAAGAAGGTATGCATGGAGATATGGGCAAGATGTTTGTATTATGACTCATAAACTCATAGTCCTATATGTTGAGTGTTTTGGTTTCAAGGAGTGTGATCCAAGAAGTTGTAGACATCACTTTGTCATTTATGTCAAAGGGAGATAAATATTAGAATGAAGGAAAAGTTAATTGTTGAGATAAGTTTATGAGAGTGGTTTCCATCAATGACAAAGGAGGAGATTATTGAGCATTGTCATTGATGTCAAGGTACATCTAGTGAAGGTGCATAGTGAGTGGTCATTAAGGTATGTTCATGATATGATAAGGTGAGATTGTTGAGCATTGTATTTTTTGTTTGTTTTTGTCAAGGATGATTTCAAGGTTCAAGTCATCTTGAAGTTGTTAGAGTTTTCATTGAAGGTTTGTGTGAAGTTATGATGACAAGTAGGTATACTAGAGTGTTTTTGTGAGAAAGGCCAGTTGGTAGTGTGTGTTGTGACAAGATTATGATAATTAAAGGTATGTAGTGTGAAAGATATTATTGAAGTGGTTATTAATGTTGTATTATTAACATTGTTGACAAATATATAGGTAGAAAGTCTTTGATGTCAAGTTCTTAAGTAGCTTAAACTTAGTCATGACCTAAAGAGACATTATGAGAAGGTATGAGCATGGTGTATTAGTGAGATTAGTGAACATAGGAATGAGTGGTTATATGAGTTTGATTTATTATGTGAGTGAAGTGGTGAGTGCATGAAAAGAGGCATGAAGGTCAGTTTTAAGGCCTAATTTGGTTTATATGTCAAGGTCTAGAGAGAAAAGAGAGAAAGTGTGGCCTAATGAATGGTCATGATCAGATATCAAGGTCTTTGATCTCATGTAAGAATTTTCATAGGTGAGGTATGTTGTTTCAAGTTTTTTCATGAAGTCTGAGGTTCTAGTTTGAAGGACAAGGCATGAAAAGTTGTTTAAAGGTCTCTCAATTGTTCATAATGAAGGGTTATCAACTTGAGAAGGATTTTATTGTGATAATAATCTAATAAAATATTTTAATTTTAACCTAATATATTCATGTAATATGGGTAAGGTTATTATCTCAAAATTTTAGGCATTAATTGTTAGATTGAGTTGCTATGTTTTATGAATTATTGTTAACAGTTGAAATAGGTTTAGACCCTATTATAACCCTAATAAGGATGAAATGTTAAATATGTTGATCAAAATTTACTATAATGGATTTGTATTCTTAGGTAATATAGTACATATTGTAGTGTAATTTCTCAAGTACCTCCAGGTGGTATTGGCTAGAGAGAGGAGATAGAAAATGTTGAGTTAGAGGCTTTTTTTTGAATAAGTTATTGTAGAAGTCAAAATTTGCATCAAAAATAATAGAAAATGGATGGAGGAATAATGTTGAGACTCATTTATCATTTTCATGAAGTTTTTTGGATAGGTTATAGTTTTGAAGCTTTCTAAAAGCATTCATTCAAGCTAACCAGTCATTGATCAGCCTAATGGTGTAAACAGTGAAAAACCCAAACAATAGTGAAAAGATGAATTGGAATATGTTTTCATGATAGACTAATGAAACCAAGTGAATAAATATGTTTTTTGGGAATTTTAAGACATTTTAAATTTTGTTATAAGTTTTTGAGGTTAGTGAATATGGTGAAAAATGTGCTCATAAGTTAACCTATCTAGTTTAGATAAGACAGTGAGATATAAGGTCATGAGATTGGTCTGAAAGACCAATATTTGCCATTAGACCATAGGATATTTATATTTTAGGATGGTATTTATATATCATATGACCATATAATTCCATCATAAATCATGGAAGGTGTATATATAGGTGTTGGAGGTCTGAGTCAACATACCAATCTTTAAGGTAAACTGGTAGTTCTGAGTGAGTTGTAGAGATGTTCTTGAGCTCTTATCTCTTAAGTGGAAGTGTATAATTCATGTGGTGATATTTTTGTGGTAATTTATGTCTTTTATAATATATTTATTATCATGCTTTTGTGGATAAATGATGCATAATATTCATTTTTTTAAAATACTTTTCTATGTATTCAAAGTCCTAATGTGAACAGTGTTAATGGAGTGTTCCAAGTGGTTAATGAACCCAAAAGGTGTCATTGTACTCAGAGGATGTTAGATAAGGCTTATTTTACTATTGTGTAGAAATTTTATGTTGTTTATATAGGGTTATAATGTTCCAATTTTTTAATAAGGTAACATCTCCTAAAGTAGGCCTAATGGAATTAGGTCTCCATGATACCCAAAGAAGGATTTGGTCTATTGGAGTTATGATTGACCTAATTTAATCATTTATTAAAAATTATAATGTGTCATAAGGCATATTTTGTGTCCAATATTTGTATGAGCAAGAGGCTTGTATAAGAAAAAGGATTTTTAGGCCTAATTGGTGAGTTAGAGGATTAGATTGAGGAGTGAATAAGATATAAGATCCTTGAGTGGAAGAAATTATTATAGACCATAAGAATGGAGTAGAGAGATAATATTGAATATATAATAGGAGGTATGAGTATGAATATCAACATCATATGACCTAATCAGTCTTGAAGAGACCTAGTTGAGTAAAGAGGCCTATAAGGCAGTTTGGGAGGGATAAGAGTGTGAAAAGTTGAAGATGTGATCATCATCTATTGGTTGAGAAACATAGTGTTTTATAGTTAATCAAATCAATTAGGTGGATAATTTAGTGTTGATTCATTTAGGGGGTTGGTGGCTCATTGCAATTAGGTACTTGTTAAATCCTAGTCAAGTGAGTTCTTGGCTAGGTGGGGTTGGTGTTCCATGTGGAGTTAGTGCTTCACTAAATTTGATTTTTGACTTATAATAATGTATCCATTTTGTAGAGATTATTGTTTTTTCTTTCCCTTGAGGGTCTCCCTCATATTTTATTTGTTCTTATATTTCATGTTCATATATATAGTTACTTGTGCTTTGATTGATCTATATGTTTGTATGAATGGCTCATGAATGTTAAGTGTAATTAAATAAATGTTTTTAATATTGATTCACCCCTCTCCGCCCCATCTTAGTCATTATTCTTATAAAATATAGTACATAGTAATAGACCAATTCAAGTAGAGCTGAGTTTTGTAAGAGAGATATATGTAGAGAGAAGGAGAGTTTAGAGAGTAAGATAAACTCTTCATATAGATATTATAAGACCTATTATTTTAAATATAGTGTAAATTATAATAAAGTGTTTCAAAAGAATTTTGAGTACTCTCACACCTTGTTAATTATGTAAGTACTTGTACAAATTATATTTGATGTTGCTTCATGGTGTTATGATGTTTCATGTGTGTTTGTAATTAAGGTATGAAATTGATGTTGAATAAATTTAAAAAATACTATAGACATCCCAATTTGATAGGAAATAAGAATTGTTAATCATACATTTTGGTCTCTCAAATCTATGAATGGATGTTTGTGTATGCAATAGGATTGTAAGAACAATTTGTTACAATTTGAGACAAATCCAAGTAGAATGAAAAATACATATTTTCAGGAGAATGAAACCAAATTTATTATTAAAAAGTGTGTGAGATTTTTCAAATCTAAAATGTCACTGAGGAATTAACATAGGTGTATGAGATTCATGTACATGTTGAAAGAAGTCAAATTTAGTGTCTAAAACCCAAAGTATGCAAGATTTAAGTTTTTCAGCCATGTACAAGCCTAAATAAAATTCTACCTACAACTTAGATATATATACAAAGTCTTGAAGATAATTCTAAACATTGTCACAAAGATAAGAACCATTGAGAATTTTCTTCAGTTAATTATGTATTACTAATTTGTGTTATGTATGTATTCTTGCTCAATCTAAGAATTGATTCCCATTTGAAGCATAATTTGTTAAAAAAATAGTTATATGAGTATGAGAAGAGTATTTAATTATGTGTGAAAATCCCAAAAAATACTTTGATGAGTCTAACATCCTTTGTTGAAGCTAATATAATAATTGAAGTTTTAAATATTCCTCCCAAAAGCTCTATTTTGTCTATATAGACCAAAAGGTGACTCCATATGAAAGTGTATATCTCCTTATGTATAATAATTGATTCATAAGTTCATATATAGACATATATTTTAAAGTCTAATATTATGGTTTTTATTTAGATTTATTATATGTCTACAATGACTGGGAGAAGTGATAGGATCTAGTAAAGTGAATTTCGACTTTTGTTAGACTATGTATGAATAATGTGCCAATTATGAATGGAAACACATCAAGGAAAGGACTGAAAGCATGGGTTTAATTTAATAAAGGGCTGAGTATTATTCATCCTATAGGTGATCATTTAAATAAATAATGAGAGAAGGGTAAAATCTCTTTCATTGTTGTCTAACCTACAGAAGTAATTTATAATTTGTTAAGAAGATTCATTTGAAGTTTAGAAAGACTAAATAGGGGTCTATATCTTCATGGAAATAATTTTAAATGGATTTTATGTGATTATGATAAATAATTATTTGAGGAATGTTTTAAAATATTATATGACAAAAGACTAATGAGGACTATATCTTAAGTTATAGGATTGAGAAAATTTGCTTGGGAGACTAGAAAGGTATGTTATTTTTTTTTTCAAAGTCAAGAATTTGGTAAGGAAGGAGTATTGAAAAGCTTATAAAAACATTGTGAAAGACATTAAATAATCATATTGGTCTAGTAAGACCAATCTCTAAAGAAGTCCAAAAAGACTATTGACACAATTTGAAGAGATATACCTTAGTGATTGTAGACATTTTGAGAAAGATTTTAGATGGTAGAATGAGTATATCTCAAATGATTAGATGATTAAATAAAAATATTATTTTCAAAGTGTATAAATTTAGCTAAAGTATCAAGGCATAATCAGATAGGATACAATAAATCGTTTCAAACCTAGTTTAGATTGAAAGTTTCTTGATACAAGTGTAAATCTTATGACAAAATTTAAAGAGAGTAATATTATTTTAAATTAGACTATAAACATATTATATATGTGTGATAAATAAATATAATGTGTATACATGGCATCATAATGTATAATAGTTTGAGAATAAATTGGTAATGTATAATATATGTTAGATCTAGTATTCACAAGATTATCAAGATATATAAAACAATGTAAGCATGCATATGAATAGAAAATTTGGATATGATATAATTAAATACCTAAGGTTATGTTAAATGATGTCCATTAAGGCACAAAATGAGGAAGGGAAGATGCATTAGGTCCATCATGGCATCACAAACTAGATTTAGGTGTAGCAACCAAAAGATAAGTGTCATGGTCATGATGCATACATGAAAGCATACATAAAAAAAAATGAGGCACATAAATTAGGCCAAGTGGAAAAAATAAAAGATGCATTTTCACATTTCATTAATTCTAAGAAAGAGCACACATATAAGGACATGTTCAAATGTCCACATACACAAAGATCAATCAAGGTTTGTGTTGACTATTTTGACCACAAGTGAAAATATATTGACCTTATATAGTAAAACACTTGTATAGGGGTATATTATGATTTAATAGGGTGTGTAATTTTCCTTTTTTTATGTTACTTAATGTTCTCTTAACATTTGTCTTAATCACTTTTATTCCTAATCCATTTTATGTTACATGACGTTACTATTTGAGCCATTAATGAAGGTTATATAGTTTTCCATGTAATTAAAGTGTTAATAAATATATTTAAACATATAATATGTAAAAAACTTGTTGTTTTTGTTATTATTATTATTATTATTATTATTATTATTATTATTATTATTTATAAATTAAAATTTGTAGGTTCCCAACTGAAATCAGAAAATAGTTGAAAATGAGGAGGTTTTGGTAGTTGTACGACCTATAAAGGAGTGTGGCACATGAGGCAAGATTGTGGAATAAATATTAATCTTCCATAAATAATTTTTAAACATTTGATTATTTTTAAGTCTCAAAAAGGACTAAAATCCATTTCACTTCTCTATCACTCTTCTTGGCATGTAAAACTAGTCAATCAATTTTCTAATGCTACAACCAGTAGGAGAGGTTTCAAGTTAAATGCTATTATGGGGTGTTATTAAAATTTGTATACTTCATATTAATTATATTGGTTAAATTATTGGTTTATTATGATTTATGAACCATAATTTAGAAGTTAATTATCTCATTTTGCATGCTAATCCCCATACCCTATAGGTTTTCTTCTTTATTGAGATGGTCTATATAAACCACTTATTGGAATTATTTCCTAAGGATATGTGAATATTTATCTCATGGTTTCCATCCTTTTTTTCATGTTTTTTGGTGATCTAATGATCTCAAAATTCTCATGTTATAGGTTGAGTATACTAATAGACATGATCATCAACTATAAAGGTTATCATTTTCTATAATGGTTTCAAGTATAGGTATATTGATGTTTCATGCATCTCAAATGTTATGGCAATCACCTTCCTTCCAAGATCAGTCTCTCAATGTCATGCATTGATTAAGAACATATTCTTATGAGACACACAATCAAATCTCTATAGTTATTCACTTGTAGTTATGGTGGATGAGGTGTGTCAAGTTCTAAAAACATTCATGGAGATACAATGAGAAGTTTTGAGAGGTTAGACATACCCTTGGAAGCATGAGAAAAAAATTTAAGCCCTTGAAATGACAATTAATGGACTATGATAACCAATGAAATCCTTAGCACATACCTACACCATTAATGTGCATGTATAAGTTCCCTAAAGGAGGCTAATCACATTAAGATAAATCATGTGAACTATTTTAACTCTTTCAATGTAAAAATCATTAATTTGAGGACTAGTAGAAGGTCTAAAATTGGTTATAAGGCCATACTATGTACATTATCCATGCTTTACCTTCACTATTTTGTATATTGCATGTTCACCTATATGTGGCTCTCACAAAGACCTAAGAATGTTTCATGGAGTTGTTTGAACATGTTTTGACACCTTAATAGAGGTGAAGAAGTGAAGGATGCCATAACAATCAATAATGAGGTCATAGAGTGGTAGGCAGACTTGAGGGTCATATACTTTTGTGGAGAATGAGTTTTAGGGACAAGTAAACTTAAAATATATAAAATAAAGCCTTGTCCACTTTTAATGCTATCATGTAATGAAGTGACATGGATTCTAGATGAGTTTTAATTACTTCATCTTATAGCCCTCATATAGGAGTAAGACATTTTATAATAAAGTGGTGGTTTTATGAAAATAATATGATGATATGAAGCCTCCAATTCATGAATTTTCTCATTTTAGAAGGTCAATGTTCTCTATAATGTCTTCACTTCATAAGGCCTTAAAGTCCAAGATTGTAGGATATGAGCACATCCCCATAATAGATGACCCCATTAAGGTAATATTAACACTAATGGCTTAAAGGACATCAATAATAATTGAATTTCAAGGTATTGACCTACTTGATCACTTACAAGTGTACCTTTGCTCCCTAAAAGTCCACCTATAGTTTGACTGTAGGTACTCACAAACTTAATTGATGAACCTTAGTATTTATAGGCCTATAAACACAAATATATTACATTTATATTTGGTTCTAAGACCTAAAATTAATATTATGATGTGTAACATATGTTTCAAAGCTTACATATGAATTTATAAGACCTTTTTTTCTCTAAAAATGGTCATCTATAGTTGATTATAGTATGACAGCACACCCAAAAATGATTGTCTTGATGTTGGCATAGTAAGTGTATTATGAGAAGAATTATAAATGGATTTAAAATGGAATCTAAAACTTTAAAAATATTTATAGCATTATTAATAATGTCTAAGACAAAATATCCACCTATAGGTATATTATCCTCTTGAGTAAGAAACACGGTCACTGTTGATTGTAGTCTAGGCCTAGTTAGATGAAAGGTATCTATTGAATATATATAAAATATTAGGATGATGAAAATTTTTTAAAGGACCCTCAAAATAGTTATATACCATATTTCGATAAGTAAATATATCATGGAGGGTTATAGCATACAACTTTTAGTCCATACACTAACTCTACACATAGGGTTTTTGCATAAAAGTATACCTTGAGTTTTGGGATGTTTGGAAGGATTATTGGTGTGAAAAAACTCTAAAATTTCATTAAAAAATCCCCATAAATTACTTAAGCGTCTTATATATTAAAATTTACTACAACATTAGGGTAATTTCCCTCCATTTTGTTTGAGATAGAGTGCACTCCCAAAGAACTAAACACTATAGGTTTAGTAAGTCAATGATGAAAGGAAGGTACATAGAGTGTTGGAACACTATGGAAAGATGTAGGAATTTGGCTTCAACATGAGAAATAATTGATAAGGTCGTATAAGTTTTATATACCAAACATGATGGATTAAATCCACATAGGTTTAGTCAGACCTATTAGGTCTTAACTAGGAATACTACCTAAAGTAGGTCCAATTCAACTTCTGACACCAAGTGAGCATGGTACAGAATTGAAATAACTTCATGGGGATAAATAAGGTATGTGATAACCTTTATGTTTTAGATAAGGTCATAGGTAAGCCATTTGTTTTCTTAGAAATATTTTAGATTATGCATAATATGAAGGAGAGCTTGAGGAGTCATCTTAATAAGCTCATATATGTATAGATACCTAGCATGGGAGTCTGAGGAGATGGGATATATTCAAAAATATCTTGGACAAGGATTTAGTGAAATTTTTATAAATAATATATGTCACAATTTTATGAACTATCTTTAAGAGGATAAACCACTCAAAACCTCTAAAAACCTTGATAATGACCCGATGAGAAAGATGAAGCAGGAAAGGCATCTAGGAGAGATAGTTTGGGAAAGAAAATAATTTGAACTTGTAGATAACTCCCCAAGTCTCTTTCCCATTGATTTGAATTGCATCCTTTTTATATGGATAGGGTACAAAATAACTTTTCTTGATAGTTTTTTATGATGTGCATATACAAAAGGGTTTCAAAAGTTGAGGATAACTTTGGGAGAGAGAATGAGACCTAACCTAAATTGTCATATATATTTATTTCTTAAAGAAATATCATAAGTATCTCTACTAACACCTTCACTTTAGTCTATCTAAAATGGCATAGTGAATAGAGAGTGATCATCAAGTGAGAAGGTCATAACTCCAATTAAAAGTTATTTTAAGGTATATTGTATGGATCCAATGGAATGAGGACTCTTGAAAAGTGTCATTTCAACCCCTATATGGATTATTTTTAGAAACTAAAGACTACCTTGGTGCCAAATGTGTGGGGTGAGTGAAAGAAGGGTGATTATGACTATAGGTAGTGATAACACTTGGACATAAGAATATTTATGATTAAGGACACATCCAATGCATGTTGGAGCCTATTTATAACCCCCCACCCCTATATTTTAGTGATCTCATCTATCCCTAGTATATTCTAAAGCATTCAAATAAGGCCAAATGATGAAGACATTTCCCAAACATTTAATTGAAGAGTCCTACACCAAATTTGAGGAGTTTCATTCTTAGAGATAAATCTATCCATAGAAACCATTCATGGCCTATTTAATATTACTTTATCATACAAATATAACCCTATCTCTCAGCTTGACAAGTGTATTTTTGACTGTTGGACTTCATTCTTCTCTCTTGTTCTTCACATTTTATAAGTACTATCCATTTTGTCACTTGTTTCATATTTCCACACCATATATGGAAAATACCTAATAGTTTGATGTATTAATTTGATTTTGAATAATATAATTAATCTAGTTTTGAGTTCACAAACATCTTGTCTAAGTGTGCAAAGTGATGAATAGTGAGGTTTAGTGATTCTATCATTGCTTCTCATGATCCTTTCATGTCTAGTACAAGGATTTCTCATTATAAATTTTCATATAAAATGTATCTAGTGTGTTAATGTAATTACCCTTAGATTTATAAATCTGATCTCTAGTCTACTTACCTTGAGTTATCTCATGCATATCACCTCTATATTAAAATACTTATGCTAGAACATCTTAGGATTTTGAAGCTAGTTTATTGGTCTTGTTTCTTAGTGAAATAAGTATGATAGAATTGTGTAAACAATTATGGTGTATCACCCCCTTATATTAGTTTTTGTTCATGTATATTTTTCCCTTTTCTCAGAAAAAATTAGTTAGAATAGGTGATAAGCACTTTAAGGTAAATTCAAGGAGCTAGTCCTTAAACCTAGAGGTCTACTTATACTATAGGTAAACCTACATACCAAGAAGTATTCCATTATCCCAAAAATATTATATTAGACTTTAATAACCTCCTATAGGGTCTAATATTTAGTGACAATAGTTTTCTCACTCCCAATGGGACCAATCCTAAATCTAACATGTCAAAGTGAATGTTGTTCTTAACAACATCAGCTACATATTAGTGTATTACTCAACTTTTGATGACTCCATTGAAGGTAAAATATAGTTATAGACCATCATTTTGTCATATATTTTATTTCATACTTTATGGTCCTACTAGACCATCTTCTAGTATAGTTTTTAATCCTACCTATCCACCTCTTCAAACTAAAGTTCATCTTAAATTTCAACATCCTTAGTCTATTCTACCATTTGAAGAGTAAAAGGACTTTTCTAGATAAAAATACCAAAAGAGTGAGGAAAATATTGAAGAAAACTTGGCTAGGTTACATGCCTTCCTAAAATTTATTACTAAAAACTGAATCCATCTCAATGCATATGATGGCATTCCCCATAATTCTACAAATATTATTCATACATTCAATAATGAAGGCCATGTCACACCTAATGAACACATCAGGGATATTTCTAGTTTTTGTAGTTTTCACAATGTCACTAACATCAATATTACCATTAGACTCCTTATCATATCCCTTAGATGTAAAGAACTATATTGGCATAAGAATTTTCTTGGTGGATTCATTACAACATGTGATGACTTTGGAGTGTTGCTAACTTCAATATTTGAAGATGAGATTGATCACACTTCACTCATTCACGAAATCAATGCCATTAAAATAGAATCCAAAGAGACAATGCATGACTTTAATGAGAGGTTCCAAAATACTTGGTATAGGTTTCCTCCTCCCATGAAACCACATTATAGATTTATCTTTCCTACATACTTAAGATCCATTGGTACTGATATTACAATCATGCTTCAATCTATGGGTAGTTTCACTATTCCCAAGACAAATGAGATTTTCACTAGAGTTGATAATGGTATCACTCAAGCAATAAAGGTTCCTCAAAAAGTGTTTATACCTATACTACCTAAAATATCTATTGTTTCTCCAAATATTTCCCAATTTCTGAATGCAAATGCTAATTCAAAGTATACTCCTAAGAAGGCAAAAGATGATGTTGATTAGAGGGAAAGATTCATACCCTTAGAGTCTCAAACTAGGCAAGCCAATATGTAACAAAGTGATCATAAAAAAACCTATTCCTATTAGAAACAATATGGTCAATAATATGGGAGAAGGAGAGGTCAATGGTAGCCTAATTTTAATAGGCCTGCCAATGTGTACAATCCTACTCTAACATCCAACACAAGAGTAATGGTACCGATGCATAACAATTTGGTATAAGGGGAACAATTGAAACAAAGCCAATTCATGGATGCTAATGAAGGTATAGAATAAGATCTAGTTTCTCAAGGATGATTCACTCCTTATCTATCTATAGATGATGAAGTCCTCATGCAAACAAATGAAGGTTCACAGCCTCAAAGATAAAGCTTTACTAACATCTTAGTTGAAGACACTTATGTGATTAACAAATGAAATTATATTGTATACAATATAATATCTAAGATGAATGATATAGGGGATGTTAACAATGTGCATACAAGTTCATATAATCCTCTTATAAGGCAACAAAGCATGACTGCAAACATGGAGATCCCTACAAATCTTACACTTCCTTCAAGTCAGAATGTTGGAAAGTCTGCTCAAGAAACTTTAGTCCATCAAGTTCCAAACACTTATTTGACTAAAAAGGATCAATAAAAATTATATATTTATTATCTAAACATTGTAGACTCATTTAAGAATACCAATACATCCATTTATCTTTGGGATGTCCTTCATATGCTTGGCCAAAAAGAGCTTTTGCAAAAATAGTTGTATACTATCCATGTTAGTCATTCATCACAAAGTCATGGTCATAGAAATTTTTCTCTTATCAATGCTCCTAATAATATTTTTCAACCATCTACTAAATCTAAAAATCCTCCACCTTTCTACCTCACTCTCATTGTGGATGACAAACTAGTTCATAACTACATAGTTGATAGTGGAGCCTCTACATTAGTAATGTCAAAATTTATAGCTGAAAAAATGGGCCTACAGTATGGACCGAATAACAAGGGAGTGATTCATTTAGATGGTACACCTACCAAGAAACTAAGTTTGATAAAAGTTTTAAATGTTTTTCTCTATGAATGTCCTAGTTTCCCTATTCTCCAAGATAATGTTATTATGGACTTACCTAGTTATTTTGTAATATGACTTTAAGAGATGTTATATCTAAGATATGAGGCTACCTATTAGTTGATTGGTCCTTCTTATCCTTTAGGACAAGGTATGGAGAAAAGGTAATAATTAGGACCCAACCACTTTCTAGATTTCATATTGAACCTTATGTTGAAGTAAGTTTCAATCTAAATTATGTTGTCAATGATAAAATAGAGCCTATTAAAGATGATGGTGATTTTTCCAAGCTTGAAGGAATTTTTTATTTGTTCCTTGATGAGTATGGTACTAAAACCTATGATCATAACCCTTATGCTTCCATGGAGGAAACTAATTTAGGATTGTATTTCCTACATGAGGAAAGAATGCCAACACCATGTTGATGCCTCTAAGTGTATCACAGGTTATCTTAGTGTTTAAAGAACACTTCTCATTTAAGAATTTTAAGAATTCATGGCATGAGTAGCATGTTTTGGTAATCTAG
Source organism: Torreya grandis (assembly GCA_037957365.1). Classification (NCBI taxonomy): domain Eukaryota; kingdom Viridiplantae; phylum Streptophyta; class Pinopsida; order Cupressales; family Taxaceae; genus Torreya; species Torreya grandis. Next base: position 223,280 of record JARHVA010003751.1, on the reverse strand, counting down.
TTACTTGTGGTGAAATAGATGTAGAGAAAATTAGACTATTCCACAAATTTTTATTAATTGTTCATTAGAATCCACTATGGTCCTTATGAATTTTGAAGTATCTATGCTGATCTTAGTGAGTCATGATCAAATTTACACACTACAAACTAATATAAGATGAATATTTAAAATGAGATCTAAACTAAAGTGATTTGATCCAAAAAAAAAGTAAAAGGAAGGCTAGGGTATAAAAAAATTATGTGATTGATGATATTTGCCTTAAACACCATGAAAAAGTTTTAATTTCAATTGAACATGCATTTAACTAGTATATAATATTTTCAAATAACACCATATACTAGGCAGATATCTAAGGGAACATGAAACAATACAAGTATGAACTATTTTTTTTCAAAGGTTTACTAATACATTCAAATAACATTTGCACATCATGATGTAGAGTAAATAAAATGAAACAAAGTCTAAGAACATTCAACTAATCTATCTTCAACAAAAATTAGTAACCCTGTATCAAAGATGCACATTCAAAATTCATAAAAAAACATTTAAATTCAAGACTTAGAGTAAGAAATTTAGAGAGAAACAATGTAATTATTGATACAAATAAACTTTGACAAAATTTTAAGTTCTCATTACTTATATTAACTACTTATAAGTATATAAGTTTTGGCTTAAAACTCTCTCTCTTTGCAAAAGGGTAATATTACCTTTTATAGAATACTCAAGCAATATACTAGTTAGTCATAAAATTAAACATGTACAAAGATAAGGATAATTGTCCTTATTTATAGTTATATAATACATTTCTCTTTCCAAAATGGACTGACCTATAGGAAAATATGCTAAAAATGTAGTATATGCCTTTACAAAGGAATATTTCATGTTCAAATATTAAAATTCTTAATAAAAATGGAATACTAATTAATCGATGGGTCATATGCTGACGGGATACCTTGTTTCTCTTAGAGAATCTCCATATCTCTTTTATGTTTCTCTTTGACAAGATCCAAATCAATACGTAGGTTCAAGAGATAGACATCCTCTTGATCAGCTAAGTCACTAAGGTCCTAATCATTCCTTGTCATGGCATCCTTGATGCTCCTTGATTTTTCAATCTTCTTTTCATCAGTGAAGATCATGCCCATGATTCAGATATTATCACTTTCAAACTAGAATTAGCTCTTGCTTCTCACTTCTTACATCACCAAAGTGACTCTATGCTTGTACTCTTTATCATCAATGATGCTTAGGGCACTAGACTTTATAAGATTAGCTAGCATAGTGCTAATGAGTTGCCTGAATCTGGCTATTAGCTAACCATCATCCCTTAGGAGTCTATCTAAGCTCTTTTACCAAGCACTTAAACTTTGGATCTTATCAACATTTATCATTAGTATTGTATTCAAGGGGGCTAAGATGATGGTTTTGAGGCCAGGAATCCTACCCTTGATTAGTAAAGATAAATTCTCTTATTTTATCATCTGCATCCTACCATCAGAACAAAAATCCTTTGGCTATCTCACTTTGTTGGATTAATGCATCCTACCTCAACTTCATTGACTTCAAGGATTCAAACATTTCAAGTAATTATGCCTCAAACATCTTTATTATTTCTTTAGGGACTAATAAGATAACTAGTTTTTCTAGATTCTCCTTTTCTTTCTCTAGGTTATGTGTCTTCTACTTCATACCATTGATGCCTACTTTGAATTGAGTTGAATGAGCATCATCTAATATTTAAATGTCTTCCTCATATATAGGATTCTATAATGTCCCTTACTTAGGGGATCTTTTTTCTGTGAAAAGCTCTGATACCACTGTAATGTCCCTTTCCAATAGGGATATGCAAAAGTCAAAAGCTTTGATACCATTGTAATATCCCTTTGGATACCAAAACAAAAGCTCTGAACAAAGATACAATTTTTGCAAAAATAATTTCCAAATAAATAAATAAATCACAATATAGTCTCACAATAGCAAATTTTAGATCTTATCACTTGTTCTTCTAGACGATCACATAATTGAATCTCTGTCATACAAATAAAATAACATGAAATATTCTATCTTGAAACCCTGGCTTTTGCAAATCTAGAAATTAAGCTTGAATCTGGACATCTCAAGTTGTTCTGTTGAACACACAATCACTAGCGTCGGTTGATATACTACCGACATTGGTCTCTGTCGGTCCTTCTCTACCGACGTCGGTCTTCGGTCAGCTGATGTCGATCACTGGGGATCTATGTCTGCTGAGTTTAGTATCTACATGGATCTGTATAGACCTATATAGACTTCATACGGCCACCAATTAAGCACAACCTGTCTATTTTCAACCCCTAATCTGAAGATATATGGCTCTAATACAGAAGATCTCTATCTATATAATTTATTGAATCAAAAACCTAATAAAATAAATACCTGAAAAGCTCTATGACAACTTTTGTATGAAGTTACCTCTCAAATTTGTAAACCTATGTGATAACTTTTGTATGAAGCTATCTCTCAATTTGGCAATAGATCAGCTGATATTTCACAGCCTCTAAATCACACACACTGAAGAGTTGTTGTTCTCTAATGCAGATGGAATCCTGGAACCCTTGGCTCATTCTTCACAAAAGAATTCTTCAATATCAAAAATCAATAATCAATGCATAATCAATAATGACCTCCATGAGAAACCCTTATACCCTCAAAAATATGTGCTTGCCCTAATTAGGGTTTTTTTAAATTAGAATTAGGGTTTTTAATTAAAAATAGGCCAAATAATTAATATTTGATTAAATTAATCAAATATTAATATCTCCCTCAATATATGTCCGATCCTTGAACCTTCTAAAGCCATTGAATCAGGGAGTGATTCTGCACATGACCATACCAAAATAAAGGTGCTTTGCTACATGTCACATATCCCTAAATAATAAGAGCTCAGGCTAAATGTGTCTGAAAGAGCCTAAATGAAAGCCAACTGTAGGAATTCTACTAATCAAAGCCAAGCCAATCTCCATCATGACCATTTATCCATCCTATCAGCCTATGAGGGTCACATAATAGGCTAATAATCAAATCTATCAATGTCCACTAAAAAGGGGACATGACAATCTACCCCTCTAGAAATTACTTATCCCCAAGCAATCTCAGAACAATGAACCACTTGATCCACCTGGATCCCAAATGTAGTCATGATCTACACTGATGACTATTAACACAAGATTTTGTAATATCCTTAGAACTATAAGCCAAAGGAAACCACAATCAAACTGGTGGATGCAACTTAACCAAACTCTGAAAGCAAAACTGTCATAGTTAGGAACCCATGAGGAACAAACTCTCAAAGTATCATAACCCAAGTAGAATGGACAACTCAAACTACCAATTCCATCTACAAAAGATGGTGCCAATCCATCCCATAACTGATCCCTCTATAAAGGTGGCATGATCAACTGTACCACACTATCATTGGTGTGAGAAGAATCAATCTAAAAACTCAACTCTACTGGTATGCCAAACTCATCAAGACTAGGTACTCCCAAATCCTGAACATGTGTGTCAACCTCAACAACATGTTCCTCAGTTTCAACTACATGAATGTACTCACCACCAACACTCAGTGTACTAACCTCTAAGTATACCTCCACACTCTGAATGGCAGTGTCGGACTCATCCTCATCTAACTCTAAAGAAGTTGCTACTGAAACTATCTCATCATCACAATCTCTAGCTCCTTCATCCTCTGCAACTAACTGAGAGTCTGAATCCCCATGACTAAGCTCATCCACATGTCTCTCAGAATCTTGGTGAGCCACCTTCATTGTCTCTACCTTAGGCTCTAAAGACTTTGCCTCTGACTCCTTGGAACTATCATGCTGTTTGAAATCCTTTGATTTTGAATCCTCATAATACTCCCATATTACACGATATGCCTTGCCCTTAGGCCTTAAATGACAATTGTGATTGGCATCATATGGATCTTTGCAGTATAAGCAAAGCTTTCTCTTATTAGTAGTAGCACACCTGTTATCTCTTATCTCATAAGAATCATGGGACATATTGCTATCTTGTCCAACTGATTTGTAGTGCTCTCTCCTCAACTTAACAAAGTGATCAAAAGACAACCTCTCCTGAACTCGAGGAGTTAATAAGTCCCACTCCTCATTCACTGTCATATACCATGTGGATTTGTCTTTGAATGTAGGGTAAGAAAGAAATTCATTTAACCTCTTCAAACTTTGTTCCAGCTTCTCCATATCCTTGTCCCACTATTTCTGAGTACTGGAAGTCATCATGGACACTTCATTGATTCAATCTACCCAAACTACCCAACAAGATAGTAGGGCATTGGCTCTAGTCTACCCAACAAGATGGCAAGAATTTGGCTTTGATACCACTATAACAGAGCTATCACTGTACAAGATCAATTTACCCAACAGGATGGCAGGACATTAGCTCTGATCTACCCAACAAGATGGTAGGAATTTTGCTCTGATACCACTATAATGTCCCTTACTTAGGGGCTCCTTTTTCCATGAAAAGCTCTAATACCACTACAATGTCCCTTTCCAATAGGGATATGCAAAAGTCAAAAGCTCTGATACCATTGTAATATCCCTTTGGATACCAAAACAAAAGCTCTGAACAAAGATACAATTTTTGCCAAAATAATTTCCAAATAAATAAATAAATCACAATATAGTCTCACAATAGCAAATCATAGATCTTATCACTTGTTCTTCTAGATGATCACACAATTGAATCTCTATCATACAAATAAAATAATATGAAATATTCTATCTTAAAACCCTAGCTTTTGAAAATCTAAAAATTAAGCTTAAATCTAGATGTCTCAGCCTACTGTGTCGAACACACAGTCACCAGCGTCGGTTGATATACTACCAACATTGGTCTCTCTCAGTCCTTCTCTACCGACATCAGTCTTCAATCGACCGACGTCGGTCACTAGGGATCTCTGTCTACTGAGGTTGGTATCTACGTGGATCTATACAGACATATATGGACTTTGTATGGCCACCAATTAAGCACAACCTATCTATTTTCAACCCCTGATCTAAAGATATATGGCTCTAATACAAAATATCTCTATCTGTATAATTTATTGAATTAAAAACCTAATAAAATAAATACTTGAAAAGCTCTGTGATAACTTTTATATGAAGTTACCTCTCAAATCTATAAACCTCTGTGATAACTTCTGTATGAAGCTATCTCTCAATTTGGCAATAGATAAACTGATATTTCACAGCCTCTAAATCACACACAATGAAGAGTGGACATTCTCTAATGTAGATGGAATCCTAGAACCCTTGGCTTAGTCTTCATAGAAGAATTCTTCAATATCAAAAATCAATAATCAATGCGTAATCAATAATGACCTCCATGAGAAACCCTTATACCCTCAAAAAGATGTGCTTGCCCTAATTAGGGTTTTCTTAAATTAGAATTAGGGTTTTTAATTAAAAATAGGCCAAATAATTAATATTTGATTAAATCAATCAAATATTAATATCTCCCTAAATATATGTCTAAACCTCGAACCATCTGAAGCTGGTGAATCAGGGAGTGATTTTGCATATGACCATACCAAAATAAAGGTGCTCCACTGCATGTCACATATCCCTAAATAATAGGAGCTCAGGCCAAATGTGTCTGAAAGAGCCTGAATGAAAGCCAACTGTAGGAATTTTGCTAATTGAAGCCAAGCCAATCTCCATCCTATCAGCCTATGAGGGTCACATAATAGGCTAATCATCAAATCTATCAATGTCCACTAAAAAGGGGACATGACAGATTCTTACCAAGCTTATGACCTCTAATGGGGATTATACAATTAAAGGGCTCAACTCTTTGAAAGGTAAATTCCTCACCTCCAACCATGGCCTTCTTGGTTGTCACCCTTTTCAATCCTACTATTTCTGAATTGAATTTTACATTGCTTGATGACTCTATGATCTTAGGAGGCTTAGGAGTATCCACTCATATGTTTCTAAAGGGTCCTAAAGTGTCCATTTATGTGTGACTTGATCCTCCTATGGTAACAATTCTTCTCTCTTCTTCCTCTTTCATCAAAGCCAATATCCATGGCTTGATTTCTTCATAAACATCAATTTGAATTGGTTGGGTCAAAGACTTAGAATGGGATAAAGTTTGAATCTTCTCCATCTTCCCATAAATATTGCCATTTAGGGATAATGGGTCCATTAATGGGGTATTAATCATTAAATAAGGTAACCTCACTCATGGGGTGAGTGAAGGTCAACTTGGGCTTCTTTCTCCCAATTGAAACTAATGCTAATCCTACTTTATTTCTGTGTGGGGGTACTATTGGAATTATGTTCAAAGTAACCTCTTTCACTTTGTCTTTCTCTATTTCCTTAGCCTAGGCTTGGGGTTATCCATTTCACACTTCTTCATCTTCTAACCCATAAGCTTCAACAAGCACCTTAAGTGCATCCTCTACTATTTCATTAGGTTCCAATGTAATCATATAAAATAATTCTACTATATATTTCATCCTTTCATGTGGACCTAAAGATGATCCTTCCCTAGGCCTCTCTTCCAATTTTTATTTACTAGTTCCTTGTGTTATGTTTGCCTAGAGTTATTATAGTGGTTACTTTGAATGGGAACTAGAAGAGGATCCAAAAAATACAAGATATTATAGGGCCCACATTTTCCATATCTCTCTTGGTTTATTTTCATCTCTCTTATCCAACCTAGGCTCAATCTTGATATTATGTATTTTTAATCTAGATAACACCTCTAAGAAACTAGAGGCCCTGATGTAGAATGGATCATGGACATCTGGCTAGTGCTCATATACCTTTTTTATCATCTTTGAAATTATATGTTTGGTGATCACCCCATTAGGGTCCCATTGCCTCAAATCATCTTTTTGTATGGTGAAGAAGTACCTATGTCTGGTAATATCATTTACATGTTCCCAATTTTGAAACATAATTTTGTTGATTGTCAAAGGAAAGGGATGGGGAGGCCTTCCTCTTCTCCTTGAAAAATACATCTATTATATGAAGAAGTTGGTGAAAAATTTCTTTCTCTAATAGCTTGGTAAGAACATAGATGGGTAACTTGAAGAGCTATGTCAAAGTCCCTTCAATCTTAATTACTGTGTAGTCAGGGTAAAACTGTATGTCCCTTATCAATTCCACATATTTCTTAATTAATGGGCTAACCTTGCTCTTGGGGATTATTTTTATGGATTCTACTAGGGATGGATAAACACAATCATATATGAATTGTATGCTGTGTCTATATTTAAATATGTGGAGTTTGGAATAATGATGGGAGATAATAAGTTTCCCATCAAGTGACCAATTCTTAATGTTTGGGATCTAGGTAAAGGCTAAAATGGCATCAAATAGGTATGACATCATGTAAAACTATTTTCTTGTTTTCTTCTTGATGGTTGTGAATTGTGACTTCAAATGGATATTGATCATCTCACCCAATACAGAAGTGAGTCCCTTATCAACCATGAAGTAAACATAAGACACCCAAACTTTATCAATATTTGTGGTAGAGGAGGCTTTGCATAACCTATTCAATAGGTTCATAATAATCCTAATAGCCTCCCTGAATTAGATAATTGGGATCTTGCCTCTGGGTTGTTGCATTACTTAGATCCTAATAAGCAGTCATGGGGCTAGGATTATGTTCAAATTATGCTCTCTAGTCCCACTTTTTGATGGTGGGTAGGTCTATTTAGGGCTTACATAGTTTATAATATCTCTCAAAATCCATGGGGAAATGTATTATACTTTATTAAAACTATGTTCATGAATAATATAATCATTCTTAATTTTATAATCCTAGGAGCAAGGACATCAATATAGTGTAGTTTAGTGCTAGCATAGTGTAGGCTAGCCATCTAGATGAAGACTAGGTCATTTTATCTCTATAGGATGGTTATAGTCTTTTATTCCTGCCTGGTAAGAGATTGCATCTCCTTAATGGTTTAAAAGAGTTCAAACTAGTTTTTATTCCCATTATTCAAAGTTGTAGTATCTAAGTCTATGTCCTTAAATATTCTTCCCTCATTATCTAAGGTTAAATACAACTCAATTACATCCCTTTATTATTGTCTTCAAGCTACCATGATTTTGGAAGTTGTAATTTATTACCAAATGAATTATAAGTATCCTCTGAGTTAGTTTACTCTTACTCAAATTGTAAGTGAACTCTATTAGTTTGATTGTGATTGATCTGATCTTGAATTAGGGATTTTATGGATACTTAGGGCTGGTCTAAAGCTTTACTAGCAATGGAAATTCATAAAGAGGCTCATTTGTGTCTCAGATTTTATGGAGACCTAGGCCTTTATACCTTTGCCTTTTGGAGCACACAAAATCTCTAGTTTTGTAGTCGTATGCTTGCATGGTACCCATGTGGCATCTACTTAACAATATTCATGGCATTTTTCATAAATGTCATAAGGGACTAACCATTATCTTTTACAAATCCAAATTTTCCTTTGCACTATTTGATATTTATTTATGGATCAATGCAAACCTTTGATCATGATCACAGGGCTTGAGAGTCATTGGTTACTTTATGTCAATCCTTGTTGTAATGATCCATGACACTTTTGTAGGCTTTTTGGGCTATACATTTTATGTAAGTAACATAGGTTTTCCACATGTTGATCCCATGGTCCTTTGGGGCTCATTATAAGGTCTTCAACATCTATTTTCCATCTGATCATCCTCTCATAAGCAAGCATAGACCATTTATCATAATCCTAATGGATGCACAAGATTGGTATGATGGATCAAATGCCTTAGATTCATTAGGTCTTTCACTCCACCTGATCAGTCTCCATGATGAAGCTCAAGCCATTGATCCTATAAAATGGAGAGAACTCTAATCAACGTCACAACATAAGAAGGGACTTAGGTTTAAATAATTTAGGCTAAGGTTTTTTTTATGTTTAATAAACATGTTATAAACATTAGGCTACATTGTTTTAGCCTAAGTTTTTAGAATCCATAAAAAAGAGACCTAGGATAAATATTTTAGGCTAAGGTTTATTTTATGTTAATAAACACAACATATACTTTAGGCTAAAATATTTATGTTAAGTTCTTAGAACATGTACAAAGGGGTAAAATAATACAAGGACCAAATGCTAGGTTCTAACCTAGGGTTTTATCACATTAATAAGCATGATAAAACCTTAGGTTAAAAGAATTTATTCTATGTTTTATGTCATAAGGACATTTTAAAATAAGATTTAATATAAGTCTCTAGCCTAAGGTTTATTGCATTCAAACAAGCACAATTGGGACATTAGGAAATAGACTTAGACTAAGTCCATGTCTTCATATATTTAGACCACAAGATCATTTTATTATTTGAATTTCAAAGACCCTAAGTGTTTGAACATATTATGAGGTATCCCATTGATTTTAAATGCAAGCCATAAGATTTTAACAACATTTTGAAACATACCCTTATGTCTAAGCAAAATAATTATTTAGCTTAAATTTGATGATCTCGTGGAGGTTAATGATAGTCTCAAAGATGTCAAATGATGATAAAAAAATATATCAAACTTAAATTAGTGGATCATTAGGTTTAATAGGATTAAATTTGATGATCTTTTAGACATTAATGATGACCTCACGGATGTTAAATGATGGTCATGAAAACATCTATTTTAATCTCATGAAACCCCTTTTGGTCCATAGACCCTGGATTTTATATGCTCCATTAGATTAATCGCAATGGTGAATCACAGACTATTGATTATAATTCAATCAAATGCATACCATTGGTTGAATTTAATATGTAGGACCCTGTGTTATCAAGCTTGAATGCAAGAATTCCATGTGGCAACTCTATGGGGCTCCATAGGCTTTTGACATTTTAGCTCTGTGTTCTCTCTGTTGGATCATTTTTATGTGAGTAGTTTTGGACCATTGATATTTATCCAAATTCTTAAACTTTATTATATCCTTTCATATATTAAGGTCGTATCATAAGTTTTATCCTAAGGTTTTGTTGTATTAATAAATAAAATGAGACCTTAGGGTAAAATTAAGCTAAGTTCATGTTTAATAAAAGTGGATTTTTAGCTTTAATGATGATTTCATGTCATCCAATCATCGGTCTTGCTTAAGTAGAGATCAATGATCATGATCTTGGTGATCTTACAAGATTGGTCCAATGGATCAAAGCTTTGATTTTTTTGAGCTTCTTAGCACTCCATTAGATCATTCCTCGTGATGAAGTGAGGTCTTTTGGATCTATAAATAAGCAAGGCACTTAAGTTAGGATGCAAGTAAATATAAGAACTTAGGCTAAAGCTTTAAAACTAAGGTCTTGTTCATGTTGATAAAATATGAATATGGCCTTAGGTTTAAAACTTTAGGCTAATTATATAATAAACGGGACTATGCTAAAATAAAGGACCTTATTAACACAAACATTAGACCACATTAAAAACATAAGGAATATAAGGGGGGAAATAAAAGGGGACTAATCATGATTTTTAGGTTAAGATTTTGTCATGTTGAAAAACATCACCAAGGCTTAGCATAAAAATTATTCTTAAGTCCAAAGTTGATTCAAAATTTTCCTACCAAATTTTTTCCCACTAAAATTTAAATCAAAGGTTTAGGATAGGGTTTGTTGAAGGAGGGTTTTATCACATGAATCCAATTATGAGCTTCCATAAAACCTAAAACTTAAGATATGAGGATCAAATATTAGTAGCATTATGCAAGTTTCAAACAACATCATGAATAAATGAGCCAATTTCGTTAGGCATGGATGATCTTCAAATCATAATAAAGAGTAGAATATCAAGCTTTCAGTGCTAAGGTTCAAAATAATCATAAGGTTCCTTATTTTATAGAAATGGAGGTATATTGGCCTCAACAAATGGTGACTTCTAGGGGAAACATAGTAATATTTTAGAACTTAGAAACTTTGGTTTAGATAAACAACTAGGTCATTTTGTCCATTTGACCAATGTCATTATCAAGATGAGTTCATGGTTGAAACAAATCTTGCATGCGCAAAATTAGGATCAAACATCAAGACATAACCATATTGTGGGTGTGCTTTTATTCCACTTATTGTTTACCATGCGATTTAGGGGACAACTTCCATATTTCATATCTTTAGTCATTAACAGTGACTTGGAGCATGTTTATATATTCATTAAGTGTTTCACTAAATTTTGTCTATTTTATGTCTAAAGGAAAATAGAATGAAAGATGGGGATAAGTGATTATAATGAAGGATGGGGATAAGTGATTAGAATGAACCTAGATTTAGTTTTGACACTGTATCCAGATGTTGTGAGCACTCCTCTTTAGTTGGGGAGGACTACCTACAAATAAGAAAGCACTACCATAAGATGTTTGTTAGCAAATAAATGAGTGGGCTACCAAGCTACATGCTTGATCTAGGAAGTGTTAAACCTCCCTAGAGATGATAGTCCACTTTTAAGAGGCAAAAAAGATAACTGAAGGAGAGGTAAATAGAGAGTAAAAGAGATAAAATTAACATTTTTAAAAACCTATATGCAATTGAGAGTGACAAGGTGTAGGTGAGGTGCTTTATTGGTGTTTTAAAAGTTATCTAGGTAGGTTTGAAGAGGATAGGTAATTGAAAGTCACTAATGTTGATAGGTGTGTGACTGATATCGATTAGGATACCAATGTTGGTAGTGAGGTGATTGATGTTGATTAGGCTGCTGAGGTTAGTAGGGGAAATAATTATATGAGAGGTTATAGAAGAGTTTTCCAAGTCTAGGAAATGGTTTGGATCAAGTCAGAGAGGTTGAGAGAGTTAGGAAAGGGATTTTATGTCTTGGTTAAGTTTGGTTAGAGTTTTTGTATGTATGTAAGGGTAAAAAGGTAAAGAAGTGTTATAACTCCCTCATGGGGGTATGGTCATAAGTGCATAAAGTAGTGCAGGGTATATATAAAGAAATGGAAGAATAAATATTTAAATGACCTATAATATCAATGATATACATAGTTGTGGTGATCACTGAATGATAAGTGCTAGGTTGATGTTTTCTATTTAGGAGTCTAAACCTGAATAGAGAGAACAAGCACATATTATTGGTCCTTAGGATTTTAATTGTTGATGGTGATTGAATTATGCAGAGTGATGGTAAGCCTGGATGTTGAAAAATAGAATATTGAGAGCTTGAATGAGAGTAAGAATTTATTTTCTTAATTTTTGCTAACCTAAACTATAGGTTGGAGTTTGGCTTATATTGCCAATGTTGGTGATCTCACCTTTGTTGATAGGTATCCCACTGATGTCAGCCATGGGTTGACTGATGTCAGTAGCCCTAGAATATGTAAACCTTTCTATTATTGGCTTATTTTCTATTGTTGTGCATGCCAATTGTGATACCCATTATAAAATGGTAAAAGTAAGAGGTTAAGAAGGAATTAGTTGTTTAGGAATTTAGTTTGGGAGTGGGAATAAATCTTGGGTAGTTAGGATAAGGGGACCAGGTCTTGAGGTGACCCATCAAGGGAGAATTAGTCATAGGGCAAGGTGGCCAAGTAAGGTGGTAATATGAGTTTTTAATTAACTTGATTAAATATTTTAAATTAATTAAATGCAAATGGGTTAAAAGTATGGGTTAGGGAGATTTATTATTATTATTATAATTATTATTATTATTATTATTATTATTATTATTATTATTGAAAAATTGGGTTTAGGGGGTTTCAACATAGGGAGTTATGCACATGGGTGTGATGTAATTTTGGTGTCTACATTTACCCCTATTTATATTATAATTTATACCATCATGTTGTAAGACAAAAATAAAAGTTAAATGTTTCAAGTATTGGATGAGGTATCCTCCCTCAAAATGGGAATCAATGAAGGAGAAACCAAAATCAGGCATCAATTTGATAGAAAGGTAATTGGGTGACTAGTGGAGAATTGAGCATCACTTCATATAATGATCTATAGTTGAAAATGTTAAGAATAGGCAAAGTTAAGGAGGACTAAGATAGAAGTAACCAAAGCATAGCTTGTAAGTGATAGATGACAAGTCAAATCAATCAAAGTTGTAGCTCTAATGGTCAATGTGTCCCATTTATCTAAGGTAGGAAGTGCCCCTAGGAAACACAAAAGGGTGAAGGTGACAATATGGGTTTGGTTTCCATCCACAACACCTAAAATACATACATGTGCATAATAGCCAACTATAGTATAATAACCTAAGCAATCAAGACAAGTAATGCACACCTAGTGTAAATGGGTCAATGAGCAAAGAAATGTTCATGATCTCAAAGCACAGTCATCAAGGGTGAAGATTTGAGTGATATTCAATGTCATTTTATCATGGTTGGGGGAGATATGTGATCTCTAGTTGCCCCAATATATAGGTACTATTATGCAAAGTTGGGGGTTTTATGTTGGAAAATACTATTAGAATGGCTTTAACATCTATTATAGATGTCGATATTAGTAATATAAAATGCCAACATTAGCATAACTAGGGCAACATTATCAATGTCAATAAGTGTAAGCACCAACATCGATAGGTTAGGTCAAGATTACCAATGTTAGCGGCTGACCAAACTTGATAAAAGGGGGTTTGGTAGCCAACCAAACTCATTTTTAACTTGTTAATTAGAGAGAATAAATAATGCTTTGAGATTTATTTGAGATGGTAGCATAAGGAGGGAACCCAATAAGAGGTGCACGACCATAGGAGCCAATAATGCCAACCAAGAGGAAATGATGAGAGGTAAGAGCCCAAACTACTTTGATTTGGTTTTTGAAATTTTTAGGTTAAATGAGAGATGGATTTGTATAAAATAGGATTAGGGGGAGGTATAAAATATGTTAGTGTAAGTATAAGATAAATTAGAGGGATTTGGGGGTAGTTTTCTAGGGGAAATGGGTAGGTTGGGTTTGGGTTGAGCCCTAAGGCTGAACTAATTATAAACATTAATGAGATCAATCAATGTCAACCAATGATCAATTGATGTCAACCAACACAACACTGAGGTTGATCAATTTGGCTGACATGACACTGAGGTTGGTAGTGTACTATTGATGTTAGCCATTACAAATGTTGATAAAGTGTTGACATCGACATTAATGTTGATGTCAGCTACTATTAAAAAGTAATAAAAAATATGAAAGATGAGTTCTTGATCTCTAGTGGGAGTAGTCAACTAGCCAATGTAGTTTTTAATCTCTAATGGGAGTAGTCAGCTAGCCAATGTATATTTTGATCTCTAGTAGGAGTAGTCAACTAGGCAAGTAGGCCTAGGGTAGAGAGAGAGGCAGTGAAGCCTAGGGTATTTAGTAAGGTGAGTATATGGATGAGCTAATCTCTAAATACCTCATTTTGACTAAGTGATACCTATATAGTCTATTTTAGGGCCTTAGACCAATTTAGTTCTCCTAATGAGAAGGTAAAAAGGTGGTGAAGGAGTAGATAAAAAAGGATGTGACCTGATTCATGAGTGTATAAATATAGGAAAGGATGGAGATTACACTACGAGACCATCTACTAAGGTTATTAACATGCATGAGGAGAGATGTTACTCTAGATGAGTGGGATCATATGGTAACTATCAGTTTAGGAGGAGTGTGTTGATATTGTATTGTCATGTAGGATGTGTCACTAATGATAGTGTTGATTGAGAGGTGGAATCATACCACCAACACCTTCCATCTACTAATCAGAGCGTTGACAGTCACATAGGAGGATGTCTATAGGATTTTGTGGCTACCACTCCAAGGTGAGGAGCTTTTCACATGCTTGAGAGAGGAGCATGATATATATATGGTTAGTTTATATGGGGTCCATGTTAGTGAGGTGACTTACAACTCTACAAGTTTTACATATGAGCCACTCTACATAGATGATGAGGAGAAACATTGTCTAAGCATCCTGATGATGATAAGGATCATGATTTATGCATTACCCAATATAGAAATAGGGAGATTTATAATTTCTTTGACTATTGTGCTTATGAAAATGATAGAGTAGTGGACCATTTTTTCTTGGGGTGTAATATTTTTAGCATAATTATATAGAGAGTTATGGGGTTTAAGGTTGCATCAGTGATATAGTTTGTGTGTCAGCCATATTTTGCATTATTGGGCATATGAGCACATCATGGTGACATGATCACTAGGGCTACCTACCACTATTCATGCTACCTATAGGGTTGTATTTATATGGTGGAGAGATGGGATATCATAGACATGAGTGGATGGTATCATGTGAGACATCACCTACTATAGGCACATGATCAAGGGCTTGATCTGTGTACATATCATGTGGAGACTATATCCAACATATCCAATTTTTAGAGGGTATGTAGAGTATCTTATTGGGTTATAGAAGTCATTATGGGTTAGGGGGAGATGGGCTGGTGAGTTGAAGATGGTACCCATGGCATGAGTCAAGAGGTAGTTCAATCTACTATAGGATATTCTACCTTCCTTCCCTTGATATAAAAGGGATGACATAGAAGCACCTTTACCATTTCCCTATGAGACTAATGGGATAGATTTTGAGGAGTTTCCAATAGGACCAGGTGTTTGGGACCTAGGATGTATAGCTACCAATATAGTTTGGTGGGTAGGGTTACATCTGGAAGTGGAGGATAGGAGGCCGCCAACAGACATACAAGGGTTAGTTAGGGAGAGAGATGTAGTGTTACATGTGTGAAATATAATAGTAGAGACCTGAGATGTAATGGTGTAGGCTTGAAATATATCATAGGTAGAGGTTTTAGCCTTATGAGGGTAGGTGGTGATGTTGTAAGGTCAGATTGAGGATCTATAAGGTTAGGTTGTAGCACTACAGGGCTAGATGACTATTTTACAAGGTCAAGTGATTGCAATTATTGCAAAGAGAGATAGTCTCAGGGTAATAGTAGGCCAAACCACTCCTTCTCCACCACCACCATAGGGACTAGTGAGATTGCTTACTATGAGAGGGTGATTGGAGAGTTCCCATAGATACAAATATATTTAGAGTTTATAGATTAGGAGAGGTCGATGTCACATTTGATAGCTTCTATCTCACATCAATGTTGATGGATAGAGAGTGGTGATGATACTGCATATTCATAACCTTAGGGAGAGCCTTGAAGACCCTAAGTATTATCATTTGCTAGTTTTTTGTTTATATATGTTACATGTATACTAACCTACAAGATGAAGATGTGAGATGTACATTTTGAGAGAGATTAATGATGTTTTAATGATGTAGATGATAAACATGTATTTAATCACATATTTATATATGAGATGTGTTACTTATGTTTATGATGTTAATATGGATGATGCTCATTTATTGTTATGTTAATTTGGATGTTAATGTTGATCATGTTATTTAATGTTAGACTATCCTTTCTCATTTATGTGATGGTATATGCATAGTTGATTAGTTAGCTTCATCTTAGCATTTTTCCATATTTGTGATGGTGTATGCTTAAAATGAGTAGATTGAGTGGGTTAATTTATTTTAGAATTTTTCCATATGTGTGATGTTGTATGAGTAAAAAAATAGGTTGATTAGGTTAATGTTGGTATGACATTTTTTCTACATCTCAAATAGAGATATTGACATGTGATGAGGATGGAAAAATAAAAAGGTAGAATGTTCATGCATTGGTAAATACCATAATTTAGAACATAAATATGCTCAGGAAAATGAGCCTCTTTCATGTCTTATATCTTTGAACCATTGTTTTTGTTAGAGAAGCATCATGTTTACCTCATGTTAAGTGAGCTTCATAGTCCCTTAAAATAGTATGAGAGGAAAAAGGAGAGAATGAGTGAAAATGTTTAGATGGCATAACCTACCAAGTAGAAATGATATGTCCCTTTTATGGATGACTTGAGAGAAAATATAGGCAAGTCCATGACTTTAAAGTTTTTTTTGTGTGTGTAAGTTGATCAATGCAGAAAGCCTATAATGAGATTTTTTATAGGTTAAGGTCATGTAAAGAGGTGTGGATCCCTTTGCATTTTTTTTTCCCTTTGAGAATAAATCTTGGCTTAGCCATCCTTCAAGGGAGTGGTCTAAGTGTTTATTTTTTTTAAATATTAAATAGCTATCCTTCAAGGGAGTAGTCTATTGATAGTAGTAGAGGGAAGTTACGTAGATGTCCTTCAAGGGAGTAGTCTACATTTTAAAAACATGACCTAAAATTTTACAACTTTTTCAAATATACCATTTTATTTATATATTTACTTTTAGTCATGGACAAGACTATAGAGACTTAGAAGTTTTCCACTATGAGGATAAAATCACACCATTATGTAAGTTATCTAAGTATATATGTGTAAGGGTGAAGAGGAAGGGAAATAAATGTAATAGGGATGCTCTAGGGATGAGCTTAAGTTAAACATGAAGTAAAGTGATGCTAGTTTAACAAAGGAATGGTTGTAGATGCAAGGCATTTAAAGGCTCAAGTTTTGGCCTTCCTTTAAGAGAAGATAAGTGATAAGTTCCTAAACTATACTTGTGAGTTATGATATAAGGTCCAAGCCACTTAGGAGCAAATTTACCCCATTTTCTTTTCTCCATGTTTGTCACATGTTGATTTTCTTTTAAGATGAGATCTCCTATATTGAAATCTCACTCTTTGAGGTTTTTATTATAAGTGCATTTGATATGTTCTTGATAGATTTGGAGGTGGTTGAGGGCTATGATATGGTGTTCAACAAGCAATTCAAGTTGGGCCAAACATTCTTCATGAAAGTCATCATTAGTAAGTATGTCATGTAGAGAAATGTGAAGATAAGGAATCTAGACCACAGAAGGAAAAACATCCTCCATCCCATATACCAATGAAAAAGGTGTAGCACCCATTGGGGTTTGAATGCTAGTCTGATAATAACATAAAGTAAAAAGAATGTGTGTGTGATAATCCTTACCTGTATCATTGACTACCTTTATAAGAATCTTGGTCAAAGTTTTGTTAGAAGCTTATACCTATCCATTAGCTTGGGGATAGTATGGTGATGAGAAGCTTAATTTGATTCCAAAATCATCACAAAGACCTTGAATAGTCTTGTTTTTAAAATAATTGCCATTATCTATTATAATCTTGTGAGGTACACCAAAATGATAGATGATGTGATGGTTAATGAAGTCAATAATTTTTTTAGATTTAGTGTAAATGAGAGGGATGGCCTTAACCCACTTGGTGAATTATTTAGTGGCAGTAATGATAGAGATATGATGATGTGATCAATGAGGGTTATATTCTTTGATTAAATCTAAGCCACATTGGGGGAAGGGTCAAAAGTCTTTGGCAACTTACAATACATGATTGGGAACATGAATAAGGTTAGCATGTTGTTAACACTTGACACAACACCAAACTTAATCAATACAATCTTGATGAAGTGTGGGCCAATAATAGCTAAGTCAAAGAATACATTTAGCAACTATGTGACCATTGAAATGCTTACCACAAATCCCATCATGTACTTCCTCAATACTAAAGGGAGTCTCAGTACTAGTTAGGTATCAAAGGAGAAGACCATTAAAACTTCACTTGTAGAGAATTCCCCGTAGTATAGTGTAATGAGTGACACATTTTATGAAGGCCCATTTCCCATTATTAGAAAGATCGAGAGGGGTAATAGATAAGGAAAGATAATCCATGAGTTATTTGTACCATAAGACTTGTGGGTTGGTTGTTACATTTCTAACAAAGAGGATGTTATCTAAGACATAGGAGGTAAATTTAAGCAATTTACACTGACATAGATTCTTGAAGAGGAAGATGAAGAGGGTATGTGTGAAGCAAGTAAAGCCATTGTATCAACAAACTTGTTTATAGATCAAGGAATAGTTTGCAAGAGATAAGAGTCAAATGATCCCAAGAGTGTATCTACATGATGTTTATACCACTACATAGTTTTGTTTTTGCATAGGTAGGAACCATCAACTTGGTTAAACACTAGCTGAGAATCACCAAAAATGGTTATAGATTTGACACCCAAGAAGAGAGCTATTTTAGGTCAAAGAATCAAATCTTCATATTCACCATATTATTAGTACATTCAAAATATAGTTTAAATGACAAAGGCATAGGCTCACCATCTAGAGGAATAAGTATGACCCCTATACCCCCACCATGTTGTCATTTAGATCTATCAAAGAACATCATCATTTGATAGGAGTGTCATCAGTGGAGAGTGTTACAATAGATTCATCAGGGAATTCAAGGTTTGAAGGTTAATTGTCAGGTAAAGGGGTAGTAGCTAATTAGTCCATGATTGTTTCCCCTTTAATATATATTTTTGAATAAACTCTAAGTTGAATTTAGTAATAAGTATGAGCCATCGAGCTACATGTTGGTTGTGATTTTTTTAGAATGAATATATTTGAGAGGATCAGTATGGGTGACCACATAGGTTTTGTGCTTTAGGAGATAATGGTGAAGCTTAAAGGAGGAAAATACTAATGCATGGCATTCTTTTTAGTGTGGGTATATCGAGTCTCATAATCAATAAGTGTGCAACTTATGTAATAAACTACCTACTCTTGATGTTGGTCATCTTGATGTGTAATCATAGCACCTAGAGAATGGTCAATTATGGAGATGTATAGGTAAAAAGGTTGATTTTCCATAGGTGGAATTAGAACTGGTAGGGAAAGGAGGTATTGTTTAAGTGCATCAAAATCTTCTTGGTAGTATGTATTCTATAGGAAGGAGACATCCTTTTTGAGGATATGGTGAAAGGGTTGGTAGTGATCAAATAACTAGGAAATGAAGCATCGAATTGACTAAACTTTTCCTTGTAGGCTATGGATTTGCTTGATATTAGTAGGTGGAGGCATCTCTAGGATTGCTATAACCTTAATAGGATCAACCTGATACCATTGAGAGAAATGATAAAACCTAAGAGTTGACCAGAAAGAACACCAAAGACACATTTCTTTGGGTTTAGTCAAATGTTATATTGGAGGAGACAAGTGAATATGGTTTTGAGAATTCTCAAGTGTTTTTGGTGAAGTTTTGACTTGCTGAGTATGTCATCCATGTAATCTTCCATGATTTTGTGTATGAGATCATGAAAAATGTAGGTCATGGCATGTTGGTAAGTTACATTAGCATTTTTTAGGCCAAAAGGCATGACCCAATAATATAAAGTCCCCCATGGGGTAATAAAGGTGGTCTTATGGTGATCCTCAAGAGCAACCAAGATTTGATTATATCTAGAAAATCCATCCATAAGTGATAGCATCTTATGGCTGATCATTAGATCAATAAGTTGGTCAATACTAGGCAATGGGATATCATCTTTTGGATAAGCAAGGTTTGAATCATGATAGTCAGTGCAAATATGGATTCTCCCAATCACTTTTGTGATAAGAATAATATTGGAAATCCATTGTGAGTAGTCAATGGGTTGGATAAAGTTAATAAAAAAGAGGCATTGGAGCTCATCTTTGACAAGGAGAGTTATACGAGGATGCATTTTATAAAGCTTTTACTTAATGGGTTTAGCATCTCTATTGGTGAAAATATTATGGGTGATCATAGATGGGTTAATACTAGGCATGTCATTATAAGACCAATAAAAGGCTTGGATATGGTCATTAAGAAACATGGCATAATCAACCTACTTAGAGGAATCTAAAGATTGGCCAATCTTGAGGATGTGAGGGTTATTATGGGAGGGAAGGTTGGTGTCAATAGTTGATTAATTTAACATAGCTTAGGTTTTGGATGGGAGTGATCATTAGATACAAGAATCATTCACACCCATGTATGTGGGAATTGCATCATCATCCTAACATTAAATAGTGTTAATAGTGAGAGAATCTTCATCAATTATTTTAGGATGAATGAGAGGAAGGTACCTTGTTTCTTTACCCTAAGGGTAGGTAAGAGGCCCCAAATGGATGACATTTATTGAAAAAAAATTAGGAGGTATAGGTACCTCTGATTTTATAAGTGATGGTGGAGAATAAGGTGGAAAAGGAGATATTGGTTCTTCAACAATTAGTTCATGGAAGGTTTTAGTGAGTTTATTTGGTTCATCATATCCCACCCCATGCCTCTTTTTGGCATTTTAAATGGTGTTGCTAGTAGGATATTCAATAGGCATATGGACACCTTGTTCATAATGACCCAAACTAAATCCTTTTGAAGCACACCTATATAGGTAGGTGTGAGTGAATCTAGGGTTACTTAGGAAAAATATGTCATAGGTAAATGGTTTTAGTGAAGAAGATGGATTGCTGACAGTGGGAGCTTGATCAATTCCCCCATATGTGAAATTGGTTCAAAGGTTAGGGGGTGCATAAGTAATGACCATCCCAATATGTGGGTCATAATTTGGCTATATGTGAAGCCTTCCATATTCTTGTAGGGTATATAACATGTCAAGTGTCAAAAAATGATATTCACCAAGTGACAAACATTAAAGGTCTCCTACATGGGATCTTTGTTAGGAATTTGTGTTATCAGTATCTATGTAACAATATGAGTGGAGTTTATGGAAGCTTCAAAATAATTATGTGAGGAGGATTATGTTTTCAATAAGATGAAAACATCATTGGGACTATATCTCATATTAGATGTTTTAAATGAAGGTGGGTCAATAGGTATAACATGTACTTGTCCATCATGCTCAAACTTGACACAATAGTGAAAATTCAAGGGTATACATGCCATAACACATATCCAAGGTCATCTAATCAATATGTTATATTAGAACTCTCTTTCAACAACATAGAAGAGCTTGGGAATTATGTGGGGACCTACATGAATATGTAAGACAATAGTGCCCACCGTAGTAGCCATAGTGTCATTAAAGGAATGGAGTAACACATTAGTTTGAGACATGCCATTGTCAAGAAAGGCTAGTTTTTTGTAGGTATGGGTGAAAATAATATTAATACTAGCTCCCCCATCGATAATAACTCTCTTGATATGAGTTTGATCAATATATGTGGTAATAAAAAAGGTAGAATCTTAATCTTTAAGTTGTTGAAGTGGAATTTTTGAATTACTATAAGAAATTAGGGAGGCAAAATTAAGGGAGCTAACCAAAGCTGTAAGAGGTTGGGGATCATCCAATTTTACCTCAATCACTTGAAAATCACTAGTCAAAGCTTGATAGTATTGGGATGAGCTTTGGATTAACTCGTACAAACCATTAGAGTTTGGTGAAATTGCTTCACCATTGAGCTTTGAATAACATCTGAAGATGTTTTAGGAGCACCCAAGATATAAATCTTAGGGTTAGTAAGGGGAGTGTCTTTGATGAAGGGATGGTTCTATGGTGTAGTGACCTTTTCCTTAGCTTTATCCCTTTATTTTTGTGACCGTGTGGCAACATTAACTATGTTAATTTGAAAAGTTTGCAAAGGAGGTGGTAAAGGGGTTACAATGACATCTTTGGGTTTGAATTTTAGTGGAATGGTAAGAGGTAATGTAGATGTTAAAGGTGTAATAATAGGAAGGTTAATGGTAGTGTCATAAAAAAGAGTGTCAACATCAAAGTGTTGTTGAATAATCACTATGAGGGATTTATAATTCTTAGTATTGTGCCCAGGTGAATGATGATATAAACAAACTTGTGTATCATCAAACCAAGATGGATTTGATCTAAAAGGACTATAGCACTTACTAGGAGGAATATTTATTACTAAATCTTGAAATAACTGACATAATAAAAAGATTTGGGAGCCTACAGGTGGGTTCATGATTTTTGTAATAATAGGAGTGGACACCTTCTTTTGTTTTGATGTTGGAAAGGTAATTTTATGTGGTGTCTTATTTGGTGATGGAGGAGTTACTTGTTTTTCTATCACTTTATTAGTGTTGGATGTGAGAGGCCTAATAAATGGTAAAGGCAAGAGTTGAGGTAGTTTAACCTTTTATTTGTTTTGGTTAGATGATATTCTAACTAAAGCACAAGGGTAGTTGAGGGTTGAAGAATGGATCAACAAGATCTATAAGGATTAACACTATTTTGTACTCTAAGGAAAGAAACTCCAACTTATAATGGAGGCGTTAAATCTAATTTCACCTGGGGTTGAATTAAATTATAAATGGAATGTACACCTTAGGGCTTGATCTATTTTAATGTAATAGATTCTTGTGAGGATGAGGGTTTTGTCATAGATGGTTAAACTTCCATTGCTTTTGGTGAAGAAACTATAGCTTTGTAAAAGACCTTAGGGTAAATTATATTAAGGGGATTGGTGGAAAGGTCAGCATTCATTGTGTTGGATATGGATTTTTAAGCTGGTCCTAAAATTATGCATGGTCAAGCTTTGTGGAGTCAAGAAATTCTAGACTTTTCACCAAACATGAGAAGGGTTTTGATGAAGTTTATGTAGGACTTACAATTATGTTTTTAGAAAGCTACGATGTTTAGGAAGAGGGAAATTATTGGTTTCTTCTACTTCGAGCCAAAGATGAGAAAGAACCACAATGAGGTCTTCTTCAATAGAGATGAGAAAAGAGACTTGATCTACCATGGGTGGAGGGGAGGTAGGTGAAGTAGATTTCTCAAGAGGGTAAAGCATAGGTATTATGGCTCCATCAAAATGTGGGAAAGGCATGGGTAAATTATGATCCTCCATAGGTAAAACAAGGGGTAACAGTGGTGTAATTGGAGTAGTCATAATAGGTCTCTCATCTATTATGGAATTAGATGATATGGACTCTTCTAGGTATATAGGTGAAGTGGATGGGGTACCACTCTCTATAGGTGGAGGAGAAATAGGGGAAGAAGGTTCTTCAAGAGGGTATATTGAAGGAATGATGTTCCCTTCAACATGTGGTTGAGGAATAGGTAGGGTATGGTCTTCAAGCAATAAGAGGATAGATAATATTGGTGCAAATAGAATTGGAATTATAGGATTTTTAGGTGGTAAAAGGAGTGGCAAAGGAGGCTCTTCCTCTCAAGGGAGTGGACTAGGTGAAATAGGTTCTTCTACTTGAGGAGGAAGAATGGGAAAAATAGGTGCCACTAAATCTAGGGGAGGATTCGATGAAATAGGTGTCTCCTATTGAGGGGAAGGTTAAACTAAAGATAAAGGAAAAACCATATTAACCATATGGATATTATGATCACTTGAGTTAGTTGTGGACTAGACAATATTTTGGTTTGGTGAATGGTTAGGAAAAGGGTGTTTAAACACATCCATACTTTGATTGGGAGTTGCATTATGATTATCCAAGACGAGCTCACCTCTATTAAGCATATCTTGAGTAATGTTCTTGAGAATCTTATAATTATTAGAGTTGTGACCTTTAACTCGATGGTAACCGTAAAAATCATCTTCCTTATACCAGGTTGGGATATGATGGGAGGGGTTAAACTATATAGGAGGTTTAATCTAAGGAAGGGTTATGACATCTTGCTATAATAGTTTCTCTAAAATAAATGTATATGGCTCCCCAATCGGAGTATATTGTCTTTATTCATACTATTGTTGAAATTGCTTGGTCAGATTTTTAGAAGTTGAAGTATTTGATTGGTTAATGGTTGTGGAAGAGGCTGACTTAATGACCACCACATTAGTAGAGCCTTTAGCCTTTTAGTTAGAGGGAGAGGTTTTAGAGGATTCATTTGCCTTAGTATTGGGATTCTTACTGCACAAATTGACTTTGCCTTCATCAATAGTGTAAATCTCAAGTTTTCATGCCATGGTAAAAGTTTCATCAAATATGTGGAAAGTTTGTACATAGAATGTGGACAAGATGTGCTTAGAACATGCCATTGAGAAAATCTCAATAAGCTTAGGTTAGGGTAAGGAGAAGGAGAGTTGATTGATCAATATTCTCTAATGAGCAATAAAATTAGTAATAAACTCATCATCAAATTATCTGATAGAATAAAGGTCTACTATAGAAACCTTCTTAGAAATGTTAATATAGAAATGGTCTAGGAATATTTGTGCAAGTTGGGTAAATGAGAAAAGAGAGTGTTGACGTATAGAACTATACAAATCCAAGGCAGTCCCTGAAAGAGACACAGGGAAAGTGTGAATTAGTAACACATCATCATATCCTATTAAATAAAAAGCATGTCTAAATTCTTGCAAGTGTTATTGCAGGTCCTCTTTACTCTAAAAATGAGTAAATTTTGGGATTTCCCATTGGCTTGGATAAGGGTGAATAGGCACAGAAGGGTGGATTGGTTCATTCCATATCTAATCATAAGATAATATAGTCTTTGAACTAGAAATGGATGTCTCTAGGTTAGACATCTCGTCCATTAGCATCTTAATGAGGTATGGAAGAGGATTAGTTTGGGGAATTCCTCCTAAGTTATAAGGAAGCTGATAACAAGTAGACAGATTGTATGACATAGCTTGTTGAGGTTGTGTTGGGGAAAAATAAGGATAATGAGTCCTAGGCTGAGGTGCAAAAATAAAAGGGACTTGTCCCATTAGGTTGGAGATTATGCCTTGGTTGGTTGTTGTTACTATAGGTTGAATTATTGGCATGGTTAGACTAGATGAAGGATGAGTGATAACTCAGGTAATTATAAGCATAAGGGTGGATGGAATATGTACCACTAAATAATAGAATGGGGCATGACTTGGCTAAAATGGTTGTGGGTGTGAAAGTAGGGAAGTTACACCAATGTTTAGGTGGGATTGGTTGGTTAGAGATGCCACATTTTGGACATTGTTTATAGTTGGGTTACTTGTCGAAGTGGTGGTTTGGGTAACCATGGGAAAAATAGTAGATGCAACTAAAATTGAGGTTGTCTCCATCAAAGAGGTTGGTATACCATAGATTGGGTCACCCACATAATTATGGGTTTAGCTCATAGCAATGTAATGCTAAAGGGCTACCACATTATGATCAATAAATTTAGCAAAATATTGATGTCCCTCAGGCACATGGGAATTTGATTTGGGCTAGGAGTATGCTCTATATCTAAAGTATCCTCCATGACAAAATTGGAAGTGAGAGGGGAAGGTGGAAGTGGTTGTCAACTTGTGTAATTGGCTAGAATTCTGGCTTGAGCTTGGTCAATACCATGCAAGAGGTGTTTTAAATAGTTTTACTACCTTTTATTTGAAATAGAATAAATAAAAACTAGGTTTGAGTAGAGGAAAATGGGTTATTTTAGCTTTCTTCTTTGAGAAAATGAATCTATATAGTTGTCGACATCGGTAGGGATGACCGATATCAGTATGAAAAGCTCTTTGATGTCGGTGGAACAATTGATTTCAGTAGGTAAAGTATGTTAATACTGGTAGTGTTAACCAATGTCGATCATTGTGAAATCTTGGAAATAGAAAATCTGATGTTTTAAGAAATCAAAGGATAAAAATAGGTAAAATAATGGATGTAAAAGGTCTATGTAAAAAGGAATGACACTCAAAAAACCTGAGAAATAAGTTATACAAACTAGGCTTTAGAAAGAGTATTGATTTTGTGAATCAATAGAAAAACATCCTTACCAACTCAAAAATATAGAAGGCAATTAAAAAGGATAAAAAGAACATGCAGATAAAAACTATTAAGTGCTAAAGATTAATTTTAGTCTCATGTTGGCTTATGCCTTAATCAGATAGTGAGAAGAGAATTTGGTTATTGAAGGTACTAGAAAGCAATCTAAAGATAGTTTCATATTTGTTTTGGTTCTCAAGAGCGAATCTATTTTAGACCAAGTAAGTGGCTTGTTATATAAGCTTGCTCTCCACACTTCATGAACTTGGAGCTAAGCTAGGACACTTATCCAAAACATACCTTCTATCTAGAGATTATACTCCACCAAAGAATGAAGTGGGTTATCCCCTTGGTAGTGAAATCCAAGTAGGATAGCCGGGTAGGGTAAGGTGATCCACTAGGTAATGAAATCTTGATGGGCCTTTTCTCAGGTGAGTTTTGATCCTTGTTTATGTGAATGTGATTTGGTTGTGTAACATAGGTGTACTACTATTTATTTAAAATGCTTGAAATTAACTAGGTGAGTTAATATGCAATAAGTAAACTATGAAATGCATTAAATTTTAAACCCAAACTTAAAATGTTTAGATTTGAATGAAAATAGAGAGGAAATAAGAATAGAGTATGAACTTCACTATCCTAATGTGCATGCAAGAGGAAGTAAATAAAGTACTCTCTTTTTTTTTTGTAAAATAAAATGACAAATTGTTTTGAGAGGCAAGGAGAAAAGAAAGAAGATTTTAGTTTTAGTGCCTGTTAAATGGAGAAATAAGATATTGGATTTTTCATTTTTAATAAAATAATGGAAGAAGGAAGAAGTGAAATAAATGAAATTTCACTATAATGCACCTATATGAATGTTTAAAACAAAAAATGAACCCACAAAAAACTCCAGTGTCCCATCAGGCATGCCAAAAATGTTTCACTAAATTTTGTCTATCTTAAGTCTAAAGGAAAATATAATGAAGGTTGGGGATAAGTGATTAGAATGAACCTAGATTTGGTTTTCACATTGTATCCAAACATTGTGAGCACTCCTCTTTGGCTGGGGAGGACTACTTATAAATAAGAAAGCACTACCACAAGATGTTTGTTAGCAGATAAATTAGTGGGTTACCAAGCTACATGCTTGTTCTAAGAAGTGTGAAACTTCCATAGAGATGACAATCTACTTTTGAGAGGCAAAAGAATAATAAATAATTGAAAGAGAGGTAAATAGAGAGAAAAAGAGGGATAAAATTACTATTTTTAACAACTTATACATAGCAGAGAGTGATAGGGTGCAGGTGAGGTGCTTTGTTGGTGTTTGAGAAATTATCTGGGTAGGTTTTGAAGAGACTAGGGAATTGATAGTCACTGACTAAAGGGAGTTTATATCTTGGTTAAGTCTGGTCAAAGGTTTGGTATGCATGTAAGGGGAAATAAGAAAGAAATCTTTGTAACTCCCTCATGGGAGTATGGTCAGAAGTGTGTAAAGAAGTGTAGCGTAAATATAAACAAATGTAAGAATAAATATTTAAATGACCTATATTATCAGTGATATATTTAGCTATGGTGGTCACTAAATGATAAGTGCTAGGTTGATGGTTTCTATCTAGGAGTCTGAACCTAAATTCCTAAATAAAGAGAAAAATCAAATTGTGTTGGTCCTCAAGAGCTCGGTTACTAATGGTGATTGACTTATGCAGAGTGATTGTAAGCCTAAATGTCAAAAAATAGAATATTGAGAGCTTGAACGAGAGTAAAAATTCATTTTCTTAATTTTTGCTGACCTAAAATACAAGTTAGAGTTTGGCTTATATTTCCAATGTCAGTGATCCCACTAATGTTGGTATGTATCCCACTAACATCAGTCTTGGGTTGACTGATGTTGATGGCCTTAAAATATGTAAACCTTTCTATTCTTGGCCTATTTTCTATTTTTGTTCATGCCAATTATGACACCCATTATAAAATAGTAAAAATAAGAGTTTATGAAGGAAGTATATGTTTAAGAATTTAGTTTGGGAGTGGGAATAAGTCTTGGGTAGTTAGGATGAGGGGACTAGGTCTTGAGGTGACTCATCAAGGGAAAATTAGCCATAGGGTGAGGTGGCCAGGTAAGGTGGCAATAAGAGTTTTTAATTAACTTAATTAAGTATTTTAAATTAATTAAATGTTTGAGGGGTAAAAGTATGGGTTAGGGAGATTAATTTTTATTATTAAAATTGGTTTAAGGGGGTTTTGACATAGGGAGTTACACATGTGTGTGTGACATAATTTTTGTGTTTACATTAAGAACCATGCTTCTAGTTCAAGGAAAGCTTGGGAATTGTTTTACTGCCAGCCAGGTGTGTATAGCCCTAACATAGATGCCTTTGGCTCCATTCATGGCCTTGTTTCACTACCATCTAGGCATCCACAACCCCAATAGAGATTACCATAATCACCTTTGCTTGAAAATCTTTTTATTTTACAATAAGTTCTTATTTTTTTTAATTTTTGGGTCTTTTAGGCTTTCAACAAAGGTTGGGAATGAGGGTATCCAAGTTTAAGGATTTGGTCAAGTGTTTGACCATCATATAATCATCTATTATTTAAACCTTTGTCCCAGGCAAGGATGTTTGTTAAGTGCAAGCATAATTTAACTTTAATGGATTGAGCTTTCCTTCAACATGTGTAATTCTTCTTAAAACTAGGTTTAGGTCAAGACAATGTTTAAGGTCTCATACAATGGTTAACCTATTCATTGGTCCTTACTGGTTTCTTCAAATCATAACATCAAGATTATATCTCAAATACATGGTCAAAATATGTATGGGGTTGATAGTAGCATTTCTAAATTTTTGAAGTTTTAAGCAAACTAAGGAACTTTGAGCAACAGGATATCCAAAAGGACTTATTGGGAGTAAGGAACAAAGTAATAAGAAACAAACACAAAAGAAAGCAATAAATTAATAATCAAAAGAGAAGTAAGCAAATATATACATTTTTATGTACAAACAAGGGATAGGAAGGAAAAATCTAAAGGAAACTAACTAGCTTACCTACATTAACTCTAGTTATATTATAGGTTTACTCCATGAACACCCCGAGAAGAGCATCAAAGAAGTAATGTTTGAGATGTTGTTTATTGGTGGGTAGTGTGAAATCTACTCTTTATAGATCTTTGAGTTTGAAGGTGTTATCTCTAAGTGTATTTTCTATCTGATAGGGTCCAACCTATAGAGGTGTGAACTTGCCATGTTTGCCCTTGGGCTCAGATGATTTATCCTAAATAAGAACCAAGTCAACACCTTGATCTTTGTTATTTTATTAAACCACCTATTTACTATAGTTTGGTGTTTGATAAAGTTATCAAAAGCCTTTTCTCCTGCATCTTCCATCTAAATAATGTCCAATACCTTTGAGCTTGCAAATTCTTGGTCTTCTTCCATATCGTCTTGCATAAAATTGTAGGTTAGTAACTTGAGTGTGATGGGGAATGTAGGCTTTTGGCCATATACTAGAAATAAAGGAGATGTTTCAAGAGCCTTTTTGGCTCTTGTTTTATTTTCCCAAAGGGCATACTTGAGATGCTTATGCCATGTTCTAGGTTTATCTATAGAAAATTTTTTAATGGCTTTCATCAAGGTTTTATTTGTTAACTCAGATACTCCATTACCTTAAGGATAATGGTTAGATGAAAGCTTGAGAATAATTTTATTGTTATATTCCCA
This sequence comes from Torreya grandis, assembly GCA_037957365.1. Lineage (NCBI taxonomy): Eukaryota > Viridiplantae > Streptophyta > Pinopsida > Cupressales > Taxaceae > Torreya > Torreya grandis. The sequence continues at coordinate 193,147 of JARHVA010003751.1, read as the reverse complement.
TTCTATCATTTATATGGATATGAATGTTGGCCCATTATAACATACCATAGAGATTAGAGTTCCAAATCTGGTGCATATGCTTTATTCTAAAAATTTGATCACTTCTTGTATTCTACATGATTTGGTAGCTATTGTTTTAGTTGTGTAATAATCAGTAGCTATCAAAACATACTTATGACCTTTTGATGAGTTGGGTTTGATTATCCCTACAAATTCTTGTCCCCATTGGGCAAAAGGTTTGTCAATCATGACTAGTTTTAAAGGCATTGTTGTCTTTGGCTCCTTTGTGCTAAATATCTAGCATGAATGGCATTATCTTACATGCTTATGAGAATATTTGAATATGGTGGGCCTATAATAGTTATCCCTAAGGATATTGTGAGTTGTGGTTCTCCCAAGTGGATACCCACTTCCCAACCTTTCATGAAAAGTGTTCATTACCTTAGTAGTTACTTCATTGGAAACACATCTCAGGTAAACACCTTTAAAATTATGTCAATACAAGATTTCATTTTTGATGAGGTAGTGAGATATCTTGAGCCTTAAATCCCTTTTCTTCTCCTTGGTTATCCTTGAAAGGCAAGTTCCATTAATTATAAAGAAAATAATGGAGTCATACCATTCATTAGCTTGGAAGATTTATTGATCAACTTTCATAATACTTAGCTTAGGGATCATATTGGCAATCATTAGAATCAAACCTTTACACCTTACTAGTTTAGTATTTTTCATATTTATGTTATATTCTTAAATAATAGACCTCCACTTACCTCTTCACTCTCCAAGTTCACATTGGCTTAGTATTAGCTTAGTATCTAGGTCTAGTAGAGTGGCATGCACTTTGTTCCTAAGAATGTAGTGCCTAAATTTATCGAGAGATTTAAATAATTCAAAGGATTATTTATCAATAAAAAGGTAATTTAACTCAACATTATTTAAATTCGTACTCATGAAGGTAATTGGGTGGTCATATCCTTCTATTTTCTAAGTTAAGACTACAATAATAGTGTGATCAGAGGAGAAAGAGTAGAGGTAAAAATCCTTTGGAAAGCTAGGATTTATCAAGACTAGAGCCTAGTTGATTACACTTTTGATGTCTTCAAAGGCCTTCTTAGATTCCTCATTCCATGAGACTTTAGCATCCTTCTTCAGCATATCATTCAATGGTGTGATAATCTCTACAAATCTAGAAAAGAACTTTATTAAAAAGTTTATGTTTCTAAAATATGATTTTGATTCATTTATACTATTAGGAGGCTCTATCTTAGAAATGGTTTCCACTCTTTTAGGATCAATGAAAACTTCATATTTAATGATAACATGGCCTAATAGTTTACCTTAAGTAACACAAAAAATTCTCTTCTTAGGGTTAAGGGAGATATCACACCTTATACACCTTTCAAATACTTATTGTAGATGCATGAAATGGTCTTCTTTGTTCTTAGAGAAAATATTTAGATCATCCATGTAAATTATGATGCACTTACTAATCAGGCCTTGGAAGGCATGGCCCATATCTCTTTGAAAATTGGCTCATATGCTTATTAGTCCAACATACATTCTCTTATTTGTAAAGGTGACCCACTTAGTTGTGAATGTTATCTTCATTATATCCTCCTTGTCAACTAGTGCTTGATTTTATCCTAAAAGCCCATCAAGAAAGGACATCATGGTTGAACCTAAAATAATTTGTATTACTTGGTCAAGAGAGGGAAGAGGATAATTATCCATTTCAGATTCTTTGTTCATATTTCTAAAGCCAATACACAATCTAGTTTCACCATTCTTCTTTCTAACTAGCATCAAATTATGAATATAGGTATAGTGCCTAATGGGAAATATAATTTTGGCATCTAATAATCTCTTGACTTCCTTGAAGATCAAGGGTTCTAAGACAAGGTTCACAGGTCTTTATTTTTTCCTGAAGGGTTTGTAACTCTCTTTAAGAGGTATAGTATGGGTATTGACTCTTGGATTAAAACTATTCAAGTCATCACAAGACCAAGCTATGACACATTTGTATTTTTTTAATTATTTTTTGGAGCTCTTATTTTTAGAACTTATGTAGTCCTTTCCAATGTTAACTAGCTAAGGTTGTTCTTGAAGTCCAAAATCAATAACATTATAATCATTTTCACTTATATTGGGAACCTTAGAAGCTTCAAATAGCTTTTCTTAATAAAACAATATTTCTAAGGCAATCATCCCTTTGGGGATCTTATTGTCATTCAACTAAATGAATTTTCCATCAAACATGCCTTTTCTAAACATATTTTCATCAGCCTCATCAATGATCTAAGCCTTAAATTCTCTTTAACTATTCACAAAGTTTAGGATTTGTTGGTCATCACTAAAGAACTATAGATGGTTCATATTATTTGGGATAAAAGGGTAGGGTATCATCTAAATACTAAATTTTGGGTAATATTGATCAGGCATGAGACTAGCTATAGTAAATTCCAACTCATCAGTACATTTATTTTCTTCCCTAGGGATAGAAACAATATTGAAGGCATCAAAATATTTCACTAGATCCCAAACTCTAAATTTGTACCTCTTGAGGTATGATAGTTTTCACTAATACTTGTTTCTCACTTAATTTACTACTACTTCTGAGTCACCATAAACAAATAGTTCCTTGACTTCGTTTTTGATGGTAAAGTGTAGACCTAAGATGAGGGCTTCATATTATGTAATGTTATTGGTGAAAGGAAACTAGAGTCTATAAGAAGCATGCTACTTCTTACCAACAAGGTCAGTTAGAAAAATCTATATTCTAGATCTAAGTTTATACCTAACCCATTAAAATGCAAATTCCATATCTTAGACACAACATTAGAAGATTTAGGTTCACAAACCTTGGTAGTTTATAGAGTGAAAACACCTAAATAAAAATAAATTATGTTAAATCTTTCATTGATAGCATTATACTTAGCAATCATATGTTTCATCCTTGGTTCCCTTTCAACTCTAATTTGGTTTGGAACTCCCTTCCAAAGTAGCCATATGTGTGAACAAACTGTGGACATATATCCATTTAGATCCTTTGTCCACTCTCCACTTAAAATTAATCTATATGCATTAGGGATATCTACTACTTGGATGCCTATAAATTATTGGACCCTTAGCTCAAAATCCAATTGCATATGGACATTTAACAATTCTCTAATCACCTTGAACCTAGACTTATCTAATTATGTGACAACCCTATCAAATGTAATGGGGGTCAAACCAAGTTACTTATACACACTTTCATGCATAATATTTGTAGAGGCACCAAAATATAAATTTTTTTATGAAAGCTCTTACCAAACATTCTAAATATAGTAAGAAGGGTGGGGCCTTTATTTTAGAATTATATATAGCCATATTTGCATTATTTGTCTTGGTTATCTTGCTATATTTCTTGGATAAGGATTCCATCGATAGATATCTTTGCTTTATGATTTTTGTTAGTTAATGCAAGGTAATATTAGCATTATATTTATTCATGTCCTTTGTAATGTTATAAATAGTACTAATAGAAGAATTAGAATCATCAACACTAGGTTTAGGATTACTTTATTATAGAGGTTTTAGATTATTATTTATAGGAGTACCAAATTTGTTTGGAGGAGTAGTAGTCAAAGTTTACCTTTTTCTATATTCCTTAGAGGATATGTCTTCTTCAAGAACTATTGGAAGGCATGAAATTCTTCAGGAACATTATCAATCTCATTGTATTCTTGGAAGGGGAAATCAAATGTCTCCACCATGAAGGTCTAGTTAGTAAGCTTGGATCCTTAAGTACCTACACCATTATCTTTGTTAGGCACTACCTCAAAAGTGTCCAAATATTCTTGAAATGCCTTAAAATCCTTAAAAAACTCAATGAAATAAATTTCACCATGCTTAGTAGTACAATGGACTCTATAATAATTAGGCAAAGCAATGTCAATGAGATTAATATCCATAGTCTTCTTTTTAAAAGAGGGTTCATTATTCATGTTGTTGTGGAAGCTATCATTATTAAACTTATTATTGGGTCTATTGAATCTTTGGAAAAAGAAGTTTCTACCAAAATTTTCTCCAATATTACCAACTTGTTTTTATATCTGAAGGAAGTCATTGCTTAGTTTTTGGACCATTTTTAGAATGGACTCATTTTCACTTTTAGGGGTTTCTAAATTATGAACCTGATAGTTATTGGCACCGATGGATCATTCTAAGGATCTTTGATCATTTACATTACATCCACTATTATTAAGGTGATTCAAGAACCCCAAATTATAGTCAAGAACAACATTTCTTAAGGTAAATTGGTTTAGATTTGGGAGCTAGTTGAGAGTAGGCACATTCTAGTTATTATTAGGAAAGACATTTAAGGTAGGCATATGTGGGTTGACATTGGGAATAAAGTATACCATCTAAACTTGAGGTTACATTTTGTCATTAAGCATCTTAACCTCAGCATAAGATAAAGCTAATGTGTTCATTGGACCAACAACTCTCTTTATGAACACTGAGTTCATGGGATCAAGATCATCTTTATAGATTTCCAAGGCCAAGACCTGATTAAGTTTGTAAGGGTTCATGGTTATATCATACATATTTTAGAACCTAGCATTTAAATATCTTCTAAGTTCATTGTAATCCCTTTTTAGGGTAGTAAATTTTTGATATAAGACACAAGGGCTAATTATTTTGCCAAACTAGTAAATGAAGATGTTGTTGAACTCAACCCAGGTGGTGATGCAATCATCAAGCAGGTTTAAGGACCACTCATATTCAACATATTTAAATGTGAAAGGGAAAAAACTACATGCTACATCATCATGAATTACATTTAACAATCTTAATGTAGCCTTAACTAATTTAACATGCTCTTCTATTGTTACAGTACCGTTAGGACTAAAATTTGGCAAATACTTTTCAGGATTGCAAGGGAGGTCATGAATTGCACCTTGTAAATTGATAGAAGAACTTCCCAACCAAGTAATACCTTGATTAATGTTGAATTCAAGAGTAAATTGGAGTGGTAAAGTTGTTAAAGACTTTGAATTATTACATCTACCTTTGTCCCTTCTAGCTCTCCTATGGACTTCTAACTCAAGCATGGGCTCTCTTGTTTCAGTGTGTGATCTAGTTTGGATTCATGGAAGTTAAAAATATAGAAATTTGGATCCTATTTGAGATATGATGTGTCAAACCAAACTTTACAAAGGATAGGACTCAGATTTGCACATTAAGCTAATTTTGAAAAGGGCATCGAATTTTAACTAATTTAGCTTAAAAAATTATCCAATTATGTAAATATGGTTAACCTTTATAATTATAAGCTTAAATGAACCTATATCTATGAAAGATAAACTGATATTTGATCAAAATAAGCTATTCTAACTTTTATACTATGGATTCCCTGATCTTAAGCTATATTTTCTAGAATTAAGCATCTAACCTCAAATATCTTTGATCTTTGTCTAAAGGAAGCATAAAGATGGGCCAAATACCACAAATATATTTGATATCTATACCCTTGAGCTAAGAATCATGTAAAATTACAAAGATAACACCAAACTTAGACCAAAACACACTAGAATTAATAGAGATTCAATAAATTCAAACCCTCCTTCTAGCACCAATGGAGCTACATCCTATTGATGCCTCTAAGTGAATCACAAGTGCTCTTAGTGTTTAAATAACACTTCTCATTTTAGAATTCTAATAATTCATGGCATGAGTATCAGGTTTTGGTAATCTAGTTACCTATGGTGAAATAGCGGCAAAGTAAATTAAATTGTTCCACAAATCTATATTGATTGGTGGTTGATTACCACCAGGGTCCTTGTGAATTTTGAAGTATCTATGCTGATATTAGTGATTCATATTTACAATGGGATCTAAACTATAATGATTTGATACAAAAAAGAAGAAAATAAAAGGGTAGGGCAAAAAAAGTATGTGATTATTGATCCTTTCTTTAAACACCATGACAAAGTTTTAATTTCAATTGAACATGCATTTAGCTGATAAATAATGTAAAATACCAAAATTTCAAATCACACCATATACTAAATAGATATATGAGGAAAACATGAAAGAATACAAGTATGTAATAACTTTGTTTTAAAGGTTTACTATTACATTCTTATATTATTTACACATCCTAATGTAGATTAAATAAAATGAAACAAATTCTAAGAACATTCAACTAATCTAGATTCAACACAAATTAACAACCCTGTATCAAAGATGCACATTCAAAATTTATAAAAAAACATTCAAATTCAAGACTCAGAATAAGCAATTGAGAGAGAAACCATGTAATAATTGATACAAACAAACTTGGATAAAATTTTAATTATTCCTTGCTTATATTAATTGCTCAAAAGTATACAAGTTTTGGTTTAAAACTCTCTCTCTCTTTACAAAGTGGTAATACTTTCTTTTATAGAATACTTAGGAAGTATACCAGTCAGTCATAAGATTACACATGTATAAATATAAGGACAATTGTCCTTATTTATAGTTCTAAAATACATTTCTCTTTACAAAATGGACTGACCTGTAGGAAAATATGCTAACAAACTAGCATATGCCTTTACAAAGGAATATTCCATGTTCAATTATTACAATGCTTTAACAAAAGTAATATTAATTAACTAGTGGGCCCTATGTTGAAGGGCTCCCTTGTCACTTTGGATAATATCCATAGATCTTTGATGCTTCTCTTTGAAAAGTTCTAAATCAATGGCTAGCTTCTAGAGATAGACATCCCTTTGATCAGCCAAGTCACCAAGGTCTCTATCATTCCTTGCCATGGCCTCCTTGATTCTCCTTACTACTATAATCTTCTCTTCAATACCGAATATCTTCCCCATGATTTGGATATTGTCACTTTAAAAATATCCTTCTCTTTTTCTTCTCGCTTCCTACATCACCAAAGTGACTCTATGCTTATATTTTTCATCATCAATGATGCCTATAACACTATAATTTTTAGGATTGACCAACATGGTGCTAAGGAGTTGGTTGATTTTAGCTATTAACTCCTCATCATACCCTAGGAGTCTATCTAATCTCTTTGACCAAGTAATTGAACTTTGGATCTTATCAATAATTATCCCCAATATTGCATTCAAGTAGGCTAGGCTAATGGTTTTAAAGCCAGGAATCCTAACCTTGATGACTATATTGATAAAATATCTTATTTTATCCTCTATATCTTAACACTGGGCCACTAATCTTTTGGATATCTCACTCTACTAGGTTAATGCATCCTACCATAGCTTCATTGACTTCAAGGAGTTAAACATGTCAAAGAAGGATGCCTCAAATATCTTTATTATTGCCTTAGGGATTGATAAGATAGCCAATGTCTCTAGATTATCTTTTTCTTTCTCTAATTTATGTATCTTATACTTCATACCCCTGATGCCTCATTTGATCTAATTTGAATGATCATAAACTAAGATTTCAATGTCCTCCTCATAGATATAATGCTCACTAGGATTTTGACCTCTAATAAGGGTTAGACCAATAAAGGGCTAAACTCTTTGAAAGGTGAATTTCTCACCCCCAATCATGGCCTTCTTAGTTATCACCCTTTCCAATCCTATTATTTATGGGTTGAATTGTACACTAGTTAGTGACTCTATGATCTTAAGAAGCTTGGAAGTCTCTACCTCTGTGATACACAAGGATTTTAGAGTGTCCATTTGTGTGCCACTTGATCCTTTTATGGAAACTATTTTCCTCTCTTCTTTCTCTTTCATCAAATCCAATATCTATGGCTTGATTTATTCATGAACATCATTTTCACTTGTTTGGGTCAACACCCAAGAATGGAATAAAGTGGGAATATTTTTCATCTTCCCATAAATAAAATATTTAGGGATAATGGGTCCATAAATGGGGTATTAATCAATAAACAATTTCGCCTCACTCATGGGGTGAGTGAAGGTCAGCTTGGGCATTTTCCTCCCAAATGGGATGAATGCAAATTCAGCTTTCCTTTTATGTGGTGGTGTTATTAGAACTAGGTACAAAGAAACCTCTTTCCCTTTGTCTTTTTCTATTTCCTCAACCTAGGTTTGGGGTTCCTCATTTCGATCTTCTTCATCTTCTAACCCAAAAGCTTCAACAAACACCTTAAGTGCATCCTCTACTATTTCATTAGGTTCCAATGAAATCATATCTAACTATTCTAATAGAGATTTTGGCCTTTCAAGTGGGGCTAAAGATGACCCTTCCCCATGTCTCTCTTCTAGCTTCTCTTTACCATGTCCTTATGTTATTTGTGCCTAGGTTTGTTGTAATGATTACTCTAGAACGGGCCTAAAAGAGGGTCTAGGTAATAGGTGATATTGTAAGGGCCCCATTTTCCATATCTCACCTAGTGGCTTGCCATCTCCCCTAGCCAACCAAGGCTCAAGCTTTATGTTATATCCTTTTAATCTAGATAATACTTCTAAGAAACTAGAGGACCTAATGTATAATGGGTCATGGACACTAGGTTGGTGCTCTTATACCTTGTTTATGGTCTTTGACTTTAGATGTTTGGTGATTACCCCATTAGGGTCCCATTGCTTCAAATCATCTTTCTATAGGGTGAAAGAATCCTTATGTCTGGACATAACATTTACATTCTCCCAATTTTGCAACACAATTTTTTTGATTATCAAAGGAAAGGGATGGGGGAGGACTTTCCTTTTCTCCTTGAAAAATTCATGTATACTATGAAAAATATGGTACATAATTTCTTTCTCTAATAGCTTAGTAGGCACATAAATGGGTAATTTGAAGGGCTATGTCAAAGTTCCTTTAATCCTTATTACTATGTAGTTAGGGTAAAACCATATGTCCCCTATCAATTCCACATAATTCTTAATCAATGATATGACCCTACTCATGGGGATTCCTATGATGGGTTCCACTAGGGATGGATAAACACAATCACATATGAACTACATGTTGTGTCTATATTTGAATATGTGGAGTTTGAAATAATTATGGGAGATGGTAGGTCTCACATTAGGTGACCAATTCTTAATTTTTGGGATCTAGGTGGAGGCTAAAAGGGCATCAATTAGGTAGGACATAATGTAAAAGCGTTTTCTTATTTTCTTCTTGATGTCTATGAATTGTGACTTTAAACAGATATTCCTTATCTCACCTAATTAGGGAGTGAGTCCTTTATTAACCATGAAGTAAACATAGGATACCCAAACTTTATCAATATGTGTGGTAGAGGAGGCTCTACATAACCTATTCAATAGGGTCATAATAATCCTAATCCCCTCCCTAAATTGGATAATTGGGATTTTACATGTGGGTTTTTGGATTACTTAAGTCCTAGTAATCAGCCATGGGGCCAAGATTATGTTTAAATTATGCTCTCCAATCCATGTTTTGATGGTGGGTAGGTATATCTAGTGCTTACATAGTTTATAATAGCTCTCAAAATCTAGAGGGGAACTATATGTTACTTTATGAAAGCTACACTCATGCACAATCAAATCATTCTCAATTTTACAATCTTAGAAAAGAGGAGTAAAGACATCAATGCAGTGTAGTACCTCAAGATTGGTGGTAATGTAATGTAGGCTAGCCATCTAAATGGAGACCAGGTAATTATATCTCTACAAGACAGTTACATTCTTTTGTTTTTCCCTAGTAATATCTTACATCTCTTCAATCATCCAAAAAAATTTAGACTAGTTCTTATTCCCATTATTTAAAACTACAATATCTAGATTTATGTCCTTGAAGATTCCTCCCTCATTATCTAAGGTTAAATAAAACTTAGTTTCATCCCTTTGTTAATTTTTTTGAGTTTCCATGATTGTGGAAGTTGTAATTTCTTACTAAATGAATTTTAAGTAGCCTCTGAGTCAATTCACTTTTACTCAAATTGTAATTTAACTCTCTCAATTTGATTGTGATTTATCTAAGCTCAAATTAAGGATTTTATAGATGCATAGGGATATTTTGAAGCTTTAGTGGCAATGGAAATTTGGACGTAGGCTCATTCATGTCTCAGATTTGATTAAGACCTAAGACTTGATACCTTTGCTTTTTTGAGCACACAAAATCTATGCTTTTGTCATTTTGTGATTGCATGGTTCCCATGTCTCATCTATTTGAAAATATTCATGGCATTTTTCATAAATGTCTTGAGGGACTAGTCATTGTCTTTCAAAAATTCAACTTTCACTTCATGCCATTGGATCCTTGTTTATGGATCATCATGGACCTTTGATCATGATCATGGGGCTTGAGAGTCATTGGCTACTTTATGTCAATCCATATGGTTGTGATCCTTGGTGATTTCACAAGATTTTTGGTATCTACATTCTCTATAGTGAATGCATGCTTGCCATATGTTCACCCCACAAACCTTTAGGTATCATTGAAAAGTATTCAATAGCTACACTCTATCTAATCATCCTTTCATGAGAAATCATGGACTATTGATCTCAATCTGAATGGATGCATGTAATTGGTCCAATATATTAAATGCCTTAGACTCATTAGGTCTTTCAATTTGTCTATTCAATATTCATGATGAATAATGAGCCATTGATTCTACAAAAGGGAGAGAAATATAATCAGCATCATAACATAAAAAGGGACTTAAGATTAAATAATTTAGGCTAAGGTTTATTTCATGTTTAATAAACACGTTATAAAATTTAGGCTAAAGTATTTTATCCTAAGTTTGTAGAATCCATAGAAAGGGGACCCAAGTTAAATATTTTATGCTAAAGTTTATGTTATGTTAATAAACACAACATATACTTCAAGCAAAAATATTTATGTTAAGTTCTTAGAACATGTCCAAAGGGACCAAATAATACAAGGACCTAATAATACAAGGACCAAATGTTAGGCTTTAACCTAGGGTTTTATTTCATTAATAAACCCCATAAAACATTAGGTTAAAAGCATTTATGATATGTTTTATGTCACAGGGATATTTTCAAATAAGATTTAATATAAGTCTCTAGCCTAAGGTTTATTGCATTTAAATAAACACAATTGAGGCCCTAGGAAATAGACTTAGAATAAGTACATGTATTCATATATTTATACCATAAGATCATTTTATAATTTTAATTTCAAAGACCCTAATTATTTGAACATATTCTGAGGGGTCCCATTGATCTACAATGCAAGCCATAAGCTTTTACCAATATTTTAAAACATGCCCTTATGTCTAAGCAAAATAGTTGGTTATACATCACTGATGCCCTTGTAGATGTCAAATGATGGTCATGAGAACATCAAATTTAAGCTAGTGGATCATTAAGTTTAATGGGATTAAATTTGATGGTCCCATAGATGTCAGCGATGACCTTATGAAGATCAAATGATGGTTATAAGAATGCAAAATTTAAGCTCATAAAACCCATTTTGGTACATATACCTTGGATTTGATACACTCCATTAGATTAATCTCCATGATAAATCATAGACCACTGATCATAATCTGACTATATGTATGCCACTAGCTCAATTTAAATTGTGGGACCCTTTGTTATCAAGATCAAATGTAGGAATTCCATGTGGTGATTATGTGGGGCTCCCTATGCTTTTGAATTTTTAGCATCATGTTTTATGCATTGGATCATTTTTATGTGAGTAGCCACGGACCATGGATCGTGATTTGTATTCTTACACTTGATTGACTCCTTTCGTATATTGAGATCATAGCATAAGTTTTATCCTATGATTTCATTGTATTAATAAATATAATGAGACATTAGGGTAAAATATAGACTAAGTTCATGTTTAATAAAAGGGGACCTTTAGCTTTACTGATGATTTCAAACTATTCATTCCTTGTTCCCACTTAAGTGCAAATCATTGATCATGATCCTAGTGATTTTATGGGATTGGTCTGATAGATCAAAGATTTGGTTTCTTTGGGCATCCTACACTATATTAGATCATTCCTAATGATCAATTGAGGTTCATTAGATCTAAAAAAAGCAAGGAAATTAAGTTAGGATGAAAATAAATATAGGAAATTATCCTAAATATTTAAAACTAAGGTCTTGTTCATGTTGATAAAATACAAATGGGGCCTTAGGGTTAATCTTTAGTCTACTCATATAATAAAAGGGACCATGCTAAAATAAAGGACCCTATTAACATAAATATTAGACCAAATTAGACACATAAGGAATGGAAGGGGGAAAACAAAAGAGGACTAAGCATGATTTTTAGGCTAAGGTTTGGTCGTGTTAAAAAACATGACCAAGCCTTAGCATAAAAATTAGGCTTAAGTTTAAATATGATTCAAAATGTTCTTTCCAAATATGTTCCCACCAAAATTTAAATCAATGTTTTGGGATAGGATTTGTTGAAGGAGGGTTTTATCACATGAATCCAACTATGAGTTTCCATAAAACCAACAACTTAAGACATGAGGATCAACTATTAGCAACATTAGGTAAGTTTCAAACAACATCATGAACAAACGAGATAGTTTCATCACGGATAGATGATCTTCAAATCATAATAGAGAGTAGAATATCAAGATTTAAATTCTAAGGTTGAAAATAATCAAAAGCATCATTATTTTTCAAAAATGGGGGTATGTTGACCATAACACACCCCTACTTTCCAAAGAGGAATGTGAGAATGATGGAATGTGGAAAATGCTTTTTGATGGCTCAATAAGTAAGATTGGTGTAGGAGCTAGTGTTATGTTTTTTTCCCCATATAAACAATAGTACTATGCTTCATATAGGTTCCATTTTAGTTTTACTTGCTATTTGGATAAATATGAAGGTTTGATTCATTTCCTTTAATGGGTAAGAGAAAAAGAATCAATGATTTTTAGGTATATGGAGATAGTGAATTGATTGTACATCAAGTTAGGAATGTGGTTTATACCAAGAACCCTTTACTCAAGTCCTATAAGAATAGGGTATGGGAATTTCTTGAAGACATAAATTCATTCAACATACAATTAGTCCCAAGGGAGTAGAATAATCATGTAGATAGACTAGTTGCTATAAGAGCACAATTTGATACACCTACTGCCAAAAGAGAAGGAAAGCAATCTCACATCAAGAATATTATTAGACCTTCCATACCTAGTAATTATGTGTCTTTAAGAGTATTTTATATTGAAAAACATAATGTATACTTCTTGAAAAATGAAGCTAAGTTCTCCTCAAGAAACCAAAAGAGACTCTAAGAATAATTTGATAAATAGATTATGTAGCTAAGGACAAACAATATATCTAAGAGGTTTGTGACCTTAGAGATTATCTTTGATGAATATTAACAAAGTAATAAGGAAAATCTAAGTATGTATACAAATGAGGATAATTATGAAAGGGTCTTGATATTCAAAGATAAACTCCTCAAACTAGGCAAGGTATGTTCTACATTAGAGAACTAAACATTCATTTACTTGTATAGAGAGTTTCATGAAATGTTTTCTTGGGAATATAAGGACCTAAAATGGTTTAATCCTAGCATATCACATCATACCATTGAATTGTAAACTAGAGATAAAATTTATAGTCAAAAACAAAGGTCCATCACCCAAGGTTGAATAAATCATGAGGTTAGAACTTACCAAAATTCTTAAATCAGAAATAATCTGTCCTATCAAACATTCAACATGGGTAGCTAACCCTGTGCCTATTAGAAATAATAGTGGGGAGATAATACTTTGTGTGGATTTTAGAGATATTAATAAAGTGTCACTCAAATATCATTATCCTTTACCCTCCATGGATCAGATTTTGTAAGTTATTTTAGGGTCTCAATATTTCTCTCTTAGATGGATATCCTAGTCATAATCAAATTCTAGTGAATGAAGATGATCAATTAAAGATATAATTAACTATAAAATGTGGTAAATTTTCCTATAAGAAGATGACTTTTGGTTTATTAAATGATTTTTGTACCTTTTACAGAGCAATGGACATAGATTTCAAAGGTCTAATCATTGAAATAGTTTTAGTATAACTAGATGGCATAATAGTATTATCTAAGGATGCTAATGAGCATATGAAAGACCTAAGGAAATTTTTTGAAAGGTACAAGAATTATGGAGTATCTTGCAACCCAAAATATTCATCTTTATTGTCCATGAAGGTAATCTCCTAGGACATGTTGTTTCTAAATATGGTCCAACTATTGATCTTAAAAGGATAGAGGCTATTTTAGGCCTATCATTGTCCTTGCATAAGAAAGGACTCTAAATATTCCTAGGCAAGATAAATTTTTTAAGGAGGTTCATACCTATTTTTGCATCTTTATTCAAACCTATCATAGCCATGCTCAAGAATAACCAAGTTTTCTCTTAGACTAAGGAAGGTAAGAGCAGCTTTGAATCCATCAAGCAAACATTTGGACAAGCTCCCACTCTTGTAACCCCTAATTTTTCTAAATAATTCATGTTGTATTCATTTGCAAACCTTGATACTATCTCAACTATGCTAATGAAAAATAATGATGAAGGTGTGGAATAACCAATTGCAATCTTTATTCAAGGTTTGGAAGATTATGAAGTCAAGTAAATATTTGTGGAGAAACAAGTCCTTGATGTTTTAAGAGGAATAAAAAAGTTTAGGCATATGGTTTCAAACAATAGTATTCATATTATGGTCTCTCATCTTAGTACCAAAAAGTTTCTTTTAAGCAATTACCTTAGTGTAAAAAGGTAAAGTAGATTACTAAGGTAATTAACTATGATGTTAATATCAAATTAACAAAGATGATAAGGGGTAAAGGTCTTTGTGAACACCTAGATTCTAACCTTCATGAGTGAAAAGAAGAATCTTTAGTCAATCATGAGTGCTCCCAACTAGCTGATTCCATGCCTTTACAAAGTTAGACACAATATGTTATCATATCTCTTCAAAGTGGTGATTATCTTAATGGTTTGTGTAAATCCAAAAGTAGGTAATTTAAATTTCAAGCTATTATTTATTGTCTTGTGGATGGTATGATTTTTATAAAAGATACTTATGGTGTGTTATTGAGATGCATTGACAATGACTGGTTTGGAGTGTTCCTTGAAAAGTTTCATGATGGAAAAACATGAGGTCATTTCTCCCTAAAAATAATAACTTCTAAGATCATGAGGGCAGGGTATTATTGGCCAACCTTTTTAAATATTTATGTTCTTGGGTGAGAAGGTGTGTATAATGTGATTTATTTGTAGGAAAATATAAGTTTTTATCTCTCCCTTTATGGCCTATTCAAGTGTATTAACCTTTCATGCAATGATGTCTTGACTTCATTGGCATGATAAATCCCACATCAAGTTCTAGTCACAAAATGGATACTCATAATGACTAACTACTTCACAAGGTGGGTTGAGGATTTAGCATTGAAGGAAACCAATGAACATTCTATCTTAGAGTTCTATGAAAATGTCATAACAAGGTTTGGAACCCATTCCACCATCATTTTAGACAACTCACTTACTTTTATAGCTGGCAAAATAGCTAATTAGGCAAGAATCTATGGCATATAATTGAGTATATCATCCAACTATTACCCTAAAGGTGATGGGTTGGTTAAATCTACTTACAATAATCTAATCAGAATAATCAATAAAACTCTGGAGGATAATGAAAGGGATTGGCACACTAAATTGAAGACAACCCTATGGGTTGATAGAATAACTCCCAAGAGGTCAATATAAAATTCTCCTTTTTTATTTTTTATGGAAGAGAGGCTAGGTTGTATATACTTGAAGATCTACTTTCCTTGGAGTTAGCACATCAAATAGAATTACTTGAGAACACTCTAATGGAGGTGAGGTTGACAGAGTTAATGGAGCTGCAACAGACTAGAGACAATGCTCACAAAGTTATAGAACATCACCAAATGATAATTAGTATATATTTTGATAAGAATTCAACTCCAAGAACATTCCAAGAAGGTGAAATAGTGTTAATATGGGATGAAGATAAAGCAAATCTAGGGAGACATACAAAATTTGATACTCTATGAAGTGGACCATATGTCATCATCAAGTGCAAACAAATTAAACCTTTATAATTGACAAGGATGAGTGGAGAGGAGCCTCTTATCCCTATGAATGGGATCCATTTAAATCCTTTCTAATGATTAATGAATGTTAGTCCTATAAATACTAGATTAGGAATGTGTCTTTATTTTAGATGTGTGTGCATTCCATAAGTGTTCTTGAAAACACATGTGTGTTTCCCTTGGTGTGTCTTGTTTTGTGTATACTTTCTTATTATTTGGTATGGTTTCAAAGGAAAATTGAGTGTCAAGCTTGTGCATAGATGACTCCATGGACTAATGGATAGGATTAGGCTAGTGGTCTTAGCATATAAAACATACCACCCCTAGGAAATCATCAAGAATGTTGACTATTTTGACCAAGATTCTAAATAGGTCAACCCATTATAGTAAAAAACTTGTATAAGGGTATATTAGGATGTAATAGGGTGAATCATGGTCCTTGTTTGATGTTATTTAATGTCCTATTAACCATTATCTTATTTACTTTTAGTCCTAAACCATTTTGTGTCACATGAGGTCACTATTTGAGCCATTTGAAAGAGTTTGCCAAGATCTCTAAACATTTTTCATGCAATCAAGGTGAATCCTATGGAAAAGTATGAGATCTCTAATAAACACATGATATTTGCAATAAGCTATGAAATACAAAATGATATGATTGAATTCTTTATTAACCTTCTAAAAAGGAAAAATGGGGTACACATAATGAAAATTAGGGCAACATAAGGAAGCCTCTAATTTTATTAATTAAATAATTAAAAGAAAAGATACTTATCTTATGGACCCTTTATAACTAACCTATGGAAGCTTAGAATGGACATATGATCATGTAGGCAAAACCCAGTGGGAAAAAGCACTACACTAACATCCCCCACTTAAGTGTAGCTTAAGTGAGATGAGAATTAGGTCTCAACATTGAAATCCTAATGAGGTACCCAAGTACATAGTGATGAACCTCCATAGGAGGAAAAATAAGGTGGAGTATTCCTAACCCTAATGAGAGCTCATAGATGAACAAATTTTCTCTATATGAAAGGCTTGGTCATAATATCTATAATCTACTCTGATGTTGGATAGTATCAAATATCAATGACTTAATCATTCATAATCTCCCTAATGAAATTCATATGAATTTATATGTTCTTGGTCATTTGATGGAGAAATAGATTCATACAAATCTATATTGTGTTTTGGTTGTCATAGTAGATGATTTTAGCTTATGAAACTAAACACCAAACTTAGTGAGAATCCCATGAAGCCATATTTCTTCAGTGGTGGCATTGATAGCCCATGTATATTATACATCTATGGATGATAAAAAATTACATGTTTCTTCTTACTTGACCAACTTATTGGACCCAAACCAAGTGAAAAACTATAACCTAAGGTGGACTTTTGAATCTGAATATTTCTAGCCCAATTTGAATCTATGTATCCAATCAAATCAACCTTTGTTCCTACTTCATAGTGTATCCCATAGTTTTTTGAACCCTGAATGTAGTGAAAAATCCACTTTGATGCTTTCCAATGTAACTCATGTGGCTGTTGTGTAAATTGGGAGACCAAACCGACTACATAGGATATGTTAGGTCTAGTGTGTGTGAGATAGATAATACTACCCATGAGTTATCGATACAGGATTGCATCAATGAGTGTTGTAGGAAAATCAGCCTCAAGCTTCACACTAGATAAGAAGGGAGTAGGAACTATCTTATAATTAGCTATGTTAAACCTCACAAGAAAATCAAGGGAATATTTAGATTGTGATAAAGTTATCCTAGAATCTAACTGAATGATTTCAATCTTGAGAAAGTAGTGCAACAATCCCATGTTTGTCATTGAAAATCTATCTAAAATTGTAGTTTTCATTACTATGATGGATGATCATGAGCTCCCTATAATTAGTAATTTGTCCACACAGGTAACTAGGATCAATAGAGAAACATCCTACCACAAGATGTAGACATTCATATTTGAGTGGTATTTGGTGAACCCAACTATGAATAGAAAGGAGTTTATCTTAGCATACCATGCTTAAAGGCCCTATTTGAGTCTATAGATAGATTTCTTGAGTATGTAGACCAAGGAGGCATCTTCTACAAAACCTTGTGGTTTCTCCATATATATATATATATATATATATATATATATATATATATATATATATATATATATATATATATATATATATATATATATATATATATATATATATATATATATATATATATATATATATATATATATATATCTTCCTTGAGTATATCATGTAGAAAATCACTCTTTACATCCATTTGGTGAACATCCCACCAATGTGTGGCTACAATGGCTAGAGTGAGTCTTATAGATGTCATCTTGGCTACATGATAAAATGTCTCAATGTAGTATATGTTAGCCACCTGAGAAAACCTTTTTTCAACTAGACAAGATTTGTACCTATCAACTAACCCATCTGCACCATAGTTGGTCTGATAAACCCATTTATAATGGACCAATTTTCTTCCTTTAGGAAGAGGGACCAAGTCCCATGCTTTGTTCTTGATTAGGGAACTATACTCTTTTTTCATAGTAGAATCCCATTCTATAATGATAGATGCCTCATGAAAGGTTTATGTATTTGAGGTAATGCATAAGTAGGCATTTGATGTCTACCTTGTATTTGATGGATTTATAACCCATCATCTAGCACTTTGAAGTGTATATCTAGCTCAAATTAGACTAGAATTATATGAGATTAGAGAATCAAGAGGTTAGTCCTCATCATCTATAGTGTGAGATGGAGGAGGAGAATTAGAGAATCAAGAGGTGATTCATCATCATCTATAGTGTGAGTGTGAGATGGAGGAGGAGAATCCTCATTATTGCTCTCATCACTTGAACTTTAATAAGAAGAAGAGCCATCCTCATCATCAGGAGTATCTTGAGGTGGATTTATGTCACTGTCTAAAGTGGAATCAATGTCTAATGAGACTTTTGAAGATTTTGGAGTGCTAGGATTGTGTTCAAGTGGGCCCTCACAAAATTTGACACTCTTTTCAATGAAAAACATACGAGTTTTAGGATGGACAAGCCTATATCCCTTAACACCCTCTGCATACCCCATAAAGATGTAAGACTAACTCTAAGGGTCTATTTCCTTACATTTTTTCTTGGGAATATAAGCCATTTTTGGTGATCCAAACACTCAAAAGTGATTTACTACAAGCTTGTGACCATCCCAAGCTTCAAAAGTAGTGATTCCCTTCAAATATTTGTGTGAAACTTGATTCTAAATGTAGCACGCATAGTTGATTGCTTCAGCCCAATATTGAGGAGAAAGAGACTTTGATTTAAGCATGAAGTTGTCTATTTCCTTTATGGTATGATTCTTGCATTCAACCACACCATTTTGCTAAGGACTGTATGGAACTGTGTTCTATATGAGTCTCCTCTAATGTGCAAAACTGCTCAAACCTATTGTTGACATACTCTCCACCATTTTTAGTCCCTAATATTTTGATGGAATATTATGACTACTTATCCATAATTTCATTGATGTCCTTAAAGTGATAAAATACCTCAAACTTATTTTCAAGAAAAAACACATAGGTGTACCTTGAAAAGTCATCAATGAATGTGAGCATGTATCTTGTCCTATAGAATGGAGGTTTTGAAAATGGACTTGCTAAGTCACTATGGATTATTTCTAACTTCTTTGTAGCTATCCTTACTTTGCTCTTATCATATCTCTATTCTAGATTCTTGAAAATAATGCATCCATTTCATAGGCCATCTGAGAATTTGACTTTAGGCAATGCTAAAACCATATCGTGAAGACTAAGTTTCACTAGGTAACTATATTTTAAATGGCTAAACTATTCATGCCATAGTTTTCTCACTCCATCTACATAAGTAAGAAGTATAGATAAGCACTAATCTAGGGCAAATTATGAGAAGGTATACAACCTATACTAATGATTGGTCTTCCCATAAGCCACTATAGTGTCACTATGTATCTCTTTGATGACGATTGAATTAGATGTGAACTCAACTTGATTCCCTACACCTATGTGAGTGATTTGATATAATGATAAAAGATTAGTGGATAGTGAAGGAACACATAGAACATCATTAAAGGTCCCATCACTTACTTCTACTGATCCTTTATTATTGACTTCTAATGAAGTGTCATCACCCATGAGAATTAAAGGCACAGAACATGGCTCTATTTATAAAAATAGATCCTCTAAGGAGGTTATGTGATAGGAAGCACCTGAGTCAATAACCCAAGTTAAAGGCTAAGAAGATACTACAAGTGCCTTGCCCTTTTTTTTACACTTTTTATTGTCTTTTGCCTTTTTAGAATCTTATGTTGATGTGTTCTGACATGAGGATTCAAGAACATTTATGTTTTTCTTCTCAAGCATCTTAGTCAAGGTGTCAATATTCTTTTCATGCACTGAGATTCATCATGCCCAAGTTTATTACAAAATTTATATTTGAGTTTCTCCTTCTTAGGTTTCTCACCTGAGGAGGACTCATTTGATGATACCTTAGGCTTGGCATCTAATTTTTTATTCTTCTTATGTTCATGATCTAGTTTAGACTATTTTTTCTCTTTTTTACCATTGTTTGAAGGCTTCTTGTCCTGATTGACAATCAAGGCATGTGATTTTGAAGACTTCAGTGCACCCATTTGAAATAATTTATCTTGATCTCAACTTAGATCAAAAACAAACTCATCAAATGATGGTATTTTCCAAGTGGATCTAAGTGCACATTTAGTAGCATGAAATGTAGAGATGAAAACTAAATAGTCATGACCCAGTTTTGTAAGCACAAATAAAATCAAATGGTCATCTATTTTTTCAATACCATATTGCTTCAACTATAGTCTTAGTGATTTGAAATTTGTAAATAAGTCTTTTATGGTATCATAGTCACCTAATCTCAATGTGATGAGCTCATTCTCTAACTCATGACCCCCCATGTTGCCTTACACTCCAAAAATCTTGTCTAGGATTATCTAAACTTCATTCAAATTTTTTGTAGATTCAACATGAAATATAAGGTTGGGATACATTAATAGACATATAAACCCATAGGCCTTGTCACCTACTTAACCATTTTTACATCTATAGATGGCTCAATTTTCTCACCCATAGTAATCTGATAGAGTCCTTTACCTCTCAAAGTGAGTTGCATTTTAGACTTTCATTCTAGATAGTTAAATGGTGTGAGTGGTTCAATGTTTAGATCCATTAGTCTAAATTAGAATGAGAAAAATTACAATATTTAAATGAAAGCAAAAAATATAAAGCACATATTATAAATACCCCCTAAACTATCAATAATCCCCCCTGAAGTTATAATGCACACACATTCAATCTTGGATGTTGAGCATAGTTAATAATGCATTTATGAGCAATCAGAGAGGGACATAGAGCACTGTCAATAATGCATCCAAGAGGAAAGTTACAAAGGTTTGAAGACAATTTTTAGCTATTACACCATGTAAAAAATGAATGTTACAAAAGTCTTAAGACAATGTCACCAATGCATAGAGCTCAAAAAAATATACATTTTTCAAAAAAAAATCATGAAATAGGGAGCTATAGACTGATAGTTATAGCACTTACTTGTTCTTACTCCCACACATTCATGGACCCTTTCTAAAAATGAGGAAAAAATTGCAACCAAAAATCTAAAAAATGAAATAATTTAACTATGTTTCTTCATTACCTTTCACCTCAAATTTGGCACCCTCTTGAATGTCATGTGGGTTTGTGTAGTTGCTTGACTTTGGGTTCGTGTAACTGCATTACTTTTAAAAATTAACGAGTAAAATATCTTTAAAAAATTGAATGGGTCTCCTACTGTAATTTAGATTCTTCTAGCTACTTGACCTATTACTTATAAAGCAATAAATGAGTAATAAAGTAGATGACCTCCACAAACCTGAATGGGTCTTACTCAGTGTAAATCAGATTTTTTAAATAGCTTGACTTATTACTTATAAAACAAGTAATGAGTAATAAGTAGTTGACCTCCACAAAATTGAATGGATCTTGCTCAGTGTAAATTGGGTTCTTCAAATAACATGACTTCTTACTTATAAATCTAGTAATGAGTAATAAGTAGTCGACCTCCACAAACCCAAATGGGTCTTACTCAGTGTAAATCATGTTCTTCAAACATCATGACTTATTACTTATAAAGAAATTAATGATTAATAAGTAGTTGACCTCAACAAACCTAAATGGGTCTTGCCAGAAAGTCATCATCTTGGAGAAACCTAATTACTGATAAGTTGTTGCCCTTGAGAAACCTGATTACTTATAATTAAATATGTTGGAGAAGTTGAAGCACTCTAAAAGCTCAAGTTGGTTTGAAATCAAGTAGTTACCCTATAAAAACTCAATTACTTCCAAGTAATTTCATTTTGAGAAGTCAAAGGAGTTAAATAAATTGATTTGGTCTATGGAGAGTAAATCAATGTTTGTAGGTTGTATTACTTCATCTGTACAAATGTCCAACCAGATGGAAGAAATGGATTGTAAGGAAAATCTATGAAGTTTCTCAAAAAACTAAGAACAACCCATTTTAGATCTCAAAAAACCTAATATTATATATGAAAACAAATTTTTCATCAAATGCATTTTGACATGATTTTCAAGGTAGATTAATAAAATTCCTCCAAGCTCAAAAATGGTGGCCAAGATAAAAAAACTAGTAAGGTTAATGCATAGAGGATCTCACCAGGGAGTCTGATGCATGAGACTATCAAGATAGCTTTGGTACCATGAAAGAGTTTGCCAAGATCTTTGAATTTTTTTTGTGAAATCAATTTTAATCCTATGAGATAGTGTGAGATCTCTAGAAAACACATGATATTTGTAATAACTTATGAAATCCAAAATGATATGATTGAATTCTTCATTAACCTTCCAAAAAGGAAAAGTGGGGTACATATAGAGAAAACTAGGGAAACATAAAGAAACCTCTAATTTTCCTAATTAAATAATTACAATAAAATATAATTATATTATGTACCCTTTATAACTAACCTAAGGAAGCTTAGAATGGCCATACGACCATCTAGGCAAAACCTAGTGGAAAAAAACACTCTACTAACACCATTAATGAAGGTTATATAGTTTTCAATGTAAGACAAGTTTTACTAACTATAGTTAAATCTCTAGTATGTCATAAAATTATCATTATTTTTATTTCTAACTAAAAATGTGTAGGTTCCCAATTGAAATCAAGAAAATAGTTGAAAAGGAGGTTTTGAAAGTTGTATGGCTTATAGAGCAGTGTGGAAAATGTGGAAACCTCATGCAGTGTCCTTCAAATTCATTAAACTCATATTGATGTTTGATCTACTTTCTAAGCATCAAAATATGGTTGAAATTCATTTTGATCCTCCATCGCTCAATTAGACATGTAAAACTAGTCAATAGGTTTCTTTTTGGTTTTCTCCTTATTTGAGTTGGTTTGTATAATATAATGGATGAAATTGATTATATAACATGTGGAAATATTTCTCCCATGGTTTCCATTTTTTTCATTTTAGGAGGTGAGTAGATGAGCCAAATGTCTCAAGTTGCAAGTTGAGTACACTAATGGAGTTACAAGTAGGTTTCATCAACTACAAAGTTTTTCATTTCCTATAATGGTTTAAAAAAAAGGTATATTTATGATTTTACCTCTCATATGTCATGTAAATCATCTCATATACTTATAAACTTAGTCTAAAGGGATAGAATCAAGTTAGTTATAGTCACATATGAAACATTGTCAGACCTTCTTATAGGTATTCAATTACAATCATGGTGAAAGAGGTGTGTGAAGTTTTGAGATCATCCAAAGAGGTGTAAGGAAGAGTTTTAATAGGTTGAATAAACTCTTGGAATATTGAAAATCAAGATGAGTTTCAAATTATATGCAGTAGACTGTGATAATAAATTTAAACTCCATACTCAGTCTTGCATCAATGATGTGCACCTATAAGAGACTAAGAATGTTGAAATGAGGAAATTGGAAATGGTTTAAACTCCTTCAAGGTGGAAATATCCATTTGAATACTTTGAAAATGTTCTGATTTTTATTGTAAGGATATCCACTATGCACATTTTTCATGTCTTATATTCACTGCCCTGTATTATATAATTACACTTATAGGTGACTCTCACATAGGCCTATAAGGTGTTACTTGGATAATTCTAAGCATGATGGAGACCTTTATAGAGATTAAGATATTGGAGATACCATGGAAACAAATTATGATTTAATAGAGTGGTAGTAAGACTTAAGGTTCATTTACATTTATGAAGAATTGAGTTTTAGGGACAAGTTACCTTAAAAGCTCTAAAACAAAGCCTTGTCCATTTTTGATGCTATCATGTAATTAAATGACATGGAGTCTAGATGAGTTTTAATGCCTCCATATTCTATCCCTCATATAGGAGTAAGGCCTTGAAAAATAAAGTGAGGGTTTAACCAAAGGAATATGATTATAGGAGGCCTCTAATTCATGCATTCTCTCATTATAGAAGGTCATTATTCTCTACAGTATCTCGACTTTAAATTGTCCTATAATCCAAGATAGTAGGATATGAGCACATCTCCATGACAAATGATCCCATTAAGTTGAAGATAACACTATTGGATCAAAGGACATAAAAAAAAGTTTAATTTCAAGGTATTTACCTACTTGATCATCTACAAGTGTACCCTTGCTCCCCAAAATTCCACCTATAGTCAAATTGCAGGTACTCACAAACTCAATTGATGAACCTTGGTGATTAAATTCTTGTAAACACAAATATTTTCCATATTTGGTTTTAAGACCTCAATAGATACTATGAGGTGAAACACGGGTTTTAAAGTTTACATATGCATCTACAAGACCTCTTTTGCTCAAGAAACGGTCATCTACATTTAACTATAGTATGATAGTACACCCAAGCATGACTATTTTGATGTTAAAATAGTAAGTGTATGATGAGAAAAAGTTTGAATAGATGTAAAATGGAATTTAATACTTTAAAAATGTGTGGATCATGTTGCATAAGGACTAAAATAAAAGATCCACCTATAGGTATGTTATCCTCTTGAGTAAGAAACATAGTCATAGTTGAATGTAGTCTAGGCCTAGATAGATAGAAGGTATAAACTAAAGAGATACAAAAGATTGGGATGATATAAATGTTTGAAATGACCCTCACAATAGTGATATACCATATCATGAGAATGAAATAGAGCATGGAGGGCTATAATGTAGAAATTGAAATCCATACACTAACTCTACACAAAGGGAGTTCTGCACATAAGTTTGCCTTGAGTTTTAGGATGTTTGGAGGGCTTATTGGTGTGACCAAACTCTATAATTATGTAAATAATATCCCCATAACCTAAAATATCCTCTCATACATTCAATTTTCCTAGGACAATAGTATAAGTGCCCTCTATTTCGTCTCAGATAGAAGGCACTCCAAGAGAACTAAACCCTATTGTTTTAGTAAGTCAATGATGAAAGGAAGGTGCATAGAGCATTGGAAAACTATGGAAAGTTTAAGTAAGTTTATTTAAAATTAAAAAATCATAGATAAGGTCTCATAAGTGTTGTATCCCAAACATTATGGCCTAAATCCACATAGGTTTAGTCAGACTTATTAGGTCTTAACTAGGCGTACTAACTAAAGAAGGTCCAATTCTACTTGTAACACCAAGTTAGCATGGAAGAGCATTAGAATAAATTCATGGGGAGACATAAGGTTTTTTATAAACTTTAATTTATAGATAAGGTCATTGGGATCCATAATATGTGTGATAACCTTTGCGTTATAGAGGTCATAAGGAAGCCATTTCTTGGCTTATAAATATGATAGGGTATGCAGAATGCAAAGGATAAATCAAGGAGTCATCTAAAGAAGATAATATATGTATAGATACCTAGCATGTGAGTCTAAGGAGATAGGATATGGTAAATAGGTTCTTGAACAAGGATTTAGATAAATTTCTTTGAAGATGGGATATCACAATTTTATGAAATATCCTTAAGAGAATAAACCACTCAAAACCCTCTAAAACCCTTAATAATGACCTAATGGGAAAGATGAATAATGAAAGGGATATAAGAGAGATATTTTAAGTATGAAAATAATTTAAACTTTTATAGAACTCCCTAAGTCTATTTCCCATCAATTTGGCTTGCATCTTATTTATATCGATAGGGTACAAAATGAATTTTCTTGACAATTTTTAATGTTTTATAGGTGTAGAAGTGTTTCAAAATATGAGGATAACTTTTGGAGAGATAATGAGACCTAAGATAACTCCTCATATAAATTTTTTGATTCAAAAAATATCACAAGTATCTCTAATAACACCTTCACTTTAGCTATTCTAGAATGGCACAGTGAATAGAAAGTGATCATAGTGAGAAGGTGATAACTCCAATTGGAATGAATTTTCAGGTTTTAATGATGGATTTAAGGGCATGAATACTCTTTAAAAGTTTCACATAACCCTTGTATGTATTGGTTTTAGAAATTGAAGACTACCTTGGTTCCAAGTGTGAGGGGTGACTGAAAGAAGGGTTGTGACTACAAGTAATGAGAGCACTTGGATAAATTAATATTGATGAATAGGGACACATACAATGCATATTTTATCCTATTTATAACCCCCCCAATCTCATTTAAATGATATCATATATCCATAGTCTACTTTGGAGTGTTCAAATAAGGCCAAATGATGAAGATAAGTTCCTAACTAGTAATTGAAGAGTCTTGCACTAGATTTAAGGAGTTTCATGCTTAGAAAGACATTTTTACATAGAGACCTTGGATTTATATTTCATATTCCTTTATCTTGAAAATTTAACCCTATCTCATCTTGACAAGTGTCTTTATGACTCTTAGACTTCATTTTTCTCTCTCCTTCTTCACATTATATAAGTACTAGCCATTTTGGCTCTTATTTCATAATTACACACCATGTATGGAAAATCCTTGTTCGTTTTATGTTGTAATTTGCCTTTGAATAATACCATAAATATATTTTTGAGTTCACAAACATCTTTTCTAAGTGTGTAAAATGATGAATGGTTAGGTCTAGTGATTCTATCCTTTCTTCCCCTTACCCTTTCATGTCTAGTACAAGGAGTTCTCATTATAACAGGTCATATAGAGTGTATCAAGTGTGTTTGTATCCCTTAAATTGTTTAAGTGACATTATATTAAAAAATATAATCTCTATTACACTTACCTTGAGTTATCTCATGCATATCACCTCTATATTGAAATATTTATGTTAGAACATCTTAGGATTTTGAATCTAGTTTGTTGGTCTTGATTTTTAGTGAGAGAATTATGATAGAATTGTGCAAATAATTATGGTTTATCACCCTCTTATACTAGTGGAAATAATTTAAACTTGTAGATAACTCCCCAGGTTGCTTTCCCATTGATTTAGCTTGCATCTATTTATATAAACATGGTACAAAATGATTTTTATTGATAGTTTTTTGTTGTGTAGGTACATAAGGGTTTAAAAAGATGAGAATAACTTTGAGATAAATAATGAGACCTAACCTATTTCCAAATATACATTTATTTCTTCATCAAATCTCATAAATACCTCTACTACCACATTCACTTCAACCTACCCAGAATAACATAATGAATAGAGAGTGATCATGAATTGAGAAGGTGATAAATTTAATTAAAATGAATTTTAAGGTCTACTTGATGGATCCAAGGGAATGATGACTCTTGAAAAGTTTCACATCACCACCTATATGGATTTGTTTTCAAAACTGAAGACTACCTTGGTACTAAACGTTAGGGGTGAGTGAAAGAAGGGTGATTATGAGTTCAGGTGATGATAACACTTAGCCATAAGAATATTGATGATTAGGGACACATAAAATTAATTTTTGAGCCAATTTATAACCCCCCACTCATATTTAAATAAACTCATATCTCCCTAGTCTATTGTGGATCATTCAAAGAAGGATAAATGATGAAGAGAGTTTCCAAACAAGTAATTAAATAGTCCTACACCATATCTGAGGAGTTTCATGATTGAAGATACATTTATGAATAGATAACTTGCATGTCATATTTAATATTCATTTCTCCTATAAATTTTACCCTCTCTCTTAACTTTACATGTGGCTTTGTGACTCTTGGACTTCATTCTTCTCTCTCCTTCTTCACATTCTATAAGTACTATCCATTTTGGCTCTTGTTTCATAATTCCACACCATATATGGTGAAGCCATACTAGTTTGATTTTGTACTTTACTTTTTAATAATACAAATAATCTGGTTTTGATTTAACAAACATCTTGTCTAAGTGTGTTTGGTGATGAATGGTGCAGTTTAGTGATTCTATCCTTGCTTCTCCTTATCATTTCATATCTAGTACAATGAGTTATCCTTATAAAAGGTCCTATCAAGTGTATATAGTGTATTTTTCCCCATTAAAATGTGTTAGTACCCTTAGATTTAGAAATTGGATCTTTGGTCTACTTACCTTATGTTGTCTCATGCATATCACCTCTATATTGAAATACTTATGTTAGAACATTTTAGGATTTTTAAGCTAGTTTGTTGGTCTTGTTTATTAATGAAATAAGTATGATACAATTATGGAAAAATTTATGGTGTATCACCCCCATATATTAGTTTCTTATCATGCATATTTTTTCCCACTTTCCCATAAGCAATCAGTTAGAGTAGGTGATAAGAACTTCAAGGTAAATTTAGGGAGCTAACCCTTAAACCTAGAGATCTAATTCTACTATAGTTAAACCCACATACCATAAGTATTCCAATGTTTCCCAAATATTAGAGTAGTTTTGAAAAACCTCTTATAGGGTGCAATATTTGGTGACAATAGTCTGCTTAGATCCATATGGAAGGACATGTTTAAATGTTTGCATACACAATCATGGAGCACAAATAATGATATGGGAACATGTTCAAAGTATACATATAATGAAATTAATTGGATTAGATCCATAAAATAATGACATATTAAAATTTCCTTGATTGGATGTAGAATCCAAAAGACATGATCAAATCTAAATAGGAAAACTAGAAATGAATGCATGCATGAACATGCGGTACAAATCCATA
The DNA here is from genome assembly GCA_037957365.1 of Torreya grandis. Taxonomy (NCBI): domain Eukaryota; kingdom Viridiplantae; phylum Streptophyta; class Pinopsida; order Cupressales; family Taxaceae; genus Torreya; species Torreya grandis. The sequence continues at coordinate 164,009 of JARHVA010003751.1, read as the reverse complement.
TAAGAGAAAAGATGTGTATAAAGTGAGTCTATAGTAGTAATCAACAAAAAATCAGTGTAGTATACAATGATATAACCTATAAAATCATAAGCTATATATATGATGCCCCTAATGGGCAAATGTATCAATGTCGAATATGTTTATATATGCATGATCCCTTGATAGGTAGATAGTAGTAAATATAGATATGTGCATAAGACCTAATTCTTGTAATGATATGTGAACACTCAAAGAGAAAAATTGAAGCATGTAGGTATGATAAAAAATGTTTACACTAAGATAGATAGCATATGTAGTATCTAGAAGATAGAAATAATGTAAATATGGAAATGCATACAATTTAATATTTATATTTCTAAGTAATATTTTAATCTTTTTGTATTTTTGAACATATTATACTATTTTTTAAATTTTTTGAGTACAAGAGATATGTACAAGAAACATGAAAATGAATATATATATAAGGATAGAGGCAAATGAGGTTATTTACAAATTAAAATTTATTTCCTCTATAAATTTAAGAGCACATCTATACGATGTGGATAATCAAATATTAGATCTTGTGGGAGGTCATCCAAATTTAGATATTGAATCTTCCTAAGCTTGAATAAATCATCATCATCATGATCATCATACCATGTTTTTTATACAAGTATATCCTTATCCTTAGAGTTAGTCTAGATTCTATGCATCTTAATAGCATGTTTCTCTATTGTGTTATAAGCCTCCCATACGGTCCAAAGGTAAACTAAATTAGACCACTAGATGCCTATATGAACCCTATGATTCTTAATAAATCTATCATGTAAGATGAAAACTATGTGTCCCTCATAACTAAAAATAAAATATCTATCTATCTTATTGACTGTGGTATCCATTGCTTATAACCATAGAATATCATGTGTAAATTATATATGAGTTCATGTGCTCATGACTAAGAGTAGTGTGTTGCCCACCTTAGCGCCACATGAAATTGGGAGTGTGATGTGTCATAAGGAGTATTTATAATTTATAACATGTTGTATCTCAATATAATGATGTCATATGTGTTATAATAATGCTAATGTATAAATGTTGGGATTGGAATTTGTAGACACCTAAAACCAGCTACTGGTAACCTCCAATTAGGATTTTGACCAATTTCCACCCAAAACACACAATTTGGCCAAAAAATACTAAAACATGCTAAATGATGTGAAAATTACATATAAAAATACTAATTTTGGACAAGGTATCCCTAAATGGGGCAATGCAATTTATGGGCCAGCTAACTTTGATCAGTTCATTTTGAGTCAAAATGCCAAATTTACACCCACATGATCTAGATTGCTCTTTCCTATTAGATCTTTTACATGATACTTGTGCCTTTATTATTTATTTTTTGTAACATCCTAAATATGAATATGCATCCAATGCATATAACTTTAACTTGTAATTCTAATCTAGTCAAATTTAGTACCAACAATAAGGCATTCTGATCAATTTGGGAATTTGTGCATAAAGTGCTTAATCATGTTTAAGAGCTAATTAACCCAAATTAGGGCCTAATCAAAAATTCCATGAAAAATAATTGAATAATTTGTTTTGGAAAGGAATATTGAATATTTGTATCATCAAGTGACTTCATTTCTTAGGAAGACATCCCTAGGCCATAAATGCCACAAATATCAGGATTCATGCCCTCCATGCCTTATCAATGTCTTCCATGATGCCCTCCATACCACTTAATTGACCCTTATTCTAATTCCATGATGAGGATAATTACAAACATAATTTCAAAAATTTAATTAATCCTTAACCACACATCTCAATCTTAATATGGATAGTTGAGGTTGATTCTGATCAAATCCAAAAATCTATAAATAAGAGGCCTCACAACATCATTTCTAAGCTTAAATTGTGCAACATTATAATGTAATATTGGTTCCAAAAGCTTCATATAACTATTTTTACCAAAGCCACAAGGTGCCAAGGAGAGATGGAGGTCACCAAGCTTCCATTGCTAAGGACTTCATGAGCACAAGCCGATCAAGCCACTACTACAAAGGCATTTAGAGCATGCAAGGAAGGTGAGAAAATTATTGTGTTTTCATTCCTTGATTTTTAGTTGTGTTTGTCATTTGATTTTATTAACTAAGCTCTCCCTAGTTTCTATGCCTATAGATGTTATTTTGTTAGTGTGTTTATTTCATTTTGTTTTCATTTTGGAACTAACACCATACAAACCATCCTCTCTTGAGTCAAATTCCTAGATCACATTATGGCATGCCCAATGGGATGAGATACATATAACACCTAAAGGAGATCATTTTGAAACTCTAAAATATCCATTTGAACCTTAAAAACTCTTACAAATTGATTTTCTAACTTTATTTTGACATTTTTGTTGGAATGGGTTTACATAATAATCAACATTGATAGAAAATACTGACATCATCTACTTGTCTCAACTAACATCGATTAGTAGAACTGACATCAGTTAGATCTTGTTTATCCATTACCGACATTAGTGGTATATGACCAATTTTGGTCACTATATTTTCTTAAAAAGACAAACCCAAGAGCTACTTTAAAATGCTTGGTCTGGGGTCATACAGACTCCGTTTTGGATGATTTTATTTAAAAATGCATGTTTTCTCCTAAATTTTAAAAATTTGGCATTAGTTTAGCTTCAAGTTTCATATATTTTTTTAAAAAATTGGAAAATCCATTTAAAATGCTTCTAATCTAACATATTTGCTTTCAGGGTGATGCCTTAAGGGTAGACAAACAACTAGCAGATTTCAAGTTTGATAAATCATGTTTTTGAACATATTTTACATTCTTTAAAATGAATTAGGAACATTAATTTGGTGATTAAATTAACATTTAATGTGATTAAATAAGTTTTTTAATCATTATTTTTCAAATTTACAACTAAGACCAAGGGGACAAATGAACACCACTCAATCTTTCAAATTTAGTGCTTAAAAATGAGCTCATCTTTATAAAAGTTTTTTGTCTTCAATAGTTGTTTTATATAATTTTGTTTAGTGAAGAGAGGGGTTTTGTGTGTATTATCTTCCATTTGTTTCCTTTAGGTAACCCTTGGAATCAAAATCACCATTCCTATTTCATAGAGCCTAGTCTAAGGCTTAGAAAGAATGTCATCTAAAACACTCCCCAAAAAACTTGTCAAAGTTTGGGTGACCTTGAAAATGACCCTAAAGTCTTTATAATTTCAAGATTTCTTTATTTTTATGCATCTTGGATTGTGAGGGGGACATCATTACCTCCCATGAGTTCTTTAGAGAAGCTTTCACCTAGGTTTTCATCGCCCAACATTGACTTCTCTTACTTCTTTTGAGTTACACATGGGACGTATTTGCATTTGGACATCACACTACACTAAGAAAACAATAGGATGTAGTGGTTATAAAAAGGACTAGACATTTTTACAACTATCCAATACCATATTCACCTAATTTTTATGCTTATCTTTTGTATCATTTGACGTGAAAGTCATTGTGCAATTAATTCCCCTAGAAACATTCAAAACTTGATAGTTTAGTCAACCCCACATGCCATACCCTTGCTAGGATTTGGATGATTATAATTAGTGTATTTTTGGGTCATTTTTATCATTTGGTATGTTTTGAGACTAAAAATTGTTTATTTGATCATAAATCCATGTAAAATCCAATTTGTCTATATGTCACTCTTTTGTCTAAAGAGGCGTTATGTTGGAAATTTTACACCACACTTGTGCCTTGCAAAGTTTTTATAAACTTGTTTGTGTGTGTGTCATTTGAATTTTAGAGGGTAACGTTATGTTGCCCAAATCATGTCAAACCATTTTTCCTTTGAGTATTTAAAAAATAGTATTGACCACATCATTCGAGTATTCTTACACCGTTAGGTTGCTTAATTTGTTTCAAGACTAGTTTTCCTTGCACCAAAAACCATTGTTTCAAACCATGTCATGTTTACCATTTAGACCCTTTTATTATGTCATCATGATGTCTAATATTATCTATCTTGTTTGGTCAAAACCTAATTTTCATCATTGAGTTTTTAATTAGCCTTTTCAATTTTGGATTCAAACATTGATTGATTTCTATTTAGGCTTCAATTCATGGGGCTGATACATAGATCTTTCTCTTTTGGGTTGCATAACTTTGGTTAATCGATTACCCAAAATTGAAAATTATTAATGGTTTGTTTGTTCAAATCCTATCCTCATCATTGTTTGTACCTTTATTTAGGAGAACATAGCCTTTCTCAAAGATCCTTTTGTCTTATTACTTATGCCAATTGATCATGTTTTTGTTTGATTATGCCAAGTTTATGTCAAAGTTATTTCCAAAACTTGTTAGATTAAATCAAATCACATCATGAATATTTTTTTGAGCCTAGATTTTGATTGTACATTTGGACAAAAGAGATAGCAACTTAACTTTTCCCTTTCCTAGTTTAGACCTTTTTTGGAACACTTTGACCTAGACCTTTGACATGTCAGTTGTTATTTAGATGCTTAACCTTTTATGTGTATGACATTTGACATTAGACATTTGACATTAGATTATTTTATACCAAGTTTCAGCACCAATGATTTTGGAGATACAATTCCACTTTTAGACCACATTAGAGATACAACTCCACCTTTTGACCAAGTTAGACGAAGCTTATACAATTTATCCTTTGGACATAGTTTTTTTCAAAGTTTATAGAACTCAACCTTTTTATTTTGGATATTTCATCATTTACATAGATATGTCTCATTAAACTTATGATGGAGTCACTTAAAATCCAACTTATGATAGAATGGATGCACAAAATAACTTTTATGGCTTTTTTCAAGAACCCAATAATGCTAATATGGTTTGTGAGACAAATTTCTATCTGCCTAGTATTAATCATTCATGGGAACAAAGACACAAAGTAACTTATGATCCAAATAAAGACCTTGATTGGTATGAAGAGGCTTATGAGGATGAATTTAAAGACCCAACTATAGATAAATATTATTTGAGATATGAATCCAAACCCTCTTTATAATAATTAGTACATGGATCATAGTCAAGAACTAGCTTATGATCCAACTCATGACTAGGATGATATTTTTTATGAGGAAGACTTGGATGCTTTTGATTATGTAAATAATCAAGTTTCATGATGTCCTTTTACTATCTAATCATCAACTACCCCTAACCCTCCATTCAATTATGTGAGCCATCAATCTCCACAATATCCAAGGAATGCCATTACCATTCCTAGACCTAGTCCTTTAGTTTGTGCGAGTGAACAAGCTCCATAATACACAACCATTTCTATATCATGACCTCATCATTTTTCTTGTGTGAGAAACCAAGCTCCACAATGCCCCTTCATCATTCCAAGACCCAGTTCTTTGGCTTGTGTGAGTAATCAAAATCCACACCACCCTATCATTACCATCTCAAGACTTTATCCTTTGGTTCATGGAAGCAATCATGCTCCCCAATGCCCTACCATTATCTAACCAGAAGTAATTCTCTTGGTGGCATTGAAAAGAAGGGAAGTAATATCCCCTTTAAATTTGATTTCAAATTTAGAAAGGGCAAAATCTTTATGCACAATAATTCCCTAGATCAATGAAACTCCCATAAGCATATGGATAGGAATGCAGACAAGGCCACCTCTACTTCTCACCCCCATATCTCCTTGGAAAAATAGAGAACCTCAACATCCCATTTAGTTTGAGGAATGGAAAAGAAAATTAGGAGCAGGATCAGGGTATAGTACTTCTGAAGCAAAGCATTGGGACATTCAGTTTCATCCATTTGATCTGAGGAATCAAATGGAATGCAAGATATACAATCCTAAATTTGAAGAATGAAGTTTATAAAGGGACTTACAAAAAAGTATGGCAGAAACAATTAGGCTAGGATATGCCCAATAAATGTATAATAAATGACCTCATCTTACTCTCTCTTTTTATTAAGTTTTATTACATTTTGCAACTTTTATTATTGATCTGAGATGAGTTAGGATGTGATTATCCACATTTTTTTGATTGTGATTCTAACATTTTAAAAGACCTATAAATCCTAACAAGTGTGTTGGAAAATTCTAGTTTTGCAATAAAATAGGTCATCATCAGGCTAAAGAATAAATATGAAGTGGATAACATGTTTTTTTAGAAGCATTGGACTCAATTTAGATTAGTTCTAAAACTTATAGAATCTATTTCAAAACCATCATAGTTAGTTTTGAACCCTATAAAATCTATTCTAGAACCATCACGGTCAGTTCTAGAACTTCAACATACTATTTCAAGTTGTCGCATTTTTGGACTTAGCTCTAAAACTCTATATTTATCTCCAGTACTCCTTCAGATAAGTTTTAGAACTTTTGTGGCTAGATATGGAACTGATGAGGATCTATCCCAAATGGTTGGTGATCTATTAAAGATCAATGGTCCCATTAAATCAGAAATAGATTCCTAATTTTTTGAACTAGCAGAATCAAGACAATTATCACACAGCTAAACATCCAACCACATCTTGATTTAGCATCTATTCTAGGTAAAATTAAGTTCTATCATATCTATGAAATAGTTACAGCCATTAAAGCATCTATATATACATACCTGATATAGATATACAAAAGGAAAAGAAAAATAGAGAAGATAGTAGAAGAATAGAGAGAAAAAGGATAGCTTAGTATATTTGTAATACAGAACATTTTTATCAATGAAATAGCCATTCCTATTTTGAAATTAAATTGAATTATTCAAATCCTATTCTAGGTGGAGCAAGGGCCCAATCCTCCAAAGGACTAGGATCTTCATTTTTTTCAGTATTTATATTTCAATTAGCAAAAGTAAATAGGTAACTCTGTCAAATTTATAAATGCTTCCAACTCTTTAAAATTAAGATTTGTTGTAAATTTGTTCCTGTAGGTGTTTTAGATTAAATTTTCACTTCTGCAACATATGTTTATTTCCAAAAATCAATTTCATTCTTGCAACGTGTGTTTATTTCCAGCAATCAATTTCATTCCTACAACATGTGTTTATTTCCAGCAATCAATTTCATTCCTGCAACATGTGTTTATTTCTAGCAGATTTCCATAGTTTAATTTCAATAAGGTTGTAACCAAGAAATCCTTAAGACATTAAAAACCCCCCAAAACAAGAAAAATATACAAATACCCCAATTTAATTACTAAATCATTATGATTCCTCTTATTGCATACAGCTTCAGACACAACCTTGGTTAAATTTGACATCAACAAAAAGTTGATTAAATGAAGGGGATAATGACACCCAATAGATATAACCATTTGTATTGAGTGTATATAATTATATGCCTCTAACTTCAAGTGAGTGTCTAGGCCTACATCTATAGATCTCTAAATTAGTGGTGATGGTTGTGTAGGTAAGGGTATGAGTGCCTTAGAATAATATATGTACTCTCTAGGGCCTAAAAGTGTTAACCTCAATACACATAAATAATCATCAATATTCATGTGTGCTTTATTATCCTCTATGGTGGTTTCAAAATCTGTATCTAAGTTTTTGATGTATACTTCCTATGATTTAATATTTAATGTAACTATGTTATGTGAATCTCATCATCTTTCATGGGTGGGGATAAATGTATTTGTTAACCAAATTTGACTTTTAGGTCAAATTTGGACCCCTATAGGTAAAAAACTTAGTTTTTTAGATGTTTAGCGGTCTAAATCTTTTTCATAGGTTATATTATAGTTCATTTGATGTTATCTAATGCATTTTTAGCCTTAGTCATGGTCTAATAGGTTTATTTGTCATTGTGAGTCATTTAGTGTGATTTTAAGGGTCATAAATTCAAGTGGCATGGTTCCCAAGATGATTAGGTGTCCTTTTTACCCTTAAAATTCTAATAAGGTTATACTCCCTATGAAGGATGTCAGATACATTAGAATCTTGAAGGTTGTTCATCTAAAACTCAAGAAACCAACAAAAAAAGGAGCATTTGACACTTGTATGACCCATAAGGGAAGGTGACACATGGGATAAGGTGATGTAAATATATTCATCTTCCTAAAACTCATATAAATGTTTCACATGCTCTATAAGTGCCATTTTTAATCCAAAAGCATTCTTCTCCTTTTTTGCATTTCTAGACATGTAAAAGTGACCATTAGGTTTGTGCTTGGTATGGATAGAGTAGGAGGTTTCAAAGAAAATAATTTTGGGATATGATAATACACTTAGATACCTTAATTTTCATATCAATACTACAAGGATTGATCAATCATGCTTTATGAATCATCCTTTATAAGATGACTATCTTTTTCTACTTACTACTTTATACACCCTATAGGTTTTTCTTGATTTAGATCAAGTATGTATAAACTAGTTGGTGATGTTGTATACCTCCTCATTTTATCTCCATACTTATTTTCATGTTTCATGGTGTTTGATGAGTGAGTTAGTCTATATTGAAAGAAAGGGGCCACCATGTGTAGTCTCAGTCAATGTTCTTATTTGTAGAATGTTGTTTTCCTATAGAGGTCTTATGTAGTTGGAATATGGTGTCTCACAAGTCTTAGGGCCATATATTTCACCTCATTTCATGTTTGGTTTAACCATGTCACACTTTGAAACAAATTTCAACATTTTCATTCCTTATTGTCAACTTTTCACACTTTCCTCCTTGTAATCACATGTATGAGCTCATATATCTTGTTCATGGAATGGTAATCATATTATATTAGTTTTCCAAGCCATTAAGAATTGAAGAGAGTTTATTTGGATGTTTTTAAAAGTGAAAGTCTAGTCAAAAGCTCATTCACCATGATAAACCAATCATTAAACACCTTGCTTGTTCTGTTCCAGGTGTTCTCAAGAGATTTAACATTGGAATAAATGTTTTTTTTAACTTGTTTTAAAGTCTATTTAATGGAAATAATGTATTTTTTACATTGAAAATTATTTTATATCTTCCCATGAAGTCTTTTATCCACATTTGTTTCTCTATTCCACACTCACTACCTACATACAACCAATGCACACCTACAGGGGCCTTCTACAAACATCATGTTGAAAATAAGGGATTATGAAATGTATCAAGATTTCAAGATTTATAGTGTTTAAAAAGACAATTACCTTGTATATTTTTTAGTCTACTTCACTACCTATGGTAAGAATGCCCATTTATAGGTGTATCAAAAAAAATTGATAATTCTTGTATGGGGATTTGAAACATAAAAAGAGCCTTATTTTGGATTATACTAGGTGAATTAAAAATTACAGGCCTACTTGGAGTGTTTGATGGACAAATAGAAACGTAAACCATGTTCAAAGGGAAAATGATTGAGTTTTGAGACAAAATCCCAAAAATGAGAAAATAGAAATTTGAGGGGTTTTTTTAGGCACCCTATAGCTTGTTTGCAAACATTTATAAAGCATACAAATAGGTGAGTTTGATATATTATAGTATGGAGAAGGCTTGTGTCAAGAATTGAGACTTGAAGGTGAGTGGAAGGTGGAAATGGAGAGCCTCAAATATGCCCTTGAAAACACTAAAACACTACACTAACATCTATAGGTGTGTAGTTGTGAGTGGCCTTTTGACACCTTGAGGAGCCAAAATGAACACACTCTCATGGATAAAATGTTTCAATTGGTTCAATGGTATACAAATGGAATGAATTTCATCAAGATGAAGTTGATACATATTTTTTAAAGCACTATGGCCACCTACAGGTATCCACGCATAGAGAAATAGGTACCTACAACTAGGAAGGTAGTTAGTGACTCAGGCAAGGTGTTTTATGGTGTCTTAGCTCATATAAAGTGTATCCAAGGTGAAAAAAGATACTATATAACTATAAAACTTAAATTTAAGTCTATCTATATCATAACCCAAGTCTAATATCTAATATACTCACCTATAGGGTCAAGGAGGCAAGAGTTTGTAGTTAGTTAGAGAAAACTTAGTTTTTATCTCTCAAGGTGCATATGAAGGTAAAAATCATAGTTAACATGATGAAACATATTATGAATACCTACATGAGTATCATTATCACTTCCTTGACCTCTTGTAATGATGAAATGAGCTTACCCAAACCTATTAAAACCCTATATCCACTTACAATCGTCATTTTGTATTCTTGGGTATGAGTTGAGGTTAGAGGGAATAATTTACATAGGAAGAGAGTGATGTTTTTCTAACAACTCATAATGGTTCACTATTTATCAACATGTCTATATAGGATATAATACACCTTCAGATATGATCATTAAATCTTCCTATTGCCCAAAATTTGTAGTCCATATAGGTGAGATAGGAAACCTATGTTGGTCAATGGGTAGAAATGAAGAATATAAGGGAGAAGATTTTTTTTGGAAGAAGGAAAAAATGTAGGAAAATAATCTTTTCGGAGGCCCTTTTGGGCATTTTGAGTTGGTTAGGTGCCTAAATGAGTGAATTAAACTAATAAATTTGGTAAAAATACTTATTATTACCTTATAAAACTCTAAAAATATTCACTTTTCCTTGGGGAAGAGGGATATACCTCATTGTTTTGTCTTAGAGGTCATCCAATCAAGAAAAATTAGTTTTTGGTTAAAACAAGCTAATGAGGTCAAAGTGGGAAAAGGGATTGATAGGAAGATTTGGAAACCTAAATAAAAATATTATGAGGTGTATGTAAGTAAATTAAATTATTTTAAACACTAATTTAGGCTCAAACCTCTCAAACATCTCAAAATACCATTACACACAGTCTAACTAGATAAGCTTCCTTTAGGCTTTATTGGTGAATGAAAGGAAAAGGTGAAAAAGAATGTTAGGAAAGTTTTGTGGAAAATTTTGAATATTTAATGAGGTGTTAAAATTCATAATATATCATCCCAACCATGAAATATCAATCCAAATATCCTAAACTTACAAGGTACATGCTAAACCCATTAGGTCTTAAAGGGACCTAGAACCAATTTCAGGCTTAACCTCATTTATAGATATTGATGAGTTATCCAAATGATTTTTACATATTAAGGAGATGTAATTATACATTTATATCTTTTGGTATGTAAAGAGACATGTGGGAAATCTAATTTTAACTTAGAGGTAGTCCAAACATGTAGCAAAAGTGGAAACAAGCTCAATCAGGTGATTTCAAGTGTTCATATCTCCTCTAAAAATCTGCATTGGAACCCAAGGAGTTTGTGTATGTTATTAGCCATCATTAACACAATTTTTTTGGAATTTTTTGGCAATTAAAATTTTAGATCTTTAAGAATAAATCTTAAAACTAAATACTACCTAAAACCCTACTAAACCCTCAATCAAGATCTAATGAAGATAACAAGATTGGAGAGCTATCTAGATGACATTTTTTGACAATGAAAGTGATTATATATTGCAAAGGACTCACTAAATATTCCTCCCATACTTATTTTTTTATATAGAATTGTACAGATAGGGTGGAAAGTAAGGTATTTTTTATCATTTTGTGTGTTTTATAGGTTCTAGGAGTTTTCAAGAGGTGAAATCAATTTTGGGGGAAATATATAGAATTTATATAATTTCCTATGTAAATTTAATACCTATAAAAAAATTATAAGTGTTCAAACAATAGCTCTCATCCCAGCTAGTCAAAACTACCCTAGTGAACACAATGGTGAGAAGGGTGAAAACTTCAAGTGTGAGCCTTTTTAAGGTGAACCTAATAATTATAAGGCCATGGAGAATATTTAAATGTGTCATTAAATCCTTCCCATTTATTTTCATGGGAAATTAAATCTAATTTTGAGGCCAAGTGTGAGGGGTGATAGAAAAGAGGAGTTTTTTAGACTATAGCAGTGATGGCTTCCTTCTATGCATTTTCAGATTAGTAGGACTACAACTAATGCATGGAGAGGTATTTATGAAATAATTTACTATCATCCAAATCATAACACATATCCCTAGTTATTTTTTGGATGTTTAAATAGTTCTAAATCATGAAGACAATTTTTTGAGTTAGAATAAGGAATTTCAAGCCATTTTTCATAAATTTCATGATTTGTATGGACACTTGGGATTCCTAAAATTCCATGATTCATTTTAGATCTATTTATCATGTGAATTTAACCTATTTTATTATCTTTATATGTGTATTAGTGACCTTTTAACATCCCTTGTCTCGCCCCTCTCCCAAATGCTATAAATATTGACCTTTTTGGCTCTTTTTAGGAGCTTCCATTGGTTGATGGTGAAACCTTGGCCAATTTTATACTTGAAAATATCTTGTAGAATTAAAACAAGTGAATTTACTACTTACATTCTATACAATTCAGTGTTTTTTCAATCTTGTTGGTCTTGTCTGGTAGAAGATGATCTTTTCTAGCATCTTATCCTTGTTTATTCACCAAATGTGCAAAAGAGTAATTATTATAGGTCTTTGTTGGTGTTCCATTTTAAGTTTATAGGTGTTTTATAAGTGTTTCATGACTATATTATCCTAATTAATCATTCATTACCCTCCTAAGTATCAAAATACCTTTTGAACGTAGCATATGAAACATTGATGTAACAATTTGGCTTGTGTTGTGAGTTTTGTGTGAAGAAAGCTTTGTTTTTCTCTAAGTAGTATAATTTTAGTCAATATAAGGAAATTCAACATTGGTGAATCACCTTTTATTTTTCTTAGTTTGTCTTCTTGACCCTTTTCATGAAAGGTTGATAGCTAAGAGAGTGTTTCAAAGAGGGTATCAAGGGAACTAGCCCTTCTAGAGATTCATTTCATCAAATTATTTACCCACAACATGTGAGATGTTTCCATTGTGCCACTTAGATGAGGAAATCTATAAATATCCTCAAGGGGTAAAAATCCAAGTGATAATAAGTTTTGGCATGCCTAGTGGGACTCTAAGTCCTAGAAGATTGTATAGGATTAGTATTGGTCTTGGCATACTTGTAGTTACAAGAACATCTACATTCAGTACCTAATGACTACAATAAGTTTTCAAATCTTTGGTTGTTGATTAGTTCTTAATATCCATGTGAATGGTTACCACTAGGTCTACTACTAAAGGTATACCCTTTGAGTTTGTACAATTACCTTTGTTTTCTATCAAAAGATTTAGGTTTATGAATACTCATCCTTATTCAAGGGATTTGATATTTAAAAAGTCCAAGTTATTTATTACTTCAAACCCTAATACCCATAGTCTACATTCCAATATGAATAATAGGAAAAAAAATGTACCCTTCACTAGATCATCTCATTTGAATCTTGCCCAATATGACCAAATTCCTAGAGCAACCCTTAGGGGTGTTATATATTTTAGTGGATAAGTTCTTATTACTCCCATTAAACACATTAGAAACATATAAAACTTGTTCAATATCCATAATATCACTCAAGAAAATGTATCCATTAGGTTATTGGAATTGTCTTTCAAAGGGAAAGCCTTAGATTGGTATGAGACTCTACCTCATAATTTCATTTCTTCATGGGATAAACTAAGAGATCTATTGTCTAAGAGGTTTGAAGAGAAGAGTGATCATTTATCACTAGTTGAGCAATTGACCACTATCAAGAGGGATCCTCTAGAGTTTATGTAAGATTTTAACTCTATATTTCAAAAGACATGGGATAGGATCTCAACCCTTATGAGACCTACTCCAAATTATGACTTCTTGTATTACCTAAAAGCATTGAATATTGATATGTCCATGATGATCCAATCCATGGGTGGGAATACACTACCTAATACCTATGAGATAACCATTAATACTAAGAATTTTCTTGTTCAAGTGGGGAAGATTGCTCCTAGACCACCAATGCCATTATTCCCTAATTTTCACTCTCTTAGTTAAGTTTCATTACCTACCTTGGCTCCTTTGCCTAATAGTCAAGAAAAGTCTACCCGTGCCCTTACCAATGAGATTCATGAAGTCAAGAGTTTGCTTCAAAGTGTTAATAATGAATTGGTTTCTCTTAAAATTCAACAAGATCAAATTTATAGGCCTTACCAATCCTATAATAATTTTGGGTAAGCAAATAGGCCTCATTTTCAAGGTAATGCTCAAGGACAAGGTCAAATCATTGAAGCTAGACCTTACCAAAGTTACAATCCTAATTCCTCATCCTCTCCTAAATATCTTGTTCTCACTCAAAATAACTTTATTTAATAATAATGATGCTATCCTTCTTATGACTAAAACCAATACCAAGTTGCATATGGTAATGAAATCCATAATCAAGCCATGACAATGAAAGGTAGTTAGACACCTCAAGTTTCCACTTTTGAGGTGCCAATGCAAAATGAAATGGAAAATGGACAAACATAATTTGATTATAATATTATAAATCACTTGGAGGGATATTTTTGTGCCGCCAATCATTTGGTAAATTCAAGTAATGTGAATGCTAGTGTATCCTCTAAAAATAGGTCTAAGAAGAGGGTTGTTGAAGAGACATAAAGGGAAACTCAAGGACCTATTTGACTCCTACATTATCTCAAATGGTGGGTGGGTCTAACTTGGCTCCTAAGGTGTAGGAGAATTATAAATTTCAAAGTTTAAAATAAACTCCTACACATCTATTTTCACAAGATACACCATAAGGTAATAGTACTTTCAAAGAGCCTTTTAAGGTGAGTAATCCTTATATCAATGTTTTGGATCATATGAAGAATTTACACATGAATATTTAATTATGATATTCATTAAAAATACAATGATAAAATGATATGCTTCAAAAAGAATTTATTGGACTAGGGAAACAATTTTCATTAGCTAGGAATGAAAATTTGTCTTGGTGAATCGAACTCAACCCATTGGTGGAAAAGTAAAGAAACTGATAAGAATCTTTTTTATATTTCTCTAGTAATTGGTGATTATGTAGTTCATAATTTTATCATAGATAGTGGGTCTAGTACTTCAGTTATGCCCAAGTCAATAACAAATAAACTAGGCCTTAAGTATGAACCAATAGCTAAAAGAGTTCTACAATTAGATGGATCACCAACAAAGACCTTAGGAGTAGTCAAGGATTTGAATTTGATTTTACATGCTTTTCCTAATTTTTCCATCCCTCATGATGTGGTTGTGGAAAATTTACGTCCATATCCCTCATGATGTGGTTGTGGAAAATTTACATCCATACTTTTCTCTTTGTTTATCAAGAGAGTTTATAGCCAAGATAGGTAGATACTCAAAATCCAATTCATTTGATATGGTTTTTAGGACAAAGTATGGTACTAAGGTGAAAATTTAATTAGATATTATTCATCACAATCATTTAGATACCTACATGCCTAAAGTTTTAAATGTCAATTATGTGATTCTGGATGAGGAAGAGCTTCACATGGACCGATATCCAACTTCTTCTCTTGAAGGAGTTTCTTATTTGTATCTAGATAAATGGGGCGCTGAGAACTATGAGTATTATCCTTAAAAATTAATAGAGGAAGATGGTATTGGAGTGTATTTCATTCATTATTAGTATTATTTCATGCCAAAATTGATAAATCCAAGTGAAAACATGGATGGTTTATGGTATCTATTATTTGATTGATCTAGAAGTAAGGTTGGAGTAGGTGGTGGAGGAATGTTAGTTTCTCCATCCAAGGAAAATAACTATTCTACTTTCATTTTTCACTTCACTTGAACTTGTAATTTGGTAGAATATGAGGTCCTAATTCATGGCCTTGAGTGGGCTAGGAAAAGAGGTGTGAAAAAGTTTCAAGTGTATGGTGATAGTGAGTTAGTTTTGAATCAAGTAAGAGACCAAAATATGACTAATAAATTTTTTTTTAGGTCATTCAAGCATAGAGTGTGGGATCTTGTGGAGGATTTCCATGTCTTCAAAATCCAATATATCCTAAGAGAAGAAAACAAACATGTTTATAGGTTGGTAGAAATTGGAGCTTAGTTTGATGTTCTAAAGGGGATAAGATAATATAAGAACTAGCCTCATCTCAAGGTGATTGTAAGGCCCTATATACTTGATAATGTCACTAATTGGCAAGTGTTTGATAGTGACCAACAAATAGATATTCTTCTATAAGAGGAGGCTAAGTTTTATTCCAAGAATCAATCCAAAATACAATAACAATATGGAGGGTAGATTCTATAATTGAAAAAAAAACAAGATCCCTAAAGGCTTAGTCACACTTGAGAGTATCTTCAATGATGATGATTAGTTTAAGAGAGATAAGGTAAGCATGTCTACTAGGAAAGATAAATATGAGAGAGTACAAATATTCAAAGATAATTTGTTTGCTCTTGGGAAAGTATGTACTAGTGAAGATAAACATGCTTTCATTGAGTTATGCAAGGAATTTTATAATGTATTTGCATGGGTATATAGTGATTTAAAAGTTTTTGATCCAAAATTTGCTTGACATACCATAGAGCTAGATGATAATGATAAGCCTATCAAGCAAAGACAAAGTCCAATCAATCTTAAGATTGAGCCTTTCATGAGAAAAGATCAAGACTTTTTTGCAACAAGCCAAGTGTTGTGGATACCCAATTATGTGTTTTTATTTTACATCATGATGTGAAAGTCATTGTGTAATTGACTCCCATAGAAACATTTCAGAATTTTATAATTTAGTCAACCCCACATTCCCATACCCTTGCTAGGATTTGGATGATTTTACTTAGTGTATTTTTGTCATTTTTGCTTGGTATGTTTTGAGACTAAAAGTTGTTTGTTTGTTTATCACCATGTCAAAATCATGTATTTGAGTTGAGGAGGGTAGCATTATGCTACCAAAAACATGTTAAACCATTTTGCCCTTGAGTATTTAAAAAATAACATTAATCACATCATTCAAGCATGCTTACACCATTAGGCTACTCAATTTCTTTCAAGATTTGTTTACCACTATATCAAAAACTATGTGTTTTAAACCATGTCATGTATACCATTTAGACCTTTGTCTTGTGATGTCATGTTGTCTAGTCTTATCTAGCTTGTTTGGTCAAATCTTAGTTTTCAATGTTGAGTTTTCAATTAACTTTATCAATTTTGGATTCAAACATTGATTGATTTATATTTAGGCCTCAATTCATGGGGCTGATATATTGATCTTTCTCTTTTGGTTTTCATAACTTTGGTTAATCGATTACCCAAATTTGAAAACTATTGATGGTTTATTTTTTCAAAGCCTATCCTCATCATTATTTGTGCCTTTATTTAGGATAACACAACCTTTCTCTAGGTACCTTTTGCCTCATGCCTTATGCCAACTAATAAGGTTTATGTTTGAATCCATGTGATGGGTCTATGTCAAAGTTATTTCCAAACTTGTTAGATTAAATCAAAATGACATCATTCCTTTGTTTCAAGTCTATATTTTGATGTTATTTGGCCAAAATTCTTATCATAGCCTATTTGAGCCTAGCTTTTGACTCCACATTTATAAAAAAGACCTAACGACTCTTTCCCCTTTCTTAGTGTAGACCTTGTTTGGAACACTTTAACCTAGAATTTTGCATGCTAGTTTTTATTTAAATGCTTGAAATTTTATGCATATGACATTTGGCGTTAGTCTATTTTATGACAAGTATTACCATAAACCTCTTTTGGAGATACAACTCCATACTTTTGACCAAGTTTGACTAAGTTCAAACCATTTTTCCTTTAGACATAGTTTTTTAGAGTTTACAAAACTATAATCCTTTTTATTTTAGAGATTTCATAATTTATAAAAATATGTCTAACTATACTTATAGTGGAGTAACATACAATATAACTTATGATAGAATGGCCACACAAAATCTAGCTAGAAACCCCTATAGAGAAATATTTTCTATGGAGTTTTATTATTCTCCCTACTATACTCTATATAGGGAACATAGTCAAAATCCATAAAATCCAAATCAAGTTACCAATTGGGATGATATGGTTTATGAGGAGGACTTGGATGCATTGTCTTAAGCAAGTAATCAGGCTCCACCACATCATACCATTTCTATCCTAGGACCATAATGTCACACCATTTCCATACCAAGACCTTATATTTTGCCTTATGTGAGTAACCATGCTCCAAAATTCCCCAAACTTATCTTTTTAAGACCTCATACTTTGGCTTGTGTGAGAAAAGAAGATCTACAATGACCCTTCATCATTTTAGGACCTAGTCCTTTGGCTTGTGTGAGCAATCAAGCTCCACACTACCCTATCATTACCATTTTAGGACTTAATCATGTGGCTCATATGATAAATCATGCTCCTCAATGCCCTACCATTATCAAACCATAGGTTATTCCTCAATCAATCCAATCATTTAACAACTAGACTATGTTCAAAACTAGTATTTTCTAACTCATTGGAAACTAAGGCCAAAAGAACCAACCAGTCTAAGATTATTTTGTTGAACTAACCATTTGTGATAAGTCAACCTATGATAAATCACTCATTAATCCTATATTAGTTGTCAAAGAGTCTCACTCTGATGAGCCAATCTTTCTTGAGTCACTTCTTATTGATTATAGTTTCTTTTGGGAAAATCATTACCTAGACCATATGCCTATTTTTAAATAGCATCCTATTGATAATATAGTCCCTAAGGACTTGTCTCTTGACCTTTCTTCCATTATAGAGGAGTTTCACTTTGACAAGCCATTCTTCATGGAGCCCACCATGCCATCATAGGGCATTACTTGTATAATACTAAACATTAAACAAGGCATCATTATAATATATTATCCATCAGATGAAGAATCAAAATTAGATTCAAGTTATATTATTTAACCAACATCAAAATTAACATCAAAATTAGAATCAACATTAGTCTTACCATCAGATTCAGAAGAATAATATGTTTGTGATTATTATAACATTGGTTATGCGTGTCATACAAATCAATTTTAATACATTTTTTATCCTTATATAGTTTTTGAGGATTGTTACTTTAGCATTGACATAAATTATCCTAGTATCTTCTACAATGATTATAAATCCTCTCTCCATTCCATTATCATTCCACAGGCCATTACCACTAACCAAAATAGCCATATTATTTACATTACATCTCCCATAGGTTTCAATTAGAAATGATAGAATCATACTTTATTGAATTGTATCCATGGTGACATAGTAGTTGAAGAAGATCAAGGAGGCCAATAATATATTCATGTAGGAAAAGAATACTTTCCTAGTGAAACCTTTTAAGAGGTACTAGGGGACAATCAAAGTTCAAACTCAAAATCTTTTAGTGAAACTTTTTTGGAAGCACTAAAATAAAATCAAAGTTAAAATATATTTTTCATTAGTTTAACCTTCTTAGAGGTGATATGGGAAAATCAAGACAAATTCATTGGTGAAAACCTCATCAAGGTACCAATAGTTGAGCACAAAAGTTATTCACTACTTGATGAAGACAAAATTCAAGATCAAATCAAAATAACTTCCAATCTACAACCTAATCAAATGGTAGCTACTCTTAGGCCAAAAGAATAGAAAAATTTGGGGGTCTTATTGAGATAATATTCAAAAGTATTTAGCCTTTACACATCCAAAGTTATGTTGAATCTAACATCAACATCATTATGTGTGATTAAATGTCTTGATCTTCTTTTATCTCCTAATAACCATTATACATTCCATTATCATTTACCATTATATTTCACAAAAAAACCTATCATCCAACATTTATCCCTATTTACCATCTATGATCACACTTTCCTTTGTAGAGGCTATAAAGATACCTTGTCTTGATGTTTGAAGGAATCAGAATCAATGTCCAATGAACATCACAACAATATTCTTGGCATCTAAATCTGAAACTAGTTCTTGATAAATCAACTATTTAGATGAGGTATGGGCTAGAAAATAACATGATTGAGTATTATGTTTGTATCATTTCTTGCTTAAGATGTGCATCTATACTTTAGTAGGAATAATAAAATCATATGCCATTTACCATACCCAAGCCAAACACATCAAAAACAAATAATCACCTAGGCCAAAAATATGTACCATACCATTTCATTTTCTATATTCCTTTTGTCATTGTCACATATCCCAATCAATCACCTTATTTGGGGGCAACCATCCTACCATTTTATCTAATCTATCAAAAATCCATCATTATCCTAAATCAAGACCATGTCATCCTATAATTTTATTCTTAACTAGGTGAATTCCTATTTTTAGTCATTCTACCCAATCCTCTTTTGATATTGGTTCATTTGGTTCTTTCCACACATTTTTTGAGAGGATTTCGATCAAGTTTCAACAATAAATCAAATCTGTGTTTACAATGACAGTTTATGAAAGTAGTGTGATAATTGATCTGGTAAGATATCTTTCATTTTCTATCCTATATCAAGTTTGTTTATGTGAACCTGATTATAACTACCTTTGGGAAGATAAGTGTATCACTAGTATTGTTACTAATTATTACCACTTATTGACAAACTAGGGGAAATATTTGTTTATCATGCATTGCCATCTCACCTTACCATTACTATCTTCATTTGACTGGCCATTTTTTGAATTTGAGAACTTGTTGGACCTAGTTGGTTTTCCCTACCTCTTATGTGGATGGAATGACTATTATGTGTGGTTATTTTAGGACTATATAGGTCATACCCAATGCATGTTGAGGGCACTTTAGTCTCCCTTTTCATATGCTCTCACCATTTTGCAAGAAACCTAAGCTAATTTCTCTTGCCATTTTGTGAGTATGTATCTTTTCATTCTCTAACAAGTTAAGATACCTTAAAATTCTAAAAACATTCAAATATTTAGAAATCCAAATACATTTGTCCTATCTAAGCCTAATCTTTTATCCTCGATATGCCTTACTAGGGCATGGTCATTGTTAAGATGATTTATTTTTCTTTTATTTTTAGGCTTTCTATTTGTTTATTTGAATTCTTTCTATGTTTCTTTGTTTGTTTGTTAGTTTTCTTACCTATTTGTTTGATTTCAACACTATTTCCTTGAATCAATCTATATGTATGCATTAGGCGATTCCTTGCACAAATTATTATTAAGTACATTCATAATCATATGTCAATATTATCATCATGGTTTTTATCATTGGTACATTATTTTCAAGTGTTTATTAGATTAGGATTCGGTCCTCATGCATATTTTGGCCAAGTCTTCATGGTGTTCTCTTATGATGCCTACCATCACAAGCTATAACAAAAATTAGATAGAAAAGGTCTAAAATTAATGGAGCCACATAAATTTCTCCTTGGCACCTTGGAAAATCCTTCTACCTATCTTGATTGAATCAAGCCACTGACCATTCTAGTTATATCATTTCTAATCAAGACAAACATCTCCTCATTGGTAGGTACAACTAAATAATTTCTATTGATTAATCAAATTCTTCTATTCATCTCTTTCATCACTTTATGCTCATTCATCTTTTATCTCTATTCTAGGTTATATCCTTGATTTATGCTTGCTAATCAACCATAACTAGTACATAATCATCTTTATAAAATAATCTAGGTCCCCTTAATGATTATAACCATCTATGGGTAAATCATTATTTTGACTTTTATTCCTAACTATAACCACATTTGGGAAAATAAATATACTTTTTAAATCAATACATGCAAGCATTTACTCATTTGGATTGATCTCAACCATGGGTTAATTTTAAATTTCTTCTTTCTTCTTTTTTGAGGGAGCATCCATCAATAAATGTGATGGCCACTCCCTTGAGGGGGTATCATTATAGGCTTCCCAAATGCCATTTGGAGCTTTGTTCTTCAATCATCATATTATTTTTGGCATACATGCCTTTAATCATTATTTTAGAAGACATTGTTATTCTTATAGCTTGTAATGACTTCCCAAATAGGGGCAAACTATAAACACCTAAATCAGGCCACTCATGACCTTCAACTATGCTTTTGACCAATTTATACCAAAATGTACAATTTGGCCTAAAAAAACTAAAACACATTAAATGAGTTGAAATTGATATATTAAAGTGTTGATTTTGGCCATAGTGTCACTAAATGGGATGATTCAATTTATGAAGCAACTAAGTTTGATCATATAATTTTGAGTCAAAATGCCAATTTTACACTTGGGTGCTCTAGATTGCTTCTTTTTTGTCAAATCTATTGAAAAAAACATGTGCCTTTTTTATTTTTTGTTATAAATATCCTAAATTGGATAATGGATATAACACATCTAACATCAACTTTCAATTCCAATCCAATCAAATTTTAGGCCAATAACAAGACATTCTGATCAATTTGACTAGTTTGTGCATAAATTACCAAGGTTTTTGCCTCAAAATGCTTATCCATGTTTTAGGCTAATCAAACCAAATCAAGTTCTTAAGTTAATTTTCCAAGGGAGTTGTTGAATATTTTTTTTTGGAAATTGATTTCTATTAACTACATCATCAGGTGACATCATTCCTTGGGAAGATATCCCTAGGCCATAAATGCATAAAATATCAAGGTTAACCCCTCCCATGCATATTAAATGCCCCTCTATCCCAAATATTGATGATGTTATTTATGGATTTTAATTACATATATTTTTTAATCCTTAGCCACACATCTCAATCTTGAGATGGACAGTTCAAGTTGATTATAGCCATTTTCTAAAATCTATAAATAGGAGGCCTTGCCACATGAATTTTAAGCTCTCATATGACGAATTTATAATGCTGAATTGATTATAAAGCTTCATGAAAATTAGTGTTATACTGATAAAATATTGATCCAAGCTAAACCAAGCCAAAGCCACACAAGGTGCTAAGGAGAGATGGAGGAAGCAAAGCTTCCATTAATGCAGACTTCATGAGCACAAAGCTGAGCAAGCCACTACAACAAAAATTTTGGAGCATCTAAGGAAGGTGAAAGAAGGTTGCCTTTTTCATTTTAATTGTACTTTGAATTTTTTTAAAACTAAGTTCCCCCTAATAACTAAGATTAGAGATGTATGCTAGTTAGTGTGTTTTTGTCAATTTGTTTCACATTTTGGGACTAACACAATACTAATCACCTCTCTTGAGTCAAATTCCAAGTTCACATAATGCTGAACAAGATAGGATGGTGAGGAGATAACATGTTAAATAAGGAGAGGCTCTAGAGGTGGAAGCAGGTACACTTTAGGTATGCAACTAAGAATCTCAAAACAATTTTTGAAATTTGTATGGAATTAAGTGAATTTTTAGTAATGTTGAATTTTAAGCATTTATATATGTCAAAATGAAACAACATTAGCTTATAGGGTTAGTAAATAGGAATAAAATAAATGGGTTTGAATGATTTAGGTAAAAAGCAAAAAAATTGCACTTTTTCAAAAAATGTAAGGGGTTGACAAGAAAAAAACATTGGGTCAACCTAGTTGACACAGTAGGCTAGAAACTAGGTAGAATCCACCATGCCGACCTAGTAGGTATAGGTTGACCCTATATATTTTGTAAGCTAAAGGCTTAATTTAGAGTTATCAGGTGGTCTGAAAGGTCTAGAATAGAAAATCAACACTAGGGAGGGGAAGATAATGGGGTTGACTCATATTTTTGAGTTAATCAACCAAAGATATAGATAAATTTTGGTCAAACTATTTTGACTAAAGAGCTAAAAAGATAGGAAAAAGCATGTAAAATGCTGAAAGAGGGCCAAAATGGCTTGAAATGGTCAATTAAGGTCAAGAAGGATTGAGAAGGATAAAAATGAATAAAATAAGGCAATGTAGGTTTGTTTTTAATGTAAAAAAATAAAAAGAATGTATTTTGACTATACATGACATGGAGAAACTAATACATAATTTGTTGTTTATTGGGTATAAAGATGATAGAGATTTTGGCAACTTATAGATCTGACATGATTATAAGATTTTATAGATAGGCTATAAAATAGAGATAGGATAGAGTAAGATCCATAGGTCTAGGTAGGATAGCAGAGTTGTGCCAGATCCCCATTAGTTCTAACCTATTAGTAATGTTCCTTAGTTTTTGGGAATGATTGACTAAAACATTCAGATGGGAGGTGGATGGGGATAAAGTAGAGGTGGCTATCACATTGGAGGATGTCCATGCCATCCTAAGGCTAGCTATAATAGGAGTATAGGTGACTGTAGGGATACTAGATAGTCTAGAGGAGAGGAGAGCCTTAGCCATATGGGATATAGGCTCAAATATGATACTACCTAGTAAGAGGGTGAGTATGTTTGATTTTTATAGATCACATAATCTAGATATCTAGAAGGCTATTATAAGCCTTATGATATAGTGGGTGCTATGTCACAAGTCATATGACAAGGTACCACTATTCATGGTAGCCTTCATCAAGATGATATTAGAGGAACAAGTTTTATACGACCTAGGCTCAATCACTTGGGTCTAGCTAGTGCATGATATGTATGATATGCTATTCAGAGGGTAGAGTATCATGATATTGATCATATTGCTAATAGCTTGGATCTATGAGAGATTTTTAATGTACTAATCAACTAGGTTTCTCCATGTAGTTGATGATAGCTTACCTTAGGTATGAAGATATAGGGAAGACTAGGTAGCATGGTCCATGCCCCACATGCTAGCACTATAGTTTTTAAAACATGTAGACATCATGTGGTAGCCTTACAAGCACATAGTAGCTACATGGGTGAGCTGGCACATAGTTGCACTAATGATGAAGAAGATAGAGGTGATTGGACACTACTTTTGGTGGATAGACCCACATCCAATGGTATGGTTACCAAAATATATGGGCTTACGCCATCTAGAAACATTGATAGTGATGCTCAAGTAGTAGGATTGGCATGTGAGGGAGCCATCCGGGATGAAAAGATAAGGTCCACTAGTAGTGAGGTCAACACTGAGGCCATGCCAAGAATGACCATAGACTGGTTGGTCATGATGAGGAGTAGAGTAGGAAGATAGGGATGAATAGATAGAGATATTAGATGTACTACTACCAGCTTCACATCAAGATGAGTAGTGGCTACCAAAGACATGGCATAGATGGAGGTAGGAGGTAAAGGAGAGATTGGAGACTATTACCATCTTAGATGACCCCATAGGTGAGATAGAGGTGATGACATAGAGACCACATAGATGTATGCTAAGACTAACATGAGCCATGATAGTTAGGTTTGAGTTGAGGAGATGGCCTATAAAGGAGATGCTAGGAGGTCACATAGATGGGGAGACTATTCTAAGTAGTCATGTATATCGTGAGACTATAGTAGTCAAGACATAGATAGGTAAAAGTATGATTAATTTGTTGCTTAAGTTTTTTTTAGATAGATAGATATTATGAGATATGAAAATGATCTAATATCCATCTTATGTGCTTTTGTAGCTATAGGTGATGATATGGAAGAGAGATAGGGGTCCCTAGTGAGGGGATTACTCCATAACATCCTAGATGAGATGCTATAGTCATACAATCCCATGACACTAGAGGATGTAGGTGTACCATCTACCCTAGCTCAGACAAGCTAGTTCATATTAGCTATAGAGGTAGTAAGGTGAATATAGGTGTAGAGGGAAAGAATGTAACCACCAACACTAATGGGTGTTGGGGAGATATAGGAATGGCAAGCCTTAGTAGATGAGAGAGATACACATATGGATATAATAGCATAGATGATAGAGATCTAGACCTAGCCAATGGAGTCATAGATGCAAGCATCACACCTATAAGGATAGGTAGAGGTTATGAAATCTCGATCAACCTCCTTACAATGTATCATTTAGAGGAGTTAGATCAAGGCCTTAGTAGGCAACATGGCTAGGCCATGAGATAGATAGGATTGGACCTAGCCATAGATTTAGGGCATTGTATATAGTTGTATATGTTTTCTAAAACTAATGAGATATATAGATCATTTTGGCATATTGTTTTTGGATGTGTATGTTGTCATTATGATTGATTTTCATTGTTTACTATGATTGAGGTTGTGGATTCCTAGGATATATTTATTTTTAGAACTTGTATTTGGCTTTGTTATATATGTTATCAGAAATATATGAGATGTGGTTTATTTTCTATCATTATTAAAGACACATTCATGGTTAAAAATTAATAGGCAAAAGAACTTGGAAAAATATAATCAATCAAGAAAATGTACTAGACACTATTTCAAGCTGGGAAATGTGTAATGACAAGAAATGACTAATTATAAAGAACCAAGAAGAGGCAAAACAAAATGGTAATCATGATTTTTTGTAAACGAATGTGAAATATTTTTGCAATAAATTAAAACAAGTAAAATCATACTAATATCACATTGGGAAGTATGACAAACAGAGTAATAAAATGGAAGGTATGTAAAAGGACATAAATGGATAATAAAAACAAAATTAATTAAGTCAATCAATCAACTAAATCATTATAAGAATTATGAAAGAAAAAGGAAATTACAATATTGGTCTTAAATTGATCACAAAAATGGTTGAAATCTTACATGCACTCAAAAAATAAGAAGATAAAAAGGTAAAAGAAAAATGAAGTAAGCATAAAATATGCTAACTCAAGAATGGAAGCTTGTAAAATGATGTGTAAATTTAAAATTGATTGAATCTTATCTGAAATTTAACACATGTAATTTGGATGATGACTTGGATATTGGAAAATTTTGTGAGGAGGGTCAGGTCCTATCCATGGTCTTACACCGCAACTCAATAAAGAGAACACCACTGGGGTGAAATAAATAGGAAAATTAGGTAATCAAGGTTGTGGGTAATAGGAAGGAAAATATGGTAATTTGTGAGAATGGCTAGGTCTTATCCATAGTCTTACAAACTAACTCATAAAATGAAATCCCAAGGGGAGTGATCAATACACTAAATAGCAAATTTCTCAAGAGGAAATATAAGGAATATAATGAGTGAAAAAGGGAGTGTAAAAATCAAGACTTAGGAATCTTATGAGAACTTAGGAGGTAATAAGTATACTAATAACATGATAAGACACTAAGTAACTAGTGGTCATCTATGTCCAAATTAAACTTACTTGTTATAGACACAAAAATTTGTAGGAAAATAGGTGTGTTACTAAGATCAACTCATGAAGGTAGACTAGTATAATAAAATAAAAATGGACCTACCACCCCACGATATATTCCCCACTCTTTAGGACCCCTTATATAGTCTTCAATATACTACTAAAATTGGGTACTTGTATGAAAAATTAGGTATCACTAAAAGATTTTATTCTCCTCTTCTAATTTATAGGCCTACTGCACCCCAAAAGACATCAGGTATATTGTAAGGCCAACTGTGGAGTTTGAGATTTGAATAGAAGGGAATGTTTTTTGAATCATATGTTTTAGTGTGATTAAAATTTTAAGAATATTTTTTCCTTTTGATATCATTGCCTTTTTTTCCAAATGATTTGGCTTTTGACTTTCTTTTGAAGGCTTTTTAAGATTCCTCCTCCATACAGATTTGGAATTACCAATCATGAGAGAGATAGTGATACACATGAATGAGATGTAGTCGTAAGGATAAAGGAAACTAAGTAACCAAAGATAAATACTAACTAGGACACTTAGGCTTAACAATGAACTAACATGTGATCTTAAGTCTCAACCATGTATATGCTTAGTTTTTAGAAAAAGGAAGAGGGAAAAAGGAGATCTAAAGTGGACCGGTAAGAGGATCAAATAATGAGATAGATTATTTTCTAACTGATCACATGGTAAATGGAGATAATAACTAAGGGGAACATGGTAACTATAACCAAATAACCATGATAAATTATCTATGAAAAATAAGGATAAGAAATAATAATAATCATAAAGATAAAAGAAATAAAGTTTTGAGAAAAACATTAAGGAAAAAGGGAAGAGAAAGCATTGATAAAGAATAGACAATCATATGAAAAAATAAATGATAAGAGAAGAAAGATATAGTAAAACAAGTATGATCATGATATAAGATAAGTAAAAAATTTACATAGTGTGAAATGATATAATAGATAAAAATAAAATTGGAGCACACATCCAATCCAAATATAAATGTGAAAGAAACATGCATGTACTCTTAAATACTATTAATTCTATCCACGCACATTATCCAATACATCAGATAAATCTCTATGAATATGTAATTAAACTACTACTAAGGTCTCATTAATATTCAATGAATATTGGGCAAATACTTCTTTTCTGATCTCCTTAACTAAAAAATTAGGAATGATAGAAGGATTGTGCTAAGAAGGAAAATAAGGAAAAGGTTGGTCAGGAGAATACATGGAAATAAGATATGTGGGAGAAGAAAGAATGATTAGTGGAGAAGGATCCATGGGTGAGGGAAGGTCCACAAGTGAAGTGATTACAAGTGGAGGCATAAAAGGTGGTGACAGGATCACAAGTGGTGATGGAACCACTAAAGGTGGAGCTATAAGAGAAGAAGGAGGAGCCTTATTGTAAGAAAAACCTCTAGGAGGAGTGGTATAAGGTTTAGTAATGGCTATAAGGTGATATCTAAGATGTTGTTGTAGGATGTTATAATGATCAGTGTGATGGGTGACACATAGATGCCATAGACAATATACCTCACCATAGTTGGCCAAATATTTAGGGAGTACTTTTGGGGGAGGTATATCTTTGTTTGATGATGGGGAAGGACATAGGGTATCAAGATATTATCATAACTTGTGACAATGGGGTGGAAGAATGGTTACCTATCCCATGGAAGCAACATATAGGATTGTGAATGGTTTTATGATAAGCACTCATGTATTGAGGTGAAACAAGAGTGGAATAAGTCAAAGAACACTCATCAACCCATTTGGTGGGAAAAAGAGCCATCATAGGCAAGGGAAGCAAACCATCACCAAGGGAGGGTGATGATGAGGAAGCAATGGAACTAGGCTCAATGAAAGGAGTAATAACATCAAAAATAGTAGGCTCAACAATAGTAGGAGTGGGAATAGGATCAAATATAAAAATCTTAGGAAGAGGATCAACTATAACAAGATCTACTAAGGGAGGGGTGGGATCGATAGAGGGTCTAAGGAGAGTTTAATTAAACTCAAGGGTAAACCAATGATAAGAGTCAGGGAACCTAGAAAAATGGTAAGGCTTGGTCATAACATGATCCATAAGCATAACCCTATGTGGCTTATCAGAAAATAAATGTGTCAGCACCATCTTTATCCTATGATAAAGGGCGAAGTGAAGGAAAATGATGAGATGCAAAAAAAGTCTCAAGTAAAGAAGAATGATAAAAAACAATCTCATCATCATGGGCCTCGACAAGACTACCTAATAATGGATCATCTAAGGAATAACCATCATCATAATCCAAGGTGTGAATATCAATGACACAAGTAGGGATAACAATGTCATCTAATGAAGCATAGTGAATAGAATGCTTAGTCTTGGTTAAAACTATGGGAATGTCATCACAAAGAGGTTTGTGAGAATAAGTTTACAAGGAAGCAAAAAACTATTAGATAAGATAAGGTGAGAGATTATGAGTTTTGATCTTTAAGTTAATCTCATTGGGCTTATCATCATAAGAATCTAAAAAATTATGAGGAATATTACCAATGAGCTTAACACATTTGTAGGTGGAAGAAGCGATATATCTCATGTGGTGAGTTTATAGCCTACCAAAAAATTTGTTATAAGAAAGGGGAAAGTTAAATATCATCACCTTTACATGAATGGTGATAGGTGGAATAGTAATTAGAAGCCACACACAACCTAGAGGAGGAATTTTCCTTCAATTTTATCCTTGGCATGTGATTCATGTAGACTTGATATTTCATTTATAATACCCAAGGGTATTAATGAAATTGAGAGAAGGGATATAGGTGCTATAACCTTGTCAATCAAGGCATGATTAACTTGGATATCACTGATTTGGATTCTAATTAATAAAAGAGGATTATTTTCATGAAGTAGAATATTTTTAGGAATCATAGAAGCTATGGAAAATTTTAGAGAAAGAGAAGTTTCTATGGTCTCTTCAACATGGATAGACATCTCTTCACATTATTGTAAAATACTATCTTCATAACCCGATAAAGCTACCTCCCATCCTACTAGGGGAGGATGAGGGACATTCATATTGAATAAGAGTTGTATGAGGTATTTTATATGACATGAGTAAGTCCTCATAATCTCAAGGAATGGAATTTGGGATGGGAGATTAGAGATTTCCATAATGGGATCAAACTCATCACATCCCATAAGAAGGTTGTTAGATATAGGTGTGTAATGGTTAAGGATCTCCTCAAAAGGAGGAACTAAAGTACGTTGGAATTTTTTTTGATAATAAGACGAAGAATGCTTGGAATAAGGTAGTAAATTATGTTGAGCTGATGAACTAGTTGGTTTAAGTTAATTTTGAGAATTATAATAAGAAGTGCTAGTAGAAGCTTAATTATCATTAGTATTAGAAGTTGATGGAAGAATGGTAGAAATATAATGGGATGTGTTATCTAAGGAAGAATCATAAACTGGATCATTAAAGGTGATAAGATCTTCTTTCCACAACTCATTTAAATGATTTGGATAATAATCCTAAATAATACAATGTGTATAATGAGAAAGAGGAGTGTAGATATATTGGGAATCAATGAAATCCACCACCCTTCACATATTAGTCATGCTAACCATATTTTCTTCAGACATTGGATCAACAAGAATTTTTACATTATTTGTGGAATGGGTGGGCTTATCTTGATTAGATTAGATAGGTTGATGATTAGGTAAAGGATCTTTATAGATAGCCAAATAATCATTTTCTTCATTCAATGCTTGATCTTTATCATTTGATTTATAGTCCTTGAAAGTAATATCATAGGCTTATTAATGCTTATGGATAATGGAATCATGATAAAAGTTAGGTCTAGGAATAAAATCCATAGCTAAATTATGAATTTGTCTACAAGTCTCATGAGAATTACCCCAACTAGCATGAAACCAAAAAAACTTGTTAAGATCATACCAATATTTCATAGGATGGGTAGGATCAACCTCTCATGGAAGAGGCCTAGGTAGACACTTAAGAAATTTAGCTGAGGATAGAGATTTGTGAATGTTGATGTTATTTGGTGAAGAAAAATTGGAATTGATATATTTTTGAAAATAAGGAGTTGGTTCTAAAGAAGGGTTAGGAATGATAGCTTGAACATGGTGAATTGTGTCATAAGAATCTATAACACCATCATTGGTAATATTGTGGTTTTTTATTAAATAATAGATGAGGACCCATAGAAGGTTAGGGTGGCTTGAATTGATGCATTAGAAAATATTATCTTTTATCTTAGTTAATATCTTCCTCTAAAGTATGTGGAGAGAGAGTGTGAACTCAATATTGTTGTTTAGGAAAGAGGGCATTTGTAAAGAGATGAAAAATATTGTCATCTACCATGTCATGTTCACATTTATTTGACAAAGACTTCCATATCTTAACAAAGGCTTAGGTATTTTCATTCTCATGTTGTTTACAATTAATGAAATGGGCCAAAGTGTTTTCAAGAAAATCATTAGTTTTGAATTCTTGAACTAAAGCATTTACTAAGTCTTCCAACCTAGAAATGGAATGAGTTCTAATTTGATTATACCAATAGAAGGAATCACCCATGAGGGTTTTGGATAGGATATTAGTAGCAACAAAGGTTTTTAATTTGAGCCAATCCTTGTAAATATTTCTAAATGTTTTGAGGTGAAGAGTAGGATTGGTTGACCCATTATAAGAATTTTTGGGTGTTATACCTCCTATATCAATGTTGGCAATTTGAGTAGTGAGAGGTTCATTTTGTAGATGCTTGATGGATTTATTGACTAAAGGAGGTTCAGGAATGAGGTTTCCTTGAGAATCTCAAAGAGGAGGAGGGGGAACATTTTGGTTATGTGTGACCCAAGCTATCAGCTATAGATGAGAGTAAAGATTAAGGAGGTGGTTTTGAATTCTCATCAATTGATTCATATGATGCACTTAAAAGGTATTCATTTAGTTTAGAGTTTGTAAACAAAGTTGGTGATTTTAAATTAGCATTAAAACATTGATATTGGTATTTTTGTTGGTATTATTTTCTTGGGTACCACTATTAGCATTGATATGAGCTTGAGAAGAATTGTGAGAATGAGAGGCACTAGTGGCAAAATTTGCTTGTGAAGCAAAAGATGGACTAGTGAATGGTTGAGAGGAATAAGAACTAGAAGCATGATTGATTTAGGTATAAATAGATGAACTATTGGAAGGATTAAGGATGGTGGACCTTATGAGAGGCCCACTAGATGTAAAACCTACCATGTTAGTTGAGATACTAGGCATGGAGGTAGAGGAGGTTAGAGAAAAAGAAGTTATGGCATATGAAGGAATCAAAATTGAAGGAAGAGGTTGAGAACCAAAGAAAGTGGCACCTCAAAATCCTATATGGAATGTAGGTGTAAGTAAATGATGCTCTTCAATTTGACCATTAATCATGAGGTTGTAAATGGTAGAACGATCCTTTTCCTCTATGTTGAGGAAATTCAGAGATAAAGGAAAGTATTTCAAGAGTATACTCTAACTTAGGTTGGTCTTCTAATGAGAAAAGAATATTATGTTGTGAAGAGGTATGAGGAGGGGTCCCATAGTTCATTTTGTGAGTGGAAATATGAACATTACTAGTATCCAAAAGAGGATCCCTACTTTGTCTATGGGAGACCCTATTAGTATTGGTTAAGATCATCATGTTTATTGATTGTGACTCATTATCATCACCAAATAAAAAGTACATGATGAAGGAGAAATAAGAGAGATGAAAAATTAAAGGTTAAAAGAGGTGACTAAAATAGTACAAGGTTGATTGGGTTGACCTAGTATAGAAGCAAGGACTACAAAACTAAATAGGGTTGACTGGGTCAATCCAATATACTTTACATAAGGTAGAAAAAGTAATGGGTTGACTCGGTTGATCTAGTATAAAAAATAGGGAACTTAAGAAGTTTAAAAACAAATTGTAAAATTAAACAAGCTAACTTTCCAAGTAATTAAAATTAGTAAGTACTGAAAAGAAACAAATAGACAATTGGATTAATGCTGGCCAATCTAATTGAAACACACACCAATAAAATATTTCACTAATGCTAGATCATTCAAGGTTTTTCTCACAAAATTGAGAAAAGTGAAAGAAAACAATTTGAAAAGTAAAGCTAACTAATTTTTCATCCTAAATGTTAATTAGATTATTAAGAATAATTATTAATGTGATGGGAGGTTGGATATAAGCAAGGTACTAGATAATAATCTAAGGATGGTTTTAGGTAGTTTGGTTTGAAAGGGTCTATAGCGGCAATGATAAAGTCTTGGTATTGGGGCCTACCCACTCACTTCACACACCACAGTGATAAGGGTGTCAGGTGCTTAGCCAAAATATACCATTAACCATGCTTTATACTTAACCAAAGCATCAAGTCAGCTACCCCCTTGGTGATGAGATCCAAGTAGGTTGGCATAGGGTATACAAATGTTTAAAGTTGTTATTTATGTTATGTGATTTGGATGTGTGTGCATAAAATAAAAATAGTGAAACTAAGTGATAAATTGAAAATCCCCTAATTAAACTATGTGAACTATTCTAAGCAAGAAAATAATAGAAAAAGAAAATGTGTGACGTAATTACTAATAGATATGAGGTTGATTACAAATTTGAAATAAGGTATAGTGTGAACATTATATGCACAAAATATAGAACATGGTTGATAGGGTCACACCTTTATTATGGAAGTAAAGACTAAAAATGAACTAGGTTGATAGTGTCAATTTTGTTATTTAAGACATCACACAGAACATAAAACTAGGTTGGTAGTGTCAATCTAGTTGATTATGCAAGGGAAGTTTTAAAGACTGCAAACTATGAAAGGAAATATAGAAAAGAGAGAAACAAATAATTAGGAAGGAACCTTGGTGGATGAGAGATGTAATGAAGAAGATTACTGGTCTAGAACCTAGAAGTATGCTTGAGAAACCTGCAAACTAGGTTCATAAAATCAATCAAGTTATACAAGAACCTATTAAAAATTGCTAAAATTTCAAGAGGTATACTGGGTCAACCTAGTAGGCTAAACTGGGCATTTAAAAGGCTAAAAACCTATACTAGGTTGAATGGGTCAATCTAGTTGTTTGCTATTATAACCTATGCATAGAGATAAAAATTTGGGTCAATAGAATAGATTTAGAATGTAAAAATATATGATAAAAATGATGATCAAAATAATGAAATAAATTAAATTAAAAGTGAACAAATCCTACAAGGGTTAGTTCACATCGGGTTCACCAGAATGCATGCAATATAAATTCATCATGTATATGAATTAATCTTGGATTGGATAAGATAGATCACACATACACTTTTTATTGAGATAAAAATTTTAATTGAGAGCATGGCCAATATAGTGATACACTATACATGATTAGGGGATCACTTGTATCACTTGTCATAACACTACATGCTAAGAAGGATTCTAAGGCCTATAGTCTAACACAATCACATAATAAACCTAATGGAGTCTTAAGGTTTTAAATGTTCACTCTACTCTAATATAAGGAAATAAAATATACTCTAGTGCACACCAAAGCTTGTGGCACATAGTGTGGGTTAGATGCAATAAAATGAACAAATAAATTAAATATGTATTAGAAGACATATACTCATATCAATGTATACATAATCCTAGATACATGGAGAGAAGAATACAAATGCATTATCTATATAATATTGTAAAGGAGAAATAAATTTAGGACCTTTGAATATTAACCCACAAATCCTCAATCTCTCCCTTAGCCAAAGGGCTTTGTACGAGATTGTTGTGTTATGTAAGGATATTCAAGATAAATCAGCTCTAGGCTACACAACCTATCTAATGACCAAATTTAACTTTATACATCAAATTCAAACCTCTATAGGAAAAAAATCATCTTTATAGTTTTTTTAGGGGACTAATGTTATTTCATGAGGTGTATTATAGGTTAATTGATGTCATTTAATGTTATATTAGTTTTGGTTCTTAGTCATTTTAATCCTTTTAGTCCCTAAAGTCATTTTGAGGTCAAAAAAGGGGCATTAAATGAGTTGTATGACCTCTTATGGAAAATTTAAGGTGTTAAAAGGTTATTTCAGGTGTAATGTTTCCTATTATGTCTTAAGTAACTATCTCTAGCTAAAAGTAGTAGGTACTTCAAAAGGAAATGTAGTTTTCTTGGGAAAAGAGAAGAGTGTGGCACTTATATGACCCATGGGAAAGTGTTCCACATGGGATAAGGTCATGAGATAACTCTTTAGTTTCCATAGATCTATTTACATGTTTTAATTACTCTAGAAGTGTCAAATTTGGTTTAAAATCATTATGCTCCTTTTTCACCCTTCTAGGCACACATAACCAGTCTTTAGGTTTGTACTTGGTATTGATAGTTGGATAAATTCTAGGTAAAAGGACTTTATGATGTGAAATTAAACTTAGATATATTTATTTCCATAATAATATTTCAAATAATGGTGGCTTTTACTTTATGAACCATCCTCATGAAGTTGATTATGTTTTTTTGCTTGCTAATTTATGCACCTTATAGATTTTGCTTTTGTTTGGATGATTCCATACAATTCACTTGTTGAGATCAGTTCCAAATTATTTTTAATCCATCATAAAATTATTCACATTATTATTTTAATGTTTTAAGGTGTTTTTATATGAAAATCATCTCATGTTGTAAGAGGATACATCATTCTATGTTACAAGTAGTTTTTCACCATTTTCAAGATCTTCAAGTTTTGATCATGGTTATAAAGGGTTGTGATGGTTCATTATAATGTTTTAAATCTAATATATATAAATTAACCTCATAATCTCATTCTCCAGGAAATTTTTCATGGGTGAAATCAATACACTATGTATATACATGCAACTCTTTGAATATACAAGTTATCAGATGGATGCCATGATATAAGGGGAGATCTGATAGGTGTTTCAAATATTTTGGAGTGTAAAGAGTGTATTTTTTCACTCATTTAATATTTATAATTAATCTCAAGTGTATATCTCTTATATACTACTTATATCACTATCCACTACCTATGCACATAGTCTTCTACATTTAAAATGCACCTATAGGTGCTTTCATGGATAAATTCATGTTAAAAGGGAGGTATTGATACTTGTTTCATATACATAATAATGTGAATATTATTTTGGACATGTTAAGATAGGCATAAAACTCATTTTATCTCTAAACACAAAGCATACTACCCAAGTTTGTACCCACTTCCTATACGTGGAAAGATTTATCTATAGGTGTCATTAGCAGAGCATGAAGTACTTGTATAGAAAGGTTGAAACATGTGGTGAAACATTCATTAGGGTATTAATATGTTATAAGGACCATGGTAGACTTATTTTTAAGTTTGGATTGATAAATTTATGTTGTGAACCATGCTCAAGGAATAATGATAGTACTAAGGAATCATTTCCCTAAAAATACAAAAATAGAGGTCTAGGCCTTTTTGTCAAAAAAATGTAATAGGGTTATCAAAGGTTTTGATGCATCTTGGGCATCAAACCTTTATATATTCACATTTTATAAGGAATTTACAAATTTTGGGTTTAATAAGACTATGGGAAGATAGTTTTTAAGAGGAATAAATTTGCCAATTTATGCACTGAACTCCTTCATTAACATCTACAGGTTTTGAACCTTTTGAGTGATCATTGATGCCTTGTGTAGACACAAGAAATACACACACAATGATTTAAAATTTCATAGTCCTCTTTACCATTTTAGGACTCCCCTTGGGAGCATCGACCTTCTAAACCCTAAACAAACCCAATCTATAGTTAGTTTGACTTAACTAACCTAGTCTATCCACCTCTTTACTTTCAGCCATGACTGATGATGGTCACTTTTACTAGGAATGGTTAGGTTACACTACTTGGGCTTTTAACATGCAATCCACATGCAAATTACCAAGTTAATTTTCTAAATATAGCTTGCCTAAATATTATTACAAGCCTTTGCATGGACAATTTATATTTAGATGGCATAGTTACACCTTCACTTCCACCTCTGGTTTTTTATTATAAGAGAGAGAATACTAGGAGGCCAAATGGATCTATAATTGTTATCAAGATATTTGTGTACCCAAAATCTCTTTTTGTAGGCCAATCATCTTCAAGCACTTTAGTGATCCAATAACCATACTAGGGAGCCAACTTATCACCATCTCTCCATTAAGTTCTCCAAACATCATTATTCTATTAAAATCATGACCAACCTCTATAATGAGCAATCCATCTAAACCATCCACGCAACTAAATTCTCATAAAATAAGTATTTGTTTTTTGGTATTCAATTATTTAATTTTCATTTCAAAATTAGTATAGCCCTTACTCACCTCTCATAATTTACCTTCTAAATCCCATCAATCAACAACACCAACCCAATTCCACTGATAGGTAACTAGTGATGGTTACTTAACTGGTGATGGTTGGTCTCAACTAGAGATGATTCCCCAAATAGCTGATGGTCACCTTGACCGTCGATGGTTCATTATCAAATTTTTTATTAAAAATCTCATTTCACCTACCTACACCCAACTAAATCAAATTTTATATGTTCATGCTATTCATAGACCCCTACCCAATTTTATAAACCATTCCCCAACCTCTTATCACTAATATTAATTAATTCATCACTAATTTGATCATTTCTAGTCTATTTTCTAAACAAGCATTCTTGTCTTCAATTTTAGTACCTTTTGATTATTGATGCAAGTATATTATTTCTAGTTTTGCGATCTGAATTATTTAAAACATGTGGATTGATAGCCCCTAAGGAAGATCTCACTTCTAGGATATAGCTATTTGTAGGCAATACACCAACTATCTGTCTAACAAACAAGTTTACTTTAGTTCTTTCTTGTTTGCAGGTCTTCCTCCCAAGATAAATAGGATCTATTTACAATATTATGATTCAATGCATGCACAAAAAAATAATTTTTTCAACCATACCTATATCAATTTTATTTTCTCTCTTCCATAGAACTTAAAGTGAAAATTTACATAAAACATTTTGGCATGCCCAATGGGACCTAGAGTGTTTACTTGCATTTTCTTTGCATTCATCTACTCTTCTCTCTATTTGTGATCATAATTGAAATTGAAATTTATTTTGGGATTAAAATAAATTTCATCCATTTCTTTCTTTTAACATTTGTTCACTTTGAATTAAAACATAGTAATCTTATCGTAGCACCACTTTTGTTGCACACACTAGCCAAACCACTTTCATCAATAAAACATTAAAACAATTTGAGACAAGGCCTGACTAGGATTTCATCACCTAGTTTTCACCTTACTCTTTTCTAAAAATCTTACTTTGAGGTCATTACCAAGGGGATAACCAACTCAACTCTCTAGTTGATCATAAACTTTGGATATCAATATATATTGGCTAAGCACCCGACACTCTTACCACAGTGGGACTATGAAGTGAGAGGGTAGGACCTAATAGCAAGCCACATATTGATTCTAATACATATTATTTTAATCACCTAAACAACCTAAAACCAACCATAGACTACTTCTATGGTACTTGATCTAGAAGCCAACTTCTATCACACATTCTCATAAATTGAGGCATAATCCTAAAACAAGATTAAAACTAACCTCTAGGCTTAATGTACTTTATATAGTGTGTTTATTGATTTCCTTGATCATTTTATTATCTTATTCATATTTGAGTGGTGATTTTATTCTTTTTATCTCCCCCCTTTATTATATGGTTCTCACTCGCTAGAAGTGAAGAGACCTAGTAGAGTAGAACCTATCACTTGAAACAACCTATTCTACCTCTTAATCTATGCAGTACATCTCCAAGGTAGAATATTAACCTCATCTATTGGGAATCCCTATGTTTCCTTAGGTATTTTCCTAAGGAGACATTAACTTTACCACTTTTTTAGACAACAATCTAGTTTCCCTTCAACACTACCTTAACACCTCCCCTCACCATGCCCTAGTTACAACTCCTCAAGATGATCCTTATGGCATGTTGTCCCATAT
Source organism: Torreya grandis (assembly GCA_037957365.1). Classification (NCBI taxonomy): domain Eukaryota; kingdom Viridiplantae; phylum Streptophyta; class Pinopsida; order Cupressales; family Taxaceae; genus Torreya; species Torreya grandis. The sequence goes on along the minus strand of JARHVA010003751.1, from coordinate 125,057 downwards.
TATAAGGGGTATCCCTATTGCCATGGTCAACACCCATCCTTCAACTACCTAGGCATCTTTGTCTACTAACCCCTTTGACACCACAACTAAAAACCAACCTACCCAACTAACCACCACCCTTACCAATGACTCCTCCACCTTAGGGACAACCCAACCATTAACCCATCACACTACACTTGTTATTGGAGCACCTACCATCATCACTACCAACCTTCCCTCTATCAACCCCAACCCGTTGGTCAATACCCCTTTGTTGAGCTTAGGGGTACCTATCCTTTTTACTTCACTACCTAAAAGCATGAATGTCACTACCTCTCCTTTCATTAAAAACCCAACTACCATTCATTCCCAATCCATAGGGGTACCCCAATACGTACCCATTTCACCCAATATAGGATATATCCCTAACCCACAAGGGTATGTACCCACTACTCTTCCACCACCATCTACCTATCTTTACATACCACCTACCCAACCTTTAACATCCACATTCTAAAATGTGACAACCTCTTAACTACTAAATAATTACTAATATGCTACCCAATATCAACCGCAGTATCCACCTTATAGCCCTCTTGGTCTGACACCTCAGACTGACCTAATGAAGATGCTCATAGATAAGATGACAAACTTTGAGTCATCCATTTTAGGGGCTCGTAACATCCTATGCTATCATTAGATTTTTAATGAACCTATTCATCCCTTTGTCCCCATTAGAACTTACCCTCCTCAATGGAAGCTTCCAAAATTTAGTAAATTTTAGAGCAAGGAGGACCCCCAACAACACCCTAGGGCTTTTAAACATGCATGTTATATGATTGCTTACAATGATGCCCTTCTCATTTTAACCTTACCCATGTCTTTATCTGGCCTAACACTTGACTGGTATAGTGTCCTTACTAGGCATTCAATATTTTCTTTCACCTAACTAGCTCAGGTCTTCTTGGATCACTTTTCCATTCACATTTACAAGAAGGTCTCTATCAACGATCTCTATTCTATCAAACAATTCGACAGTGAGTCCATTGATGATTTCATCACCTATTGGAAAAGATTAAATAATTAGCTTTCATTTCCCTTACCTCAACCTAAACTTATAGATCTTATGGTGCAAGCTTATGCTAAACGTATATATTCTACACTACATGTCCAAAGCTTAGAAATTTTAATGAAGTTTTTACCATGGTGTGTAAGTTAGAAAACAAGGTAATAGATGAGGGAAAATTGAAGTTACAAAAAAAACTTTACCTTCAAGACAATGAAACCTCTTCCTCCAAACCAGGTAACCAAGCCAACATTGCAACTAAGAGTAAGGGAACTATAAATGCAGTTGTCCTTAAAACCACCCCTCCAGCTAGTGCCAATTAGGAAAATTATCTCATTACCTTTAACCAAAACACAAGGCACCCAAACCAAAGCAACCGAAAATAGTTCATTCCACTTGGAGAGTCTTATGCCTCAGTTTTAGAGAAACTACTAAAAGCTAACCTCATACATCTTCCTCCCATCAAACCTCCTTAACAATTTGATTCTTCTCATCTAACACCTACTTGATAAGATGATAATGACCTTTTTGATTTTCATCAGGTAATTAGAAATGATTTTAGTTGATGTAATACTTTCAATAATGTTGTTCAAAGCTTTATTGACAAGGGGGAACTCATGTTGGATAATCCCAATGCCCCTCAAAATCAAGCTCTTGATATCTTTAGGAAGCCTTTTCTCAACCATGCCCTTACAAAAACTATAGACACACAAGCTAAATGTTCTTATTATGCCCACATGGTCAATATGATCCTAAATACACTTATCAATGGGGAATATACCATCCAACCTACTTGCTTCTCCCCTATTTCACCCATCCAAGTGGTGGAGTCACTTTCCCTTCCTTTGAAGACCTAAATTGAGGAGGTCCCTTTTTCCTTAACTTCACTCATAGAGGCTTTGAAATCACCAAACACCCCTTTGAATAACCTATCTCAACAAACAACCATTCCTAACCCACTATCTCCTCTAACCATAAGACAAAATATAACTTTGGACATCATGCTCAGGGAAGCAACTTTTTCACAAACACCCCTCACAGAGTAGCCACCTAGTCCAAACTTACATCCCTTGATTAATTAAATATATGAGGCTACCAACCCTCCTCCTTAGCCCATAGGTGTATCCTTGACACCAATACCTAAGAGGCTAGACCAATATACAAACCTTTTTCCAAACTTATTCAAAATTTAGGCATGGTCACAAATTCAGACATGGATCAATCCACTTTATGGAAATAGTTAGGACTTCCGTACAACAACAAAATTGATCCTTCTAGCATGTATTTAACAAACTAATTCATCATTTTGCAACCACCTCTTAAACTGATCAGAACTTCTACCAACCCCTCACTTTCTCTATCAACTAAAATAACCACCTCTCCAACAACCACACCACCAACCAAACCTTCCACAAATCTTGGTGCCTTTCCTACATAAAGATTCATTCACCCATTTTTGAAAGTGGAATTAACCTCATCCAAGCTTATACCCAAACTTCAATCCAAACCAACTAACGGGGTAAAATAGTTGAAGATCCACATGGCTAGGATTCTACCTCCCTCTACCTTGCCTTCTATCTTAGGGCCTCATCTCTCAACTTTGCCTAAAAATAAATTTCATTTTAATATGTCATCCACCACCATTAGTTACACTAGGCCACTTACTATTTTATATGTTGATCCTTCCCAAATTACCAAAATATAGACTATCAAACTCAAACACCCCTAATAACCAGCATACCCAAACCAAAACCATTGACCAAAAATACCATCTTACCCAAACCTTCTCTCACCAAATCCATTATTACCAACATGCCTATCTTCCCAACAAAAACCAAAACTACAACCTATAAACCTTACCCACATCTAGTAGGATCGTATATGATCATTCTTCAAAGATTATTGAAAACCTCCTACCTCACATTACCTCCTATCAAAACTTTCAATCCTCTTATTTTGAAGCCATCTTGGTATAATGATTGTCAAATTTATTCCTATCACAGGACACCCAAGCATGACATGGAGAATTACAAAACTCTCTAGGATATTATCCATCAACTCTATGATGAGGATTATATTTTATAGGATGAAATTCCCTTGACTCCTCTACTAATGCACCCAACAACCCTTTGCCAATGCATCCCTAATCTTCTACTCTAACCTCAAAGTGATGAATAATCTACCCAACCTCCTATCACACCTTTAACTTTTATCCATACCATTAATGTGGTCACATACTCATAATAAATGGATAAAAATAAAGCCAAAGTGTCCATTCCATGGACATACCCACCAACTCATCCTAAACCAAATCTAATCCAAACCTCTACATCCTCAGCTAAACCTAAATCTACCATCTTAGGCATCTCTAAGGCCAACCCCTTCGAATATATTAGGAGGGTCATTATTAAGTAACTTCACCAAATTCTAGCTAAGATGAGCCTCTTTGAGCTCATTTCCACCTCACCTCACCATTTTTAGGCCATGATAGAGGCTATGCAAGCTATTAAGGTTAGACTAGGTGAATCCCCACCTATAGACGCCTTTGTAAGTGCTATGCAACTCTCCACCCTTATTAATTTCAAAAAATTGGAGAAACCATCTATCCACACTATGGATCTAGATCATCCTATCTTTATTACTACCCACATCAACCAAACCTATATCAAATAGGTTATGATTGATGGGGGAGGAATCATCAACAACATCTCTTCTTATGCATATAACCAACTCAAATCACGAGACAATTTCATGTCCAAAACTTTAGTTGTGCTTCGATCATTTATTAACACCAAGACCACTACTTTGGGAAATGTTTTCCTCCACATTTATCTCATTCCACACATGCTCCCCAAATATTTCTATGTGGTAGAAGGTTAATTCTAGTATAATATTATGCTCGAGAGACCTTGTGTCCAAGCTATGGGTTGCATGCCTTCTACCCTTCACCATTATGTCAAATTCAATTATGAGGGTTAGGTTATTACCATACAAGCTAACCCAATCCATTTTTCATTATGAAATATGACTTACCAACCTAATGATGTCTTCCTACCTCTAATAAAACCACCCCAAGCATCCACTGCCAAGCCCTCAACCATAGAAAATGAAGCCATCACTTCTCCCATAGAGGCATCTATCAATTCCTATATTCTCATAAAGTAGATAGCCACTATTGATTCCTTATAATCTACCTTTCAACACCTTACCCTCAATGCTTTCCTTACTCCTTAAGAGTATGGGAAACTCAACTGTGAACCAGGTTATGGCCCCACCATTAGAGTCATTACTCCCTTGGGGCCTCCAAGCTATCAAACCCATTTTATCTATGGGTGAATTTACAAGATGCTTGATGTTTCCATGATCCCCTCTTTCCCATAACTATTTACCTCTACATTCTCTTACTTGGACAATCTAGACTTCACCAAAATATACTTTCACAGGTGTGCCTAGAAAGGATTTATCTTAGGATGATATGAGCATGGACCCCACACATTAATCTCAATTGAGACCTAAAAGCATCATGAGAAGCATGGACTTAGATTAATTCTACCCAATAATAAGAAAAACAAACAACCCATCACTCTCATTGTTGAAGAAGAGACCCCTTCCTCAATAACACCCCCTCTACCTAAGTATGAGTATGAGGACATTATCTTGACTAACTTTTTTTTATCAACATTATGACCCTCAACCCCCTAACTTATCAAAAGAAAGGGGTACCCATATCCATCCCTTTGATCTATATTCAACTAGTGGGAGAAGATTCTCCTACCATTAACACCATCTAGTGCTAAGATGACGATTCTATTCTCACCTACTTTAGTGCACCTAATTCTTTCATCCACAAATCCTTAACTCTTAGAACCTTAACCATGTTAAATGAATCCGCTATGGATATTGACATAGGCACTTCAAGAAACCTTCATATTATAAAATTGGGCCAATGTCTCACCCCTAAGGAACTTTTGGACTTCTTCACCTTCCTCCAAGACCATAGCATCACATTAGCTTGGTCATATACTGACATGCCTAGTATTGACCTAGTTATTTCCACCCACAATAATGTAAATAATCATGATTCCAAGCCTATCAGATAGAAACTTTGATGAATGCATCCTCACATAACCCTCATTATCAAAGAAGAGCTTCAATGCATCCTCTCTATCAACTTCATTTAACTCATTGATAATCCCTAGTTGGTTTTAAACATCATGGCTATCACTAAAGCCATATGGGGACTACGTATCTATTTGGAATTTTATGACCTCAACCTTACCTACCCAAAGGATGACTCTTCTTTACCTTAAATTGACCAACTTTTTGATCTTACATCAGGCTATTATATGTTGTCCCTCATGGATGGATTCTCTGTTTATAATCAAATTTTGATTTCCCTTGAAGATCAACATAGAACTACCTTTATCACCCCATGGGGGACTTTTTAATATATGGTCATGCCCTTCAGTCTTAAGAATACTAGTATAACCTACCAACATGTTATGACCTACATCTTCCATAACCTTATGCACATAATGTTCAAGGATCATGTGAATGACCTCTTTAGAACATCCAAAGTTTAGAAGGACCACTTAGCCATTCTCAAGATTATCTTTGAGAGACTTATCTATTACCATGTCTGTATTAATCCCAAGAAATGTATTTTTTTGGTCTTGTCAAGAAAACTCCTTAGCTTCATCATTTCCATTTAGAGAATTGAGGGAAATCTAGCCAAGATCAAATCTATCCTTGAGATGATACCTATAACCAACCTTAAGCAACTCCATAGTTTGTAGGGGAAGCTCCAATCCATTCACTACTTCATTTCTCAACTCTTGGATCAATGTCAACCCTTCCATCAACTCTTGAAAAAGGATATCTCTTTCAAGTGGATTATTGATTTTCAAAAGGCCTTTGATGTACTCAAAGAGTACCTTTTATCTCTACCTTTATTCATACCTATTAATGATGATGAACCTTTCTACCTTTATATCTCTACCACTAACCATTCCCTAAGGGTAATGCTTACCCATTAGGTTGAACAACACAAAGAGCAAGTCATATATTATGTAAGCTACACCCTTGTAGACTACATAACTCGATATACACATACTGAGAAATTATGGCTAGCCCTAGTCTTCATTGCCACCAAGCTTCACCACTACCATTTTAACCATAAAAATTCATCATAACTAATAACAACCCACTCAAGTACATGCACTCGAAGCCATATCAAAACTAGTGTATGTCCAAGTAGATCATGCTTTTAGCTGAGTTTGACCTTGAGTTCCTATTAGAAAAGTCAATTAAGGGGAAAGTCATTGCTAACCAATTGGTTGAGACACCCTTACCAAGCAACTAACTTCCTCTCAAATTTATTGATGAGTCCATCACAAACCTATCCTAATAGTCTTAACCAATCATGTAACTATGTTCTTTAACGGTTCCAAATGTCATCATGGTGGGGGAGCTTGTATCATCCTTATCCCCCTTGTTGGTAAACCACTTCCTTTATCTTTTAAGCTTGACTTTGAATGTACCAACAATATGGCCAAATATGAATCCCTAGTAATAGGTCTCAAAATTGCATTAGCTTTGGAAGTCAAAATGATCAACATCTTTGGTGTCTCCTAACTTTTGGTCAATCAAGTCAATGGCATCTACTAGTGTAAGAATGATATTTTGAAACTATATAGATAATTAGTCATGGAAATCTTAACATCATTCAAACATTACAATATTCAAACCACCCCATGATCTGACAACAAGTTTGCTGACACCATGACTTCTCTTGCTTCCCAAATCCCATTAGCACCATCAGACTCTAAGCTATCACTCATTGTCCATCACCTCACCAAACCTTCCTACATCAAGTCAGACACTCCAAGCATCTTTAATGTGGAGGAGATCTAGCCTAACCTCTAGTATTATCAAACCTTAGACTACCTATACCTTGGCATAGTTCTATCTGACCTCTCTAAGAATGCCCATTAATAATTTATTCAAAGCACTTCTTATTATACCATCATGGGAGACATCCTCTATAAGTTTGGTTTTGATGGCCTCCTATTCCATTACCTCCATGGTCCAGAAGCCTCTCACACTATCTAGGAAATGCATGATGGTATTTATGGGGGTCACTTTGGTGGACTCATTTTGGCTAAGTGCATCCTCTACCTAGGCTATTATTGGCCTACTCTTAACCAAGACTATTATTATTATGTGAAAAGGCATGTCAAGTGTCAACAACATGTTAATTTACATCACACACCCAGTCATAGCCTTCAAGTTTCTACTAACTTTTGGCCTTTTTCATAATGGGTTCTTTACCTTATTAACAAAATTAAACCCCACTCTTCAAATAGATATCACTCTATCATCACTGTGATCAAATATTTCACCAAATGGGTGGAGGATATTCCTCTTGTCTTGACAAAAGCTAAAAAGATTGTCAAATTTATCACCCATAATATCATCTGCTACTTTGGTGTTCCCCATAAGATCATCATCAATAATAGAAAATACTTTAAAAATAAACAAGTTCAAGGCCTTTATGATGTATTTGGTATAAACTTAGTTTTCATCACCCTATCATCCACAAGAAAATAGACAAGCAGAGGCCTCTAACAAAACCCTTAGCAACATGCTTACCAAAATGGTCAATGCCTTAGGTTGTGATTGGCACTTACACATCCCTTTCACCCTATGGGAATTATCATACTATAAGTTTAACCCCTACAAGTGCTACACCTTTTCCCCTCATGCTTGGAGATTAAGATGTGTTACATCTTGAGGTCTAAATACCCTCTCTTCACAAATCTTTGTGTGACCTTATTTTGGAAGATGATTACGATGAAGAATGTTTATCCCAACTTGAGCTACTTGATGAGAATCATTTGGCCACTCTTTCCCATCTCTGTCTCTATCAAGAATGAATTAAATGTGCTTATAACAAACACCTAAAAGTTTGAGAATTCAATATTAGAGATTTCATCTTCAAGGAAAATCAACATGTAACTAATATGTTGAAAAGCAAAATGGGAAATTTTATTTCAATTAGATTAAAACCTACATCATAACCCATAAGTATTGATTAGGAGCTTATCATTTATCCTCCCTAAAAGGCAAACCAAAACTTGACCCTCTCAGTGCTTCATAGCTACATCATTTCTATGGTTAAATAAGGGTCACAATCACCATTGGTCTAACTTAAGATCATCCCTAGTAACCATATTCATTTACCTCTTATTATGGGAAATTGACTATAGTTGAATCATGTGATTATCCATTACAATCATAGCCTAATCTTGAACTATGGGTACCATGGCTTTACCTATGTCATGATTCTCATGGTACTTCTCATCTCTTGAAGATCAATTCCCATGGTTGTTATCACCTACACCTATTTTCACCTACTAAACCTTATTATACCTCTATCTTTTCCTTCATAAAGGTAACCCCTTGATTATGTGTAAGAAAGTCTACTTCAAGTAAAATCAAAATCAGAAGAAAAAATAATATCAATGTCACAACCAAATCATGGGTCATTATTATCATTCATAGACTATTCCCTTAAAGGATAGCTATTGAAAACTTATCTAGAATTACAAAATGTAAGGTGGACTATTCCCTTGAAAGATAACTATAAAATCATTTGAACTAGGTACATAAACTTAGACCTCTCTCTTGAAGGATGATTGAGTAAAGGACTTGTCAAAGCTAACAATTTCTTGGAAGATTCCTACATCAATCATCTTCCCTAACCCCAAGCAAAATAAAAAAATCAAATGACCCATAATCTAAATAAAAATCAATAAAAAAGCTACAATCAGCTCTCCTAAAAATAATAAAACTTGGAAATCTACAATCAACTCTCCTCAGTAGACTTCCCACATCAATTAGTCTATACTTTATATATGAGCATAGACTTTCTTATAATATCCTTTTAGATACCTATAGAAAATGCATGCTAGTCTCATAAAAGGTTTCAATTCCACCCATTCTCCCTCGATAAATCATATGCATAGGATTGTGAGCTTACTTGGCACAGTGTGATCAAGATACCTATTTACCAACCAAAACAAGATAATGCGAAGCATTTGAAAGGCTCACTTTCACAACCCATTCCAACTTTAGGTTTCATATTTTTTGTCCTTACCAATGAAGAGGCATCATGTTTCTTTTCTTATCTTTTATTAGTTCATACCTCTTATGATCCTTATCACTTTCCCAAACATTTAGTTTCTTACCTACTTAATTTATGTAGTCTTATTACATCTTCACCCATATCAATAGTTTATCTCCATCATCATAAACAAAAAATATCAAATCACAAGCATAACATTATGAGCTATATCTATGAACCACATCATCTACCTATCTATAATCAAAATACCATCATATCACATCATGCCATAAACATAATCCTATCCATCTACCATCAAAACATCATGTCAACATATATTATATCTAAAATTCATTCTCATTAGCATAAATAAAATCAGTAATAAAAACATCAATGAATAATATCATATGTCATCTACCAATCTATCCATAACATTACCATAATACATCTCATACAAACCTCATCATCATAACCATAACCAAATCTATTAATGATTACATCATCATATACCATATATCCACCCATAACACATCCTATCATAACTTTAAACAAGATCAAATCATCAAAACCATCTTCTAAACATCACATGCCTAAGCTACTGAGTCAAACCTCTTGTAAAGTATATATAGGAAACCATAAACCATCAATCATTAGAATAAACATGAATAACCACATTCAACATATCACCCATAAACCATAAACATACATCATATATAATATCATAAACCATGTATCATCATCATATACATCATGTCACCATAAATACATGTAACAATTTGTAAAATCTCTCCCAAAACATGTACATCTCATTACATTGACATGCATGATGGTATCATAAATATTTTACACCTATCTATACCAAAATATTAGCACATATGAATACATCAAGCTCCTAGAGCACCTACACCACTACTACTAACCCCAAATGTACCTATACTTATACCCCTATCTAGTGGTTGTCCTCTTTAAATACCTACCTAGTGACCCATTATAGAAGCCCACTATCCCAGGTAATTATAGATGACCCACTAGAGAAACTATCTCTATACTCCTTATATCTCATTATATGTGATAACTAGTCTATCACAATCACCTCATAATACCTAATCTCCTCAATGGTGGCTAAGTATCAGAGCCTCATAGCTATGTTTGGTGGTCTTCCATACATCAGTTCTAGTGCTTGATCTCACTCTAGTATGGAAATTACCACTTGAGCCTATAACACAACAATCTAAACCTATAATGTGGCCACCTATCATTATAGTACCTATACCTAGGCTTGTGTTTTGGTGAGTGTTGCTACCACTTGGCCATCTCCTTGAACTTGTGCCCCTACTAGGTCTATATCCATGGACTATTGATCCCCATCACCCCATATGAAGTTAGCTACCACATACCTACCCTATAACTAGGTCACATATCCATTAGTAACCCCTACATCATCAATGGGAGATATAACTAGTAGATCCTCAAAATCAAGCACAACATCTTGTGACTGTGGCTCAGGCAACATAAATATAGCCTCCTCTCTCTTGTAGTAGGGAAAGTTATATGGGATCCCTTAAACTAGCCCAAATTATTTCCATGCATGGTCAAAAGGGATGAGCTCATCCTCACCATCCTGACATATGTATATCTATTTATAGCTCTAAAGACCTACTATATGATATTTGAGTCCTATCCATTGAGGCCACCTAACATATGGTCTCCATCTAACATCTTTAACCACCAAACCATCTAATGCATCCCAAAAACTCTCAATATCTCTAGATCCTCCACTTACCCCTATCATGGTGCCACCTCTCCTCTAATGTAGGAATCCCACTAGGTAATCAATCAATAGAAACCCCTACACTGATATCCCGAAGGGTCTTAGCACCTAAATATGATCAAATTCCCAATAATGAAGTATGAATTCAACACTGATCTCAAACTGCCTATGTGCTTAGAATCCCTAAAGTTTCTAGTACATTTGCTCTAGTAAAATTGGGGCCCATCCAAATATGGTCCTCCCCAATAACATCTCAACTAAAACACTAAGTAATAAATGTGGAAATTTCCCTCCAATTAAATAAAGAAATACAAAATTCATCAAATTTATCATCATCATCATCATCGTTGTAAGCAAGCATCTACCCTCATGAGACCTCTAGTATAATGGAACATAATTGAATCTACCTGCATGAAATTATGCATGAACCTGATCTATGCCATATATCAAATCCATGAAATAGTCTATCTCATCACTCTCCATATGGTAGACTAGATCTCCTTGAATTGGTAATTATGTGATCCTATACACATCCTCTAGGAGTATGGTGATCTCTCCAGTTGGTAGCCAAAAAGTGTTCATCATGGGATCCCATCTCTTGATGAGCATGATAATCATCACAATAACTTGGGGTAGGTCAATATTAAAATATATTCAACAAACAATTTTACATCAAATTCTACCCCATTATAACCAACCCATCAATCACTAATGGTTCCTAGAACTGTCACTGGTCCATTAGGACACATCATTCTCCTCGGGCCCAATTGGCACTGATTTAGGTGAACCAGTTCCATTCTTTATATGTGCCTAATAATAGAGGGATTTAAACATGTAACCTCTATATAACCCCATAAAACCTACAAATATGCAAAATTTCCCATTTTAAAGTCTTTTCTACCCAATACCAACCTCATACACCTATGTTTATCTAATTTCTCTACCAATTTTCCTACTTTATGCAAACCCTAGACCTAGGGAAACAAAATCAAAATACATAGAAAAACCCATTTTTCTCCCCTCTATTTCCTACCACCAGATGTTATTCAAACCATAAAATCACCTAGCTATCAATTCAAAGAAACACCTACCTCATTATGTGATCATTATCATGGTCGAATGCCTTATCCCACCACTTAGCCACCTCTTCATCCACCCTCCATTAGCTCGATATTCACTCAAATAAACAAACCAATCACAACCTTCCACCTCAACAATACCAACACATAAATAAACAAAATGCACTATTCACCTAGAGTAAAAGACCAAAAGTCAAATGGTGAAAAAATTAAACTTTTAAACTTTTGGCTTTTTAGGTTTTTACCTTGACCATCGATGGTTAGGGTGATAAAAACTAATAAAACCATAGGGAAACCCCCAACCATAGTTGATCAGGGTGACCTCCCTTTCCTTATTTAAATTTTTTTATAAGCATCCAAATTTGGTGCTCAACCTTTTCTCTACCCATATGGGAAGAACTACATTTAGCCTGAAGTTTTTATTGTATATTATGTTCATGGAACTATGTTGGTAGCATCTACTTGCTCAATGCATATGGAGTCAGCTCAGCCACCCCCTCTAACCAAACTCTCACCTTTGGCCACATCCACCCTGATGTTGGTCATTTTTGAGCCAACCTATTCACATATTTTGTATTGACCATGCTAGGTAATTTGGATTATGTAGACCAACCTTGCCTTGTTGATTATTAATTTTTTACACCACCTCGTGCACAACCAGAACATTTGTGTCTTTCCAAGAACACTTCCTTCATTGGATACCCATGAAAAACACTAACCCTACCTCAAAGACTCACATGTATATCTAATCACCATGCCTAAATATGATCATGTAATACACTCATCACTTGCCTTCTTAGCACTGACCTTTATTTTTACCAACATTTGCAACTTTAATCTTTACAAGATTATGAATATCACACTTAGTCATATTTTGTGCACATCTTTACGTTTCAAATGACCAACCTTTTTTTTGTCACCTACCTCCTAACCCACCATCTACCCATGATTAAACCCTAACTTAATTCTACTTTTCCTCATCAAATCCTAGTTTGAGGGGGTATACTTCCTCTCATACTTTAGGAAACTAGACCTTTGATCAGCATTTATTTTTTTTATGTTGTAGCTTATTGATTCAAGTCACATAGCAAAAAGGGGCACATGTAGACACTAAAAATTTACAAACTATGATTTTAAAGGTCATAATCCTCTTTACCATCTTAGGACCCCCCTTTGGATCATCCACCTTATAACGCCTAACCAAAACCAACCCATAGTTAGTTTGACCTAACTAATCTAGCCTATCCATGTTTTTACCTTTAACAATGACTAATGATGGTTAGGCTGACTGGTGATGATCACCCTGACTAGCATTGGTCTAGTTGAACCACCTAGAATTTTAGCATGCAATCTAAATGCAAACCACCATGTTGATTTTCTAAATATAGCTTGTCTAAATCTTGTTGTGATACTTTGAATGGACAATTTATATTTAGATATCTTAGTTACACCTTCAATTTTACCTCTTATTTGTGTTTATAGGAGAGAGGGGCTTGGGAGGCAAAATGGATCTATAATTATTATCAAGAGCTTTGTGTACCCATGATCACTTTTTATAGGTCAATCATCTTCAAGTAATTAAATGATATAACAACCATACCAGGGATCTAACTTACTATTGTCTATCCATTGAGTTATCCAAATATCATTATTCTATGGGAATCAAAACCAACTTATACAATGAGTAATTTATGTCAACCATCCACCTAATCAAATTCTGGTAAAACTTGTATTTATTTTCTAGTATTCACTTATTATATTTTCATTTTAAAATTAGTCTATCCCTTATTCACCTCTAAAAATTTATCTTTTGAATCAATCAATCAATAATACCAACTCAGTTTCATTGATAGGTAATCGATGATGGTTACTTAACTAATGATAGTTGGTCTCCACTAGTGATGGTTAGACAATAAATGATGGTCCCCCAAACTGGTGATGGTCACCTTGACTACTGATGGTTCATTATCAAGAAAATTTATAGAAAGCCCATTTCACCTAATTATACCTAAAAAAGTCTAGTTTTTTGTGTCCTTACCTATTCACAGACCCTTGACTAATTTTCTAAACCATACCCCAACCCCTTAGCACTAGTATTAATTAGTTTATCACTAATTTGATCATTTCTAGTCTATTTTATAAGTAAGAATTATTGTGTTCAATTTATGTAACTTTTGATTATTAATGTAAGTATCTTCTCTCTTGTTTTGTGAAATTAATTGTTTAAAAACATGTTGATTGATGGCCCCTAAGGAAGTTCTCACTTCAAGGATCTAGCTATTGTTAGGCAATCCACCCAACTATTTATCTAACAAACAAGTTTGTTATAGTGCTTTCTTGTCTACAGGTCTTCCTCCCAAGATAAAGATGATCTATTCACAATATTTTGATTCAATGTGCATATAAACAAATAATTTTTTCAACCATACCCATATCAAGTTTTGTTTCTCTATTCCCTAGAATTTAAAGTGAAAATTTACATGAAACACCTTAAGGAGTAAATAAAGAATATTCTTATGTTTTAATGACCTTATAAAGTGAAAAAAAACACCATGAACATGAATATAATTATGAAAAATTTGATATGCAAGGTTTTGTCCTTAAAATACACTATAATCATGCCTAATCCTAAAATTGTCTACCTACAACCAAGACCCATTTTCCATATCATTCATAAGGAAGAGTTTAAGCATTGAGATATCAATATTGGTTGATGAAAGGGATAAAAAATAGGCATGAAGGAAATTAGGATAAGTTTATCAAATATGTTTCAATTCTTAAGGTAACCTAAAGGTGTCCTATCACATACAATTTCACCTACAACTATATGAGTAGATAAATAGTGAGCTAGAAACTTTATATAGGTGATGATCTAGACAAATTAGGATGAGAAAATAGGTTAAAAAATATAAAATTATCTTAGAAGATATCATGAGGTATTAATCACTATACATAAGTTCTAATTCATGCAATGAACACCTACATGTGGACTCCTATTCTACAAAACATAGTCACAGTCAAATGGTGCTCAGTCGAGGCCAACCAAAGGAGGGGTGTAAACAATACAAATTTCAAAAGGGTAAAAATGGATCACATGATTAGAATGGAATATAAAAAAAAATAAGGAAACCTGCCTAATATGTAAAATAATAAAAATAATAACCCTAAGGAAGTAACATATAGTCCATCTCACACAGTCAGTCTTGGAATTTTGAGGAGTTGGAAGGTCAGATGACCTAACCAGAGGCCCAAAATTTTTATAGAGGATATATGTAATTTAGATAACCCTATAAAATCTTCATATTATCTAATAAAATAGGGGGACTTCCCTCTATTTTATCTAAGAGAGAGATCACTCCCCTTATGTCAAAACTGACAAGTTTTGGGAAATGATTCAAAAGGATTCTTCAAAAGTTGATAGGAATTTGAAAAGATTTATGTGGAATTTTAAAAAACATAAGGAAATAATTGAAACATATCAAAACAATATAAATACTTAAGAGATGGCCGAAACCTTCAAAGTTATAATCAAACCTACTTGGGTAGGGTTAGGCCTATAAGTCAAAAGGAGAGTCATTATTACTTCCACCTTGAGTTGATCATTATAACATGTTTAAATATGTTTTTGGGGTCATTAAATATGTGTCTAAGCTATTTTATGTAGGGATGACCATCAAAACATAATTTTAGGCTTTAATGTGTAGACAAACCCACTAAGCATGACTAGGCTTAGAATCCAAAGGGGGGTCAACTTCATGTATAACCTTAGATGATTACTCAAATAGATTAAATAATGTTTAAAAGGTAACTAATAAGGTGTATGATCCATTTGGATGTAGGGAAAGAATAAAGAAAGCCACTTTTGGTCTCAAGATAACCTTAGGCCTATAGAAATGAGGAATCAAGATCGACATGACAATTTTGGATGCTCACATCTCCTTTGAAGCTATGCATGGGATTATAAGAAGTTTAGGGAAGTTGATAAAGGTTTTTAAATTTTAATTTGTGGAATTTTTTGAAATTCCAATGTCTTACCTTCATGAACAAACCTTAAAAGAAAAATTCACTTCAAACCCTCCTAAACCCTTGGTCTAAACTCGATGTGGAAAATGAAGGAGATAATACATCAGAATGGCATATTTTTCTTAGAAAAATTATTGGATTTTGTAAAGTAATGTCTCAAGCTAATCCCCATCAGGATGAGTTTTATGATATTATATGGACAGTGTGCAAAATAAGGTACTTTTGAATATTTTATGTGTTTAATAGGTTCCAAGAGGTTTCAAGAGATGTAAATCACATGGAATATAATATTACGACTTAAGATAATTCCCCATGTTAATTTAATTCCTTGTAATAACTCATAAGTTCCTCAACTAGTTATTTCATCTCAATCAATCAAAATTAGCATAGTGACCAAGCTAGTGAGAAGTATAGAAAACTTTAAGTGAGCTGATTTGAAGGTATTGATAATAATTATAAAGCCATGTAGGGTATTTAAAAGTTTAATAAACTCTGTTTTGTGAATTTTCATGGAAAATTGATTCCTTTTAGAGGCTAAGTGTGCAAGTTGCATGAAGGAAGAGTTTTTTAGATTATAGATGGTGATAGATAATTTTTAGATGATGATAGATGACCAAGACTATAAAAAATGTAGGGAGAGGAATTTATAAAAACCATCCACTTAATTCCAATCATCAAACCTATACCTAGTCATATTTGGGATGTTCAAATAGGTCTAATCATGAAGGCAATTTTTTTGAGCCATCAAAAGGAGTTTCATGTCACTTTTCATGAGTTTTATGCCTTGTATGGATACTTGGGATTAATAACCTTACATGGTTTACCCGAAATCCTCTAATCATGCACAAGTAGCTCATTTTATTACCTTTATAAGTGTCTTTTTAACACATTGACTCCTTTCTTCTCTTCTTCTCTCTCAAGTTTTATAAGAACTAGCCATTTTAACACTTGTAACTTATGCTCCACCTAAGTATGGAAAAGGCCTACTCATTTTCATGCCATTTGATAAATAATAATACTAATGTTTACCTCTTCATGACTATTCATATTGTGTTCTACTTGGATGATTGATCTTGCTTAGTTATAACTATGATTTCCTTAGCATGGTGTCTCATTCTTTCATCTTATTTGTAGTTGGAAAGCTTCTTCTTATAAGGTATGTGAAGTGTAATAGTAAGTGTCAAGGTTTAATTATTAAGTATATTCAATTGTTCCATTCAAGGGCTCTTATCTAGTCTTCCTAGCCTAAACATTCATCTATAACCTCATAATGTAATATTAATGTGAGAAGATGCATATTGGAGAAGAGTATGTTTGGTTAGTCTCTTGGTTTCACATGTAACATGTAGCTAGTTAAAAGTAATCAAATAATTTGGTGTATCATCTCCCTTAGGATTGTTTTCTTTCAATTCTCTCTCTCCTTTTTGCCCTAATGTTTAGGTTTAGTAGTGTTCCAAAGTGGTACATCAAGGGAGCTATCCCTATCTAGAGATTCACCTCATCCTTAGACTACCCACAAGCCTAGAGGTTTTTTAATTATTCCACAAGAATGAGGAGAGATGAGATATCTCCTCAAAGGGTATAAATTTAAATGATAATAGTTTTTGGCATTCTAAATTGGACTCTTAGTCCAAGAGGTTGAAAGACTTTTGGTGTTGTCTTTCAATAATTAGCCTTTAGAGGGATCTATCCAATCACCAATGGCTACTCCAAATGATAAATTATAGTTGTAATCAACTCAGGTATATCTATTTGAAATTTTTTTGATCAATTTTTGTGTTTCCATTGACATATGAGGTTGATATGAATAGCTATGGCAAATAATTCTATCATGAACCTTCTTAACATCCTTGATATGAACCATATTTTACTCCTCAATAATTTTATCAAAATGGCTATCAATCCTATGAGTCATGGCATCCCTATAACCCTTCATTTCCCTCTATATATGGGTACCATGTTGTTGGAAAACCCTATGTGGATGGTTTCCAATAAACCTTTCAAGAGACACCTCTCTATCAGTGCCAATATGAGCCATATCATTCATATAATGATTCCTATCATCCTCAAGAGTACTACTATGAGTCTTGCCATATGAAATAATTTGTTTCCATGGATTATACACAAAGATATTACTAGCAAGATGTAGCTCCTAATTGTTTAGGTGTTTCTCTATCTAATCATCCCAAGAATTCACTTCCCTATAAGCTTACTAGTGCTTTTCTCTTTCCCAACTCCACTCCCAAGCTCTCTCCTTCATCCCACACTCCATCTTCAAATCCTTCACCTTATACTACACCTCTATTTACAATTCCTTCACATTCCACTAAATATCATATTTTAATTCTCTCACCTCAAATATATGAGCCTATCCATCAAATTTCCACTTCACCCCTTCTTGATGAAGACTATCCCATCTTGAGAGAAGAAAGTGAAGAAGAGAAAACTCAATTCATGGCTAATCAATAAGACCTCATGAGTGACTCTGAGGAAGAAATCACCATAGGGAATTCTTTGGTGAATAAAAGGATAATACATAAGTTTTTACCTCCATATTATAAGGGGCATGTGTCCTCTGTGTAGACTCTAATGCCTTCATTTTTGAGGGAATGTGTGTCCTTGAAGAATGTGTCCAAGACTTGAAGAGATAGGCATTTCAAGAAGACTCCATGTTTGATCATGAAGTTGTATATGGCCACCTCAAGTATGAAATAAAATGTGCTATCAAGGATAGAGAACACTTTCAAGTCATCCTTCAAGAAGTGGCAGTCCTAAGAGAGTCTCATGAGACTAAGGTAGAGGAAATAGCTCTTGAATATGACATTCATGAGGATGAAGATTTATGGTAGAAGTTCAATGCCATATGTAAATAATTTGATAAGTTGGGTAAAATTTTTTATTCTAAAAAATATTGTATAGCTAATGACAAGTTTGATGATGAATCTAAACATGATATTGAGTGTCCAATCAAACATAAGTATGAAGTTAATTCTATTAGCCCAAAACCTACTGTTATGAAGCCATTTGATGATGTTAGTGTACTTGAAGTTGTAAACATGGATAATGATGCCAAGATAGATCTTATTATACCTAAATGATAGTCAAAAACTCCATTTGAGGTAAAACCACATTCATGGATGTGGGAACACGGTGAAGGAGAGATTAGTTCTTCCAAACATCAAACACATTATGCTAAAGAGGAGAGCAAGGCTAAGAGGACTATTATAGTTTCAAATTTTCACATCAAAGGCTAATTACATGAGAAGGTTGAGATTATTTGGATGCAATAAGAGTCAATTTCTATAGTCAACTTGTATGGAGCTATTTGGTTCTCATTGAACCTCATGCCAATAAAGTTAGAAAACACCATGAAGAAGATGGAACCATCAATGCTAAAGGACAAAAGGCTACATGTCTCACTGAATCATTCATGTCATGAAGCAAATAAGGCTTAAAAATTCCCCTTTGACCTAGGAGGGATGTATGTTTATTTTTTAGTTGTACATAGTTGTTTTCTTTATGCTTTCCTAAGTGCTTTGAGAACATGTGTGTCTTGTTAGTGTGTTTGATTTGATTTGTGTGTGTCCTTTGTTTTATGTGGTTGAGGTAATTAGTTATCTTATCATAGTCTAGCTTGTTGTCATTGTTCAAAGTACTCTTGTGTGTTTTAGACATCCGATGACTCCCTAAGCCCAATGGATTGATAAGGCTACTGGTCTAGTTAGTATAATAGGCATACTACCCCTATGAGTCACCAATTTGTTGACCAAATTTGACACTACAGGTCAAATTAGGACCCCTATAAGAAAAAAATATATTTAAAGGTTTATTATGGGTCTAATGTTATTTCAAGACATGTATTATAGGTTAATTTATGTCATTTGATGTTATATTCACCTTGGTCCTTAGTCATTTTAATCCTTTTAGTCCTAGGATTCAAAAAAGGGGTATTAAATGAGTTTTATGACCTCCTTGGGAAATTTTAAAGTGTAAAAATGTTATGTCACATGTCGTGTGTCCTATTATGTCTTAGGTAACTATTTCTAACTAGAAGTGGTAAGTGCTTTAGAAGTAAGAGCAATTTTATTAGGAAAAGAGAAGAGTTTGGCACTTGTACGAACCATGGGGTAGTGTGCCACATGGAGTAAGGTCATGAGATGACTATTTAGCTTCTTTAGATCCATTTCCATGCTTGAAATACTATATAGGTGTCAAAATTTGGTTAAAACCATTCTACTCCTTTTCAATCTTGTAGGTACATAGAACCAGTCTTTAAGTTTGTAATTTGTATAAATAGTTGGAGAACTTCCATGTAAAATGAATTTGGATGCTGAAATTAAAATCACAGAGATTAATTTACATATAAATATTTTTAATAATGGTGGCCTTTTATTTATGGACCATCATCATGAATTTGACTATGTTTTTCTACTTGTTAATCTGTGTACCTTATAAGTTTTCCTCTTGTTTGGATGATTTCATATAATTCACTTGATAAGATTGGTTTTATATGATTTTTAATCCATAATGTAATTATTACCATGATTTTTATAGTGTTTAAATTTGTTTTTATATTCAAATAATCTCATGTTGCAAGAGGATACACCATTCTATGTTACAGGCAATTATTCACCATTTTCAAGATGTTTAGGTTTTGGTCATGGTTCTAAAAGATTTTTATGGTCTAATTGTCATTTTTAAAATGTAATCTCAATACCTTCACCTTCCAATCTCATTATCTAAGAAATTTTTCATGGGTGTAGTCAATACAATATGCATATGCAGGTAACTCTTTGAATATACAAGTTCTTAGAAGGATGCCATGATCGAAGGTGAGCTCTGATTGGTGTTTCAAATGTTTTGGAGTGGAAAGAGTGTATTTTTTCACTTATTTAATATTTTTAATTAATATAAATCATATATATCTTATATAATACCTATATTACTATCCACTACCTATGCACACAGTCTTCTACCATTAAAATGCACCTACAGGTGCTCTGATGGATAAATTCACATTAAAAGGGAGGTATTTATACTTGTTTCATATCCTTGGTAGTGTGAATATGTTTTTTAGGTGTTATTATAGGAATATAACTCATTTTATGTCCAAAAAAAATGCATACTACCCATGTTTATACCCACTACTTGTACATGGAAACATCTACCTATAGGTGTCATCAGTAGAGCATGAAGTACTTGTATAAAAAGGTTGAAACATGTGGTGAAACCTTCATTGGGATATTAATATGTTAGAAGGACCATGGTAGACCTAGTTTTAGGGTTATATTGAAAAATTGAGGTTGGTAACCATTCTCAAAGGAACAATGATAGTATTAAAGACTCTTTTCCCTAAAAATGCAAAACAGAGGTCTAGGCCTTTTTATCAATACCATGTAATAGGATTATCAAAGGTTTTGAT
Organism: Torreya grandis; assembly: GCA_037957365.1. Classification (NCBI taxonomy): domain Eukaryota; kingdom Viridiplantae; phylum Streptophyta; class Pinopsida; order Cupressales; family Taxaceae; genus Torreya; species Torreya grandis. The sequence goes on along the minus strand of JARHVA010003751.1, from coordinate 103,592 downwards.
ACATCTTTGGGATAAATAGTTGAATTATTCACATTGTATAAGGAGTTTTGAATGTTTTTGATCAATAATACTATGGGAAGATAGTTTTTAATAGGGCTAAAGTTTCCAATTTATGTACTAAACTCCATTAACATCTATATAGGTTTTGAACCTTTTGAGTGATCATTAATGCCTTAAGGAGAAAACAAAGCATATTATTATGATTTAATGACCTTATGTAGTTAAATACACACTATGAACATGAATATAATTAACACAACTTTTATATGTAGCATTTTATCCTAAAAATACACCTACATGCATGTCTAATCATAAAATTATCCACCTATAACCAAGACCCATTTTCCATATCATTCATGAGGAAGAGTTTAAACATTGAGATATCAATGTTGTTGATGAAATGGATACCAAATGGGAATGGATTACATCAAGATAAGTTTATCAGTGATGTTTCAAGTCTTAAGGTAACCTAAAAGTGTCCTATCACAGAAATATTCACCTACAGCTAGTTGAGTAGACAAACAGTGAGATAAAAACTTTGTATAGGTAATGATCTAGCCCAAGTAGGATGAGAAAATAGGTCAAAACACTATAAAATTATCTTGTAATTTCTCAAGAGGTCTTAATAACTATACCTAAGGCATAATTAATTCAATTAACACCTATAAGGATACCCCTATTATGCAAAACATAGTTAGTCAAATGGTGCTTAATCTAGGGCAACTAAAGGAGTGGTGTAAATAATACAAATTTGGAGAGGGTCCAAATGGATAACATTATTATAATAGAATATAAAACAAGATAAATACACCCTCTTGATATGGAAAATAAGCATAATAATAACCCTGAGCAAGTAACATACAATCCACATCTTAAAACACTGCATACAGTCCATCTCACACAATCAATCTTGGACTTTTGAGGAGTTGGAAGGTTAGATGACCTAACCAAAGGCCCAAAATTGGTACAGAAGATCTCCATAATTTGGAAAATAGTCTCAAATATTCATCTTAACTAATAATTTATTATTGTTTAATTAGATAATTAATATTGATTAACATTTTAGATTTTTCAAAATTTGACCAAGTTCTCCACTTAATGGGTACATAGGCCAATTTCAAAGTTTTTATGACACAATATGATTATGGATGAATCTACAAGATGTTATTACTACATATAGGATAGTATCCCAAATAGGGATGCCTCAACATAATTATGATCTTTGATAAATGATGTGAAAGCAAATTTGTGATGTTTAATGATTATTAGGCCTAATTTGCAATGGTTGGTAGGAATCTATCTAAAGTCTAGTTGGGAGTCAATTGTGGCTAGTTTTGGATGTCTACAATTGGAACCTATAACCCATTATAAATGTTTAGAGATCTTTGCTTGAATAATTTTAGAGACTTAAATCTTCAAGATAATACCTAAAACATTTCTTAAGGGATTTAATATCATGTTAAACCCTTCTTGCAGATGTAGTAACACCTCTCATACATTCAGTCATCATGATTTTTAGCTTAACAATCCCCAAAACCTTGAAAATATGCATTCATAAGTTATAAAATGTAAGTATGGTTTAATACCACCTTCAAAATTATTAGTAGATCCACGTGATTATAAGATACTTGATCCAGTTTGATGACTTGTGGTGGTGCCTTGAAAATAGGGGTTTGGATTAATTATACCTTATTTTGATGATTGTGAGCATTGAGTTATTATTTTAAGATATGTTAAGGATTAAATATGATTGGGGGTTCCCATTTGAACTCTATCTTATGTTTGAGGACCATGGTGTACCATGTAACTCTTAAGAAGACTTATTGAAAACCTACAAATCTATCATCATCCTCTTATTAGGAAATTAACATTCTCATGGTGATTGTTAATTTATGATATGGCACAATAATTGGTAATATTATTGTTATGTAATAATAATTTATTTTTTTTATTTTAAAATAATATTTTTGTAGGTTTATATGTGAGTATTTATTATTCAACTAACTCACTAATATGGGTTAGAGAGATATTTGGGGAATGTATAGTTTTTAGTTGTTAGAAAAACTAAGATATTATTAGAGAGTGGTATTAGAATGCATATATACATTGTAATATGTTTTATTAATAAGATGTTAAATATGATTGACTGATATTTGTTCTTGTGCACAACTCAATCATTTGGTTTTATTTATGAATATGGGTTAAAATATATATTTGATATTAGATTAAGTTTGTGTGGCATATCTAAGAATTATTTATGACCCACTCATCTGTGATTCAATCAAATTAGTTTACTCAATTGGCTATGTAGCCCATCCCACTTGAAGCAACCATTATCTATCTATTCATTCATTCTTGCATATTTCCAATAGTCTAATAATGCATCCCACTTGGAACAACCATTATTTATCTATTCACCCATTCTTGCATATTTCCAATAGTCTAATAATGCATGCCACTTGTGAAATATATATCTTCACCATCCATATGCATGATTCTCTCCACCATTTTCATCCTTGTCATAGTCTAAACATCCCATTATGTTCATTCTATGCATTTCAAAAAATGATAAAATACAAAAAATATATTTTATATATATTCTACAAATTATTTGCACTAAACTATATAATATTCAGGGTTTATAAAGGTCTTAAATAAATATCTTGCTTTATGTGATTCAAATCAGCAAATTATTATTTTAAATCAAAGATTAATTTTAATAATGATCATCTCTAAAACTATAAATATTCTCTAAAATTGTGGTGGTGATAGGCTTCACAACTAGATGAAGTCTATATCTCTACACAAGCACAATGCACTCCTACCATTAATCCTCTATCTACCCTATAATTTTATAACCTCTCTAAGGCTATCAAGCTAAACACCTATGATCTTGGCTTCACATGGCTTGGATTATCCCACATCATCTTCTATTTTGCATTCATGAATCAAAAAATGGAATGTCACTTGGATTTATGTGAGAAGGTCTAGATAAAAAGGATTGAATCATTAAATGATGAATTAAAATTCCTCCTTTGGCATTGTCTTCTCAGTGTTTGGGCCACATTTTTTATTTTTAGTATCTTCTTTCAAGATTTCAATGGTGATCAATAGGGTATATTACCTTAATTTATTTCCTTATGAATACCATAGCCTCTTCCATACTCCATGGTGTTCCTATAATGAATATAACTCTAGTTTATTATACAAATTACAAACTCAATCCCTATAGATCCACATAGATTTGTTCTATCACTCTTCCATTCTAATAGTGGTCACTTCTCCATCAATGGATGAAGATATTTTATATTAGGTTTTATCTTCTATTTTAGGGGTTTGTGTTTGGGTATAGTTATTTTATTATGTGGTATGTATATTTGTTAGTAATTGTGTTGTCTTTTATTTTTATTTTTGTTAATATTATTTTTAATGTTTAAGGTATTTAAATATAAAGTTTAATTTAATTTATTTTTATTTCATTTGTTAATTATAATATATTTTTTTGTTTTATATTTCTTAATCATTTTATTTTTTGGTTAAAGTTTATAATTTATTTGTTAAGTCTTTTAATGTATTTAAGTGTAACTTAGTTTTGTGTTTTTGTTATTTTTAAGTGTTCATTAAAATTATATTAAATAAGTTTTTATTGTTAATAAAAGTTTAAGCCTATAATATTAAGTTTATTCTTATTTATCAATAATTATTGATTGTCATTTTTTGTGTCATTTATCATTTGAGTATTGAGAGTGTATTATCAATTTTTAGTCATAAGACTCAAAATTAGCCTTCAAAGGTATTTTTCAAGTAAATCATGCACAATATCTCTCTTAGGTGTGATGTATGATCATCATATCTCTTAATTTAAAATTAGATGCATTTTTTGGTGACCCCAATATCCACATTTAGCGGGGCGGGGTGGGGGGGCGGTATATAGAGATGTGTAGTCATGTGATTCCTCTCCCCATGTGAACACTAAGTGGGGTGGGATGTTAGGAAATTAGAATTTTCATGGTGATTGGTATTTTACAGTATGGTAGAATAGACGGTAATATTATTTTTATGTAACAATAATATATAATATGAGTTTGGCATAATATTATTTTAGGTTTATACGTGTGTTGATTATTCAACCAACTCACTAATATAGGCTAGAGAGATATTTGGAGAATAAGTAGTTGTTAGTTTCTAGAATAACTAAGTTATTGTTATGGAGTGATATTAGAATAATGTTCATATCTATTATAATATGCTTGTTTAATAAGATGTTGAATATGATTGATTAATATGTTTTTATGTGCACACCTCAAGCCTTTGACTCTCTTTCTGAATATGGGTTAAAATATATGCCTCTAATTTTTAGAGATACCATGCCTTATGTTGATTGTTAAGACATCAAGATTGTTCAAGATACTTTATAGATGCTTGTGTAAGGATTCTATATCTTGTTTCCATGGATTAAACCTCCACAACCCTTACAATCACGTGTATACAAGCCTTAATGTGTAGTCCTTCTAGACCTATAAATCCTCATTCATGAATTGTATTCAAGTCTTTTCCTTATGATCCCCATGGAAACCCATTATTTTCTTCATGAATGAACCTCTTATTCATTGAGTAACTTGAACTTGATTCTGAGACCATTACCCCCTTAAAACCATGATGTCTTCTTCATTACAGCCTTAGAAAACCTATAAAGTATGTCTACAACTTAATGCTTGAATATCTAGGCATTGAAAACATGATGAAGACTTGAATTTGGTGATTTGGCTTTGATATATTCTTCATCAGACCTACAAAAAATAATATTGAAATAATAAAAAAATCCTTGAACATTCATGAAGGTAGATAACAATTTGGTAATGGTCTGGTACACTTAACTTATGTTGAGAAAATTGAATACCACTAAGAAATAAAAATGGAGGGAAAACCTAAGTTTAATCCATTATTTGACCATTTATATAGATTGGAGAGTTTTTGAAGAGTCCTCAAAAACATTTAATCCCCTCTAGAATGATTTTGATCAGTGAGACAAGACCTCATGACCTGTTACGAATTAATAAGCACTTCTTAGGATGTTTTGCTTTATTTCACATTAGGATCACTTAAATAGGCTTGTACAAGGATAGTGAGACATTTATGAATGAATTTTGGAATATTTGGATGCATTTATCCTTGAAAATAATTTTCATGTCTCTCTACCTATCAAATAAGCTTCATTAAATCATCATGACCTTAAAATTGACCTATTATCCCTTCTTAACATATTAATACATTAGGGAGAATCTTGGATGCTTTTATACATAAAATGGGGAGTAAAAATGTTAACAAGACCTTAAAAAACCTTATACATACATTTTTTCATTGAAAATTCCTATGATATGTCTCCTATAGGTATAATGTAAACCATGATTTTAAAAAATGACTATTAGGACTTATTGAATGAAGAAAAAGGCTCAAGTAACATCAATAATATCAAAAAACATGTTATTATGGTAACATAATCATCATGAAGGTGATTTCAAAGAATATACTTAGTAGTTTTTGGAAGAAAATGATCTATCCTTATGAAAATAAAGTGTTAAGAGACCAACAGTGGCTATAATAGCTAACACACCTTTCAATAATGATTCTTATATTTTATTGAATCTATTATATCAACTAGCCAACCTTAAAATTTATTTAATCCTTTACCCTATAGGGTATGAATTTATATAGACACTATTTATATATAACAACTCAGTCTTGTGCCCTTGGAAAATACATATCACAGATGTAATTTTAGCTTATATACATTTTCTACTACCAAAAGGCTCACATACACTATCTCTCTATAACTAATAGACTATCCCTTAGTTCAATGCATGCAATTTTGATAATCCAAGACTTCTTTCTTTTCTATAATTTTATAAACCTACTTATATTATATCTCCAATTTATAGACATGCACCTAATTTCCAAATACCTAGATGGTTGCATCCTAATCAGACTCCTACATCAATACAAGTGTCCTATCCAAATGCAAGTGTCTATTTCCATAAATTCATTCAATTTGAAAATGTAATGTATTCCTATGGTAGGAATAAGTGATTTACGATAAGATATTATCCAAATGTATTGGTATAAATATAAGATCAACCCTCATTCATTTATAACTTGGAAAAACCTAGAATAGACCTAGTGACTCACAAGGCAACTTATCAAAAGCATTCTATCAAGCGCTCAAGTGATCAAAGCTTCCATATTTTCTCCTATTTCCATATTTGTCATAAATATAACATATATATAGGCCAGAATTAATGAATTAGCAACCTGTGTGATATATTTTCCAAGCTATAAGATAGGTCACTTTTTAACTTGTTTGTCACACATTGCATGATTCACATATAAGCCAACATGTAGGGGAGAACTACATAAGTCTAAGGCCCTATTCAAAGTATTGGATATGTAGGTGTTACTAATTGACATAGGGATATTTAAGGTATATCAACACTATGTGGCCACTAATTCATTTTTACCATAGCCAATATGAAGATGAAAAATAAGGGTTTTAAAATTTAATAAGGATCGATAGTCCATGACTCGAATTTGAATGCACTAGAGTGAAGGTGACATAGAAACCAAAATCATCCAGGTGGTCACATCTAGTTTTAGTAGGTATTATATACTAGAAACCTATGTTTTTGTTAGATAATAACATCAATGCAACTATCTCAGGTCAATGTAAATGTCTATGGATACAAAGATCAAATTTCTAGAATTAGGTGATTATTTTAGAATCTAGTTCTAGTCCATTTTCTACCTATTCCAAATTTAAATCTATATTAACATCAAAATCAACTATCTTATTTTTTTATCATTTTAATATATATTATATATTTACTTTATATTTTTAGTATCTAAGTATAATAAATTCAATATATATTCTATCTGAGTTTCACAAACAATTAGCCTACTTTAGAAATACTCTACCATCCTTGTGCACTAGGCTATGTCTACCTACCCTTACCCTAGATCCCCTCATATCTATATTTTATGGTTAAACATTTGGTAAACCCAACCTATGTGAATGCAATTTTTTTTAGTCCTAAGATTTTTCAACTAGTTAGGGTTTCAATTTTCTATTAAAATTCTATAATTTTTTCATTTATAAGCAATGGAAAATAGTAATTAAAAAACCTCATTTCAAATGGAAGATAAATAAGCATTGATCATTCATCTCAATAATACAATATATTAATAGATGAATTTTTGTATGTTATAAGAGTTGAAATTAGTAATCATGATAAGGATAAGGTTTCTTCACCTAGTGATGGTGAATTATTTGAGGGTACTACAATTGATTCCATACCAATCAATCTACCTACATCTATTGGAGGTATGGTTTATGTAGTTTATTATCATTTAAAATGTCATTTTGGTGTAGTGAGTGTCACTTGAGATGACCTTATCCTTAGTTTATCCATAAACCTATCTTACGGCCTCTCTTTATCATTTCATAGCTTTCATGCAAGCCCAACCCATTCCCAAATATACCAAAATCAACATTTAGCCACCCCCAAGGCACCCAGGTCTCCTTTTTGCTTGTTCCTACCACTTGGATATTAGAATGATCCTTTAGACTATAATGCCTTATATTATTGACCAAAGGGTATTGCTAATATCTCATTACTCTTTACTCTCCCTATGAATATTCCCAACCCATTTCTTAGAATTATATCACATCTTGGCAAGCATCAAAATAGTATATAGAAATCAAATGCAAATAAAAATTAGATGTAAATACTCATAAATAAACTCATAAAATATTTATAAAAATCAAGGTCATTAATCCTTATTCTATGCTAATTCTACATACACCCATCTAAAATAATATATATCTTAGAATACTAAGGTTTCTAGTCTCAAGTCGCACTTAAAGAACTCAAATAAGCACTCATACAAGCATTCACTTGCACTTACATTAACACTTAGATTAGGAGAACTACATCAGTCATGATCTCATTTCAAGGTATTGGTATGTAGGCAATGCTCAATAAATGGGTTTTCAAGTCACATCCAACTTACCCTTCTAATGCCACTCTTTTTTACTCATGCTCCTCATATACCCTAACAAACATAGATTCCTAAGGTTTCACATTGAAATAGACCAAAATAGGGAACAAAAAGTGAATCAACACTCATTCACATAGGCATAAGATTCATATAAATATGTGAAGGTCCACCCAAAATATCACTACTTCTATTATCAAAGGAGACCAACATGGCACAAAAAACACTAGCATGGTGAACTAATATCTATAGGACTACATTATTGTCTAGGAGGGTTTCTAATTCTTGATCATTGTTTATGACATCTTGCATAGTTCCTATACTAGTTTCTAGCCTATCACTTATATGTTTCAATTAGCTTCTATCTAATTACATATTTTGTAATTCATTACTATTTATAGAATAATTAATAAAATCAATCATTGTACAAATTAGAGGCTATTGATATTGCTATATTTATTCCCTAATTTATTATTCTAGCACTTTAACAACTATGATACCATTAAAAGTTAAGTCATTTGGTGAACCCAAATTACTTTGAACATATTAATTAAAAACCTTAATATACCATTAGGGCTTCCCTTCTTACTTCCAAAATTTAATCATTTTTAGTTTTTAGCCTTTCATCATGATTACCATGACGAAAGCAAATTTTTAATTTTTGGTAAAAATTTTAGTGGTTTGTCTTGCATGATTAATACCTTCCATTTATAAAATGATGCATATGTATGTCACTCCTCTCATGGACCACATGAAAATTCAATTTAATTAAAACATTAGCCCACGTCTTCTTAAGTTCCCCTTCATTGAAGATCATTACTACATGGCCAATTTTGAGCTACCTCTAGCTACTACTTGGTGATAATGAGCTTAGAAGACTACCTTTATTCCTCTTCCACCTATACTACTTGACTAGATTTACTCCCATCCTATCTCTACTATTTTCCCTTGGATAATAGTAGACCTTGTCATTTAAACTATTATTATATGGAATCAAATACCTCCTCAGCCTATATAGGAATAACATAATGTCATCATCCCTCCTCATCACCCAAAAAATATAGTAGGACCTAGGGATCAACACAAAAAATATGATATTATGAATCAATTGAGAAATACATAAACTAAGATTTATATTTTGGAATTAAGTAAAAAGGTAACATATTTAAATATATCCTTTTTCAAACAATCAATAATACATATTTGGCTTAAGATATAAAACAAACTTATTTTTCATCTATCACGAATGCTATCAAGGACATTTAGGATGTTATATCTTTTGGAAATCAGGATTTTACCTCATAGGTAGTTAGTGATCAAGATCCACCACTCTTCATTTAGGGACAAATCCAAACCACCACTATTAAATGATTTCTAATTGATAGTGGTTCAGGTCTTAACATATGCAATCTCAGATTTATACATAGTATGGGGGTTGATATAACATTCAATCAAAATAAATATAAGAACAATCAAGGTTTTGATGACATTACCTATGAGCGATTGGGTTTTATTACATTAGACATCATAGTTGGGCCAAAAACCCTGTCCACGTAATTTTAGGTAATGCCTAATCATTTGCATTACAATTCATTACTTGTGAGACCTTAGATACATGTCATGGAGGATATGATATATACACATAATATTTTCTAAATTTATCAATTATTGATGCTTTATATCTTATAAGAACCCATGGAGTCTCAATCTCTCTAAGCACACGCCTTAAAGGGTTCATTGGGAAAGGAGTGGGCAAACCAGTAGCATTTTATAATATTGTTGTTCCTTATACCACCACTTGAAACCAACACAAACCTCTCCTATACACTTCCATAAGATTTGACACCTCTTTTACATAATCCAAGTAATTCACTACCTTAAATAACCCATATGTAGGTTAAAAAATCTTCTTAACATTTATCAAAAAAAGTTATCCTAGGCCAACCATGTACTTAAAATATATGCGAATGCTACAGGACGAGGTTATCCTTCGTTGACTTAGTTTGGGGCCTAATTGATTTTATTAATTAATGATACATGGTTTATTCGGATAAATTTGTTGGATAAACATTCATAAGGGTTTATGGTTAGATCTAACTCTATATAGACATCCATTTCTTCCATTTTATAAATAGAAATATAGTTAATCATTCATTCATACTTCTTTACTATCTTTTCTTCCACCATTGTACTTAAGGATTCATTTATTAAGGTTTAAAATTGGAGAAAAATATTTCCTTTTCAAAAAATATTTGATATTTTGGCCTATCTTAGTGATCCTTAAAACCCAGAACAACCTCTTATAAAACATCATTGGCCAAGGGAGAGATTGAGTCTCAATAAGTTCATTCTCAAGGTAAGTATCTCTAACTCTCACACTATTTTAGTAGATATAAGTAGCATAAATCATGGATTTTTAATGTATTTATATATCGATTCATTAGGGTTATATCTATATTTAATTAATTATAATTATTATATGCATGTTTAAGTTTATATTTATTACCCCATTTTATGTTAAAAGCTTTTCTGAGCACTAGTTAGATTTTAGTTTACTTTGTCATTTACTTTTTGAATAAGAGAACATAGGACCTTACTAGTTTTATTGCATGGTTTTACTTGAATAGAGGTTATAGAACCCTCTATAGTTATATTTTTGTTTTAAGGGACCCCTTGGTTAGGTCTAGCAAATATATCTTGCTCATGAACTCAATCATCTAAATCTACCAACAAGTAGAAGGGTAAGTGTGATTTATCTTCTTCAAGATAGTATTGATTTATAGATAAACTTGAATTTCCATTAAATACATTCTAGTGAACCCAATTTAAAATATATTCCTTATATTTTTTATTCCATTCATTCATATATTAGCATCTATTATGTATTAATATTGTTATAGTAATAGATCAAACCTATCGATACAGTTTAACATTATGTGTGTAGGTTTAACACACAATCTCTATGATCAAATATTTATTTCTCTATGTAGGTATTATCTAAAAATAGGTAACTAGACTAATTATCTTGAATCACTTCTATTTTACAACCACATTTTTACAAACTCAATTGACCCAATTAACTCTAATAATTAGTGTTTTTTAGCATATAGGTTTGTAGATTTTATTGACCTAGTTAACTCTGATAGTATAATAAAATAATAATAATTTGAGTAAAATCATATAAAAATAGAAAAAATAACATCTTCAAATATTATCATATTCATTCTTACCTTCTTATTCATTTTTGTTCTTCATTTACAGTCCTGATTTTCACAATTTACAATCTATAAAATTGGAACCCTACAATGAACTGGGTCGATTAGATTAACATATTTCCAAAGTTTTATTTCCTATCTAGAAGACTCAATAAACATGTTAAAATGTGTTATTATAATTATTTATTCCAAATATAACATAAAACCTATCATCTCTACTCTATACTATTTGTATATAGTGTCATTTGAACTGATTTTACACTCTTCAAAAATAATGGAATTAACCTATCTTGATAGTATTTAATTCACTATTTTTTTAATTAATTTTTAAGAGTAAAAAACATAGAATAAATAGGATATTTTTAAGTGACTGATTTAATCACATTTTATTTTCACGTGCTTTCAAATCACATAACACCAAAAAATGTTAAACAATTTTTACCCAAGGTCTACCTACTTGAATTTTATCACCAAGGGGGAAGTCAAATTGGTTTTCTGACCAAGTATAAATACATGGTTCATGATATATATTGGTAAATAAACCAACATAATTATCACTATAGGATTTTTAAGTGAGGGGATAGGCCCTAATACTAAGACAATACCATCACCAATACAAATCCCTTTCAGTCTCAACTACCTGAAATTATCTTCAAATTGCTTTTTAAATTATTTATTACATCAAAATACCTATCACATTAATTTCAAAATTTATTATATCTTAAAAAAATCAATAATGACCATTAAATTAGCATTTGCATTCCAGGTTTGTTGCTTGATCTTTGAAAATTATATGTAGTATTGTAAAACTTGTACTTACAAACATTGGTACAAGATTTGTGTTGTGTGCTATAATTAGATAAGATAAATTTGATCTAATTGCTTGTATGCTCAATTAAATTTTCTTAATTATTTTTATAGACAAAATTTTCAACCTAAAGAGGACTACTCTAGCCTCCTTAAATTTGAGATAACATTAAAACACCTCATCTATTGTGGGTGATATTTCTTAGAGGTGAATCTCTAGTTTATGGGCTAGCTCCCATACACAACACCTACAACTAACCACTAAATTAATTTATTTTAATGAAAATGGATATAATGAAATTAAACAATAATATAATGGAGGTCATACACCAAGACAAACTCCATAATCCTATTTGAACCTACATTATGGAGGAAAACTTACAAAACTAATCACAAAGCCCAAGGTTATCATAACAAAAGTATTTCAACATAAAGGTAGAATGTAATGTACTCCTCAAATTAGATGAATATTAGGTCTAAAAATATACACTATTAATATTATTTATAGTTAAATACACACAAAGAAACTAGTTACACATCATGTGACCTATTAGAATTCATGATACTCACATAAAGCATGGAAGTGTCAGATGAATGCAAGGAAGAGAACTGTCACTTATTATCTAACCATAAAATACTTAGAAAAATTATGAAATAATTTTAGAAACTAAACCATATTGAAATATTTATTCCAAATGTAAAATAAATATCCAATTTCTAAGGACTTCTCCATACCAATATATGGATGTCTTAAAATTCCAAAAGAGGTAACACATAGAGAAGTGAGAAAGAGAGAAAGGGTCATAGAGGAGGGAGATTGACAATTATCTAAAAGATTTAAAATAATATAGGAGATATGGGATAGTAATAACATATCTTCAAGGATATCTTTTCTTATTTTTAATATGCTTCATCTTACACATGGTGAAGGAGTTTAAAATTTGGTTCAACACCTTGATCTTCCTCTTCAAAACTACTTTTCTTTGCATGTGAAGAGTGACAAATGGAATTATTAATCATAATTTCACCATGAAATTATTTTATAATATTATTTAACACCTATAATTCATTTGAAAACTCCCTTACTCTAAAATTTTAGTGATAATCATTACACACCTCCTTAGGTGTCTTGAAACCCTTTGGTCTAATATGCCTAGCCTTGCCCAAATGGCTCAAATATTGAATTATTATTCATAAATGAAATATTTATACATTAAATTCATTATAATACCTTATAATACTTGAATAAAATCATTTGGTTTCATGAAACAATCCCCAAGGCTCCATCTTGTACCTTAAGCTCTCATTAGCCCTCAAATCCTTATATCCCTAAAAACATGTAAACCTCATTATGTAGAATAATTTACAAAGAATAATTTAAAATGAGGCATATTTATATTATATAGTATTACATTCCATGTTCATGCCTAGTTTCATGACCTGAAACCAAGTGTAAGTGTCCATTTTCTATTGTTCTCTTTCCCCAATTAGGCTTCAATTAGGCCTCCATGCCTAGAAGACTAAGTTTCTACTCCAGACCTCTCCCACACATGTGAAACCACTAAAAAGTGTGTTATTAAATTTACATAAAATATAACCAACCTAAAATCCAAATTTGAGGTCTTGATATCCTATGTAGGTATGAGAACCATGAAATGGTCCAAAAAACTAGTCCTTTCTTAAGCCTTTTTTAGACTATCTTAAAAAACTAGACATGTAGGTGTATTTTAAAGATGTATTGTATGTATTTTTAGAATTTAATATGTATAATAAATCTCAAATAACTCTTTAAATTAGTTTTAAAATTTTCCATTGCTCAAAACCTTTCAAAACACATTAAAACCTTATAAAACATGGCATTAAATGTAGTCCATATAGTTGTTGGTATAATTAAATTATATTTTGAGAACCTTGATGGAGTATATTATTAAATTCAGGTGGTTTCAAGATAAAATAATTCCATATTATGCACTTTTAAGTTCAATGTATATCATCTGGTCCTTACTAGAGTTATAAGAGGGTTTAAACCTATTTGGGTTCTTAATGATTGTTCATAAACCCTGGACCCTTAATTCCTAAACCAATGCCACAAATCTCAAGTTCAATGACCTCCAAAAATTTACCTGAGAGAAAAATATCCCATGAAAATATTTTGTATATTTCTAAGCACAATAAAGTGCCTCTCAGGTTGCAACTAGGTAGTTTAGGAATGCTTAACAGTCTTAACCTTTATTCATACATTTTAGGGATCTAAACCAAAAACTAATTCGTGATAATGAAGTTTGAATAATTATTTATCATTATTTAAATCTACTGGGTTACATGAAAAATATCAAGGTCAAACCAAGAAAGAGAAGATATGGTTTGAACTATAGTCAACCACTTAGAGAGCTTGAGGAGGTCTCACAAGCCAAATTGGTCATTTCCTCATCTTAATATACTAATTGGTGTTCTTATAGGGTATATAGTAAAATTTTACACTTTAAAATTCCCTTAGAATCTCATTTCACTTTCATCAAATCACTTTTCATATGACTATGTACATAGGTTTGCCTGTGTAGTTTTAGGCTTACCAAGCCTAAATAGGTCTATCAACATTGCCACCTTTTCTCACTAACTATGGTGATTTTATTTCTCTTATATCTCTTCTCAAAATTACCAAGTATGCATCCTCTCACTCTAAGTAGGCATGTAAGATAATTTTCCAATGTGAGTATAAGATTTAAATAAGCCTTGTCTAATAACCTTTCTCTGACCTTCCTTTTTAGGTTATCTTACCTTAAATGACCTATGTACTTGGTCTACCTATCTAAGCTTCAACCCAATATTTGGAATACATTATTTCTTCAAGTTTTGGGTCAAATATAGACTCAATATTCTAAATGGTGGCTGCGGGTTTGACAACATCTTATGTAGGTTTAGGGTCTCAATACAAACCTCTAATCAAAATCATGAGCTTTGTTAAAGTATTGAAAATTTAATATTGTTCTTTGACCCTTTGAAACTTTTAAGACCTCAAATACTCATACACATACATGTATTTTATACCTTCTCAAAATATGGTTGTAGGTGATCATTGAGTTATTTGAGTGTTAAGCCCTAAAATTAAGACTTCTTCAACTAATATTTGACATATTTAAAGATCTTCCTCATTTCTCTACAAGTTTCATTGACCTTTCATAATATTTCACAAACTTTTCTTCTTATTTTCATACACAGTTTTATGTATGAGTATCTAAGCCTATAGACCCAATCATCTCAGCCCTCTTTTTGATTCTAAATAGTTTAGGTATCTTAATTGGTCTATGTTTTAATTCATGTCTACATTGAGTCATGTTTATTTCACTTATTCTCCTTTAATTGACAATTTACTTTTGTCTAAAATGAGGACCTATAGGTCTAGAACCTATAGGTTTGATTTTTACTTGAGTGGACTATTAAGAGCATATTCTTGGGTATTTAACACATGTAGTTTGTATAAACTTTTTATCAATTTTCATATCATCTAACTCAATAGACTGTGGACCTTTGACTAACACTATGCAATCTTAAATTACTCATTTCTATGTGTAGGCATGTGCATGAGGTTAGCTCATGTACAACACTTGTGCATGAAAGTTTGAGTCTATGCATTAATTAATGATCCTTTGATGATTGTAGTGAGATCATTCAATATAAAATTAATGTATGATTCTATACCACATCTCTTCATTGTTATATTATCTTCAACATGAAACTAAAACCCATGAATGTCCATTGACATGTTTACAAACCTATGGGTTGATAAAACACATTCCAACCTTTGTTTTAGCATACATTTAGATATTATTATCATTCTCTTAGACCTTCAATTATTAAATGGTGCTCTCACATTCTATTATTTATCCTCCATTGTTATTTAGGGTAATTTGGAAATTAGGGCTATAGTGAACTATTCATGAACTATATCTTGCTTCCAATAAGTAAGAAACATGACACCTCTTGAAGGACTATATAAAAAAACACTTTTCAAGGAGAGATTACATTAATAATCTAATATTGACGTATTTTACATGAATAATGAGGTACTTGAGAACTTTTGAGGATGGAAACACTTCAAACTAATAAAAATTCTTGCAGTTGGGGTGGTATGATCCGTATACTTGAGACACTAGTTTCCTTGTTGAAGATACCTCATAAGGTTGAATTATTTAATAAAAATAAAAATATAGGGACTCATTTTATCTTTAAAAATATATCACAAAATCCATTATCCTCCATCAAACTATAAAGCAAAGAAATAGAAATAAAACTAGAACCTACTTGAATGGACAAGACATAGTGACCTCCTTACACTCTTAATGATTGTTCATAAAGGAGAGGGAAAAAATATGAAAACCAATGATAAAAATGTGAAGGTTATTAGGACCCATAACATTTCCTAGGATTTTATCAACTAAGTTTCTCTCTCCTAGCCATATCATTCATTTCAAATTTACCTTTATGAGCTTGTGAAGGGAGTGATGAAGGAGAGAGAGATACATATTTGAATCTATGAGAATTGAAAAATCATTAATATCATGAATTTTAAGTTTTTTAATCTTAATACACTCCTCTAATCCATTTTCACCGTTAAATATATCTCCCAAGTCTATATAAGTGCCCATAATTACCTATGAAGGATTATTTTTCCCAATTTAGATGTTAGACTACAAGTTTATTCTTACCCTGGCTATTCTCTGATCCTTATATAACATTAGGTACATTATGACACTTCTTTAAATGTTTTAATTTTAGAGTGGTATGTAAAATTCCTCAATTTTGGCCTAGAAGGTGACTTAAAGACTTTTTGGAATGTATAACAACATCATAAAAGGTTAATGCATTAAAATATGACTTTCAATACATATCAAAAACATTATATAATTAATAACTCTAATGTTAAACCTTGAATAGATATGACAACCATATTGACTCATGAACTTAAGACTATACAAGTACACAATAGATGCAACCTTAATCAATGATAAAAAAGTATGTATTTGAGCACTTTATGATGTTACAAATACCATTAAAATATCATAAAAACTATATACAATCTTTAATGACCCTATGAAAAAGTTTCAACCTATAACGGTTGACCATTTTGACTTAGGGGTCAAAATTGGTCAAGAAATTAGTGATTTATAGGGGTAACATGCCTATAATAATGATAGACCAGTGGTCATATCATTTCATTAGGAAATGGAGTCACTCTTATGTTACAATCTAAAACTAACATGCCTCTTGAAGACTCAAAATCATACCATACCACTCAATGATAAACACACACATGCCAAAGGCATTTAGGGAAAACACACAACATCACACCTACTTGAATGGATAAGACATAGTGACCTCGTTACACTCTTAATGATTGTTCATAAAGGAGAGGGAACAAATATGAAAACCAATGCTAAAAATGTGAAGGTTATTAGGACCCCTAACATTTCCTAGGATTTTATCAACTAAGTTTCTCTCTCCTAGCCATATCATGCATTTCAAATTTGCCTTTATGAGCTTGTGAAGGGAGTGATGAAGGAGAGAGAGATACATATTTGAATCTATGAGACTTGAAAAATCATTAAAATCATGAATTTTAAGTTTTTTAATCTTAATACACTCCTCTAATCCATTTTCACCTTTAAATATATCTCCCAAGTCTATATAAGTGCCCATAATTACCTATAAAGGATTATTTTTCCCAATTTAGATGTTAGACTACAAGTTTATTCTTACCCTAGTTATTCTCTGATCCTTATATAACATTAGGTACATTATGACACTTCTTTAAATGTTTTAATTTGAGAGTGGTATGTACAATTCCTCAATTTTGGCCTAGAAGGTGACTTAAAGACCTTTTGGAATGTATAACAACATCATAAAAGGTTAATGCATTAAAATATGACTTTCAATACATATCAAAAACATTATATAATTAATAACTCTAATGTTAAACCTTGAACATATATGACAACCATATTGACTCATGAATTACCCTTAAGACTATACAAGTACACAATAGATGCAACCTTAATCAATGATAAAAAAGTATGTATTTGAGCACTTTATGATGTTACAAATACCATTAAAATATCATAGCAACTATATACAATCTTTAATGACCCTATTAAAAAGTTTCAACCTATAACGGTTGACCATTTTGACTTAGGGGTCAAAATTGGTCAAGAAATTAGTGATTTATAGGGGTAACATGCCTATAATAATGATAGACCAGTGGTCTTATCATTTCATTAGGAAATGGAGTCACTCTTATGTTACAATCTAAAACTAACATGCCTCTTGAAGACTCAAAATCATACCATACCACTCAATGATAAACACACACATGCCAAAGGCATTTAGGGAAAACACACATCACACTCACTCAGAATAACTTTTGTCAAGAACTTAAGGGAAATAAAACACCTAACCTATTATGTACAAGACTTAAAAACAAGTTTTAGGTGGTGAAACATCTCCTTGAAGTCAACTAGGATAAAAAATATGTTTCTAGAGTCATTGCTACTCCATGAGTACAAATCATCATACAATAATGTTTGTCAATTAAAAATTTATTATGAAGGTGATCAAATGTTTGACCATTATTAAATCCTCTACTAGTTACAATTACATCATTTGGAACTCCTTTTAATGGTTTATTTGGATCTCTTTGATTATTTCTTTAAATTATAGCCTACTTGGTCTCTTTTATGCTCACTTGTCACTTCTCAATCTATTCTTTAAGAACCATGAAACTCTTCCCAACTTCACCTTCATTGTAACGATGATGTGGTAGGTGTATAGAGGCATTAGGCATGGATTATTTCTTACCAAATAAATCTGAAAGTGAATCAAAATTAACTTGGTGTATATGTTTCTCCTCACTCTCACAAACTATTGCCTTGACTTGATCACATTCTTCCAAGGTTGCCTTCTACTTGATAGGGATTTCAGACTATTTTTTGTGCTCATTATGTCCATCATTATCCATATCATCAACCCCATGTATATTTTAAGGAATTTGAGGTCCACTTCTTCAAAATCCTACATTGTGGCATGATATTGCTACCACATATCATCATGTCCTTCTTGAGTTACATGTTCATGAATATCTTCTTCTTTGGGAAGCATAAATGCATCTTTTTTTTTTACTACCATGCTCTAGTAAATATGGAACATTATCATCACCATCCATATCCAAAAATATTTACCCCATGTAGTTTGTTGGAAAGAATCATTAGAACTTACCTCAAGGAGCTCATCACATTATTCATGAAGAATATATGTTCCCATACCTATCTCTTCAAGGATTTTGTATAGATCAAACCCATAATGATCAGTTCCCCATTCATCAAGGTCGAGATCAGCTATATTGTCATTAGGTTTCAAGGATTCTTGGTCATTAGGATGGTATCCCTTCTCATTGATAGTGAATTTAATGTTTGATATGTTAGGTACATAAGGCTCCACATGAAATTTATCTAAAGTTTCAAACTTGATAGAAATATTAGCATCATACCTCATCCTAAATGTCATATAGGACCAATCTAAAGTCAAGTACCCCTCAATCTTATGAATTTAATCCCTTGACAAGCAAAGGGAAAAGTGAGGTGGCACATCCATAACCACAACATATTGAGATATATAGAAGGTAGGACAAGTATGAAGGGTGAGATGTAAAACTTATATGATTCCAACTATTTTGGCATCTTATCCATCTAGTTGTAACACCCCCTTGGAGTGTGATTAATACTTCAAATTTATCTTGTCAGTTACTTGTTAAGGAATGACTGAGATACTTGATCCATTGTCAATAAAAAAATTATGAACCAATGAGTCTCCAATGATGATAGAGAGGTAAAATGGAGGATTCTTATCTTTTCTTTTAGTTTTTATTAGATTCACATCCTTAGTAATCAATTCATTTTCCAAAAATACCCATCTTTCACTAGGTTGCCTAGGTGTTGAATTGATATTAGAGAGCTTATTTTAGAGTAGGTCTCATTTTCAAAGAATGGAAAATGTATCCCAAATTGAGATTATTACATAAACCTTATTCATCTTCTCAATAATATTCATAGTGGAGATGCCATCTTTTCATGTCCTCTAGAAGATATAACACTATCATTACCTTATGTCACTTGATGTATAGGAGGAGGCATAGAGAGATATTTAACATTATAAAATATCTAATTTACTTGAGCCATAAGGACTATATTTGTCATACCTACTTTTTGAAATTAGTGATATTTCATGTTTGGACCATCACTTATCCTTTGTACCTATTCAACTAATCTCTTCTTTAACCTTATGTTTGTAGTTATAGAGTTTGAGCCTATGTTCAATTTCCCTTGGTAGTTTATTACACATGAGTATCCTTTAAATTATTTAAAAAAGGTATTTTATAATTGAGAATTATCTCCATTTCTTTCTCCTCCACTAGGCATTTCTTCTTGATTCATATCAATCATTATCCACCATTATGAAATATAAACATGATTTAATGTTTCATTTGCATAGGTAGATGAGTCATGAGGCTAGTCCCATGAAGTATCTTCTTTATTATCTTGTAAAATATTATTTTGGATAGGTATAAGTGATTTTTAATTAGAAATATCATTCTAATTTTAACCATTTTATTACTTCACTTGAGTTAGTTATCCTTGTTCTTGATAGTGACCTTGAAAAGGTAGTTGAAGAGCTTGATAAAAATGATAGGGATGATAAGGACCTTGAAGATACCTCCATTTATATTATTTTTGTTGCCTTTTAATAGTTTTATTCTCTTCTCTATGATCCTTGATTAGATCTTTATCTCTTGGCTTGTTTGGTTGATTAGAGGCAGCTTGTTTATGCTTGGCCATGGGGATGGGAGCAATGATGGGTATAAGATTTTTCACATCAAGAAATAGAGGCATAGGTGGTATATGATATATCTTACCATCCTATATAATGCAATTATAAATCCTTATAGTAGTCTCATAGGAATTATGTAGAGTATCCCCTCCCATAGATTGAATCGTCATGGATATGTCACTATTGAAAGACTTAAGATAATAAATAAAATCATGATGTGCATTAGGCCTTACCAACTTGGGATATTATCCCATGTATTTTTAAATTTGGTATTGAAATCTTGTATGACATCTTAAGGTGGTCTCTTTATCATAGTTAGTTACTTGGTCAAAGATAAGTGATAAGATCTATATTCAAATATCCTTCTGAAAGAATCACCCAATTGGTCCCATTTAGTGATTGAATTAGGAACCAAAGCACCATAAAAATCAAGGGCATTCCCCTTTAAATATACAACCAATAAATTGATTTAAACATTATCTTCAGTGATGTTATGTATGTTTTAAAATTTAGCAATGTTACTTATGTGTTTAATAGGAGTAATGGAATTTTATCCCAAATAATAAGACACACTTTTGAGGGATGACATAGGAAAGTGATCATATTGAGAAAAGGATAAGTGACTATGGACATTGAAGGAAATAAAAGGTAGGTTCCTTAGTGATGCCATCTTCAAAATTTGACCCAAAAAGAGTCTCCTAATAGGTATGTGAGTAGAAAAAGACTTCTTTCAATATCGATGGGTGTCAAGAAACCTCTTTTTTCTAAATAAATAGTAAGTAAACTCTAAAAATTCAATAGAAGATCTTGTTTTTACCATAAGCATGGAATTGAGGCAATAGTTTGTAACTAAGAGCTAATAAATTTGAGGTCATTAGATATTACATGAAGAAAAATTTATAACTTTAAATTTATCAAGATCAATATCCAAATTAAACATATTCTTGTACCATGAGGTCCCACTAGGCATGCCAAAACTATTATTGACCAAATTTTCACCCTAAGGAGGACTAATCCATCCTCCTTAATTTTGAAATAACATTGAAACACATAATTTATTATGGGTAAATCTCTATATTATGGGCTAGATCCCATGAAAAACACCTATAAATAGCCATTAACATACTTTATTTTAAGGAAAAGGGATGTAATGAGATTAGACACTAATATAATGGAGGTGATGCACCAAGATAAACTCCACAATCCTACTTGAACTTACTCTATGGAAGATAACTTACAAAATTGATCTCAAAATCCAAGGTTATCCTAACAAGTGTTTCAACATGAAGTTATAATATAATTTACTCATGACGGTATATTTACACGTAAATACACATAAATAAACTAGTTACACAACATGTGACCTACTAGAAAGATGATTAATCACACAAGACATGAAAGACTAAGATGAATCCAAGGAAAGAAAAATACCACTTATCATCCAACCTTAGAATAATTTACATACTTATGAAATAATTTTATAAATGAAATTAATTTAAAATATTTATTGTAAAGGTGAAATTAAGATTCAATTTATCAGGTCTTTTCCATACCAATCTATGGATGTCCTACAATGCAAAAATAGGTAGCATATATAGAGAAATAAGGAAGAGAGAGAATGGTGTAGAGAAGGGAGATTGATAAATGTCTAAAAGAGTTAAAATAATAAAGGAGTCATGGGATAGTAATAAAATATCTCCAAGGACATGTGTTCATATTTTAAAGATGCTTCATCTTCCACATGGGATAGGAGTTTCAAATTTGGCTTGACACCTTGATCTTCCTCTTCA
This sequence comes from Torreya grandis, assembly GCA_037957365.1. Classification (NCBI taxonomy): domain Eukaryota; kingdom Viridiplantae; phylum Streptophyta; class Pinopsida; order Cupressales; family Taxaceae; genus Torreya; species Torreya grandis. Next base: position 80,854 of record JARHVA010003751.1, on the reverse strand, counting down.
AAACTATCCTTATTTACATGTGAAGAATGAAAAATTGACTTATTAATAATTATTTATACATGAAAAACTTTAATATATATTCTTTGACACCTATAATTCATTTAGAAACTCTCTTAATCTAATATTTTAGTGGCAATCATTACATACCTCCTTAGGTGTCTTGAAACCCTTTGGTCTACTATGCCTAGCCTTTCCCAAAAGGCTTAGAACTTGAATTTTTATTAAAAAATGAAATATTTATCCATGAAATGAATTATCATACCTTGCCATACTTGAATAAACTAATTTGGGTTCATGAAAAAATCCTCAAAGCTACAAATTGCACCTTAAGCTCTCGTTACCCCTTAAATCCTTGTAGCCCTAAGAACACATAAAAATCATTGTCTAGAAGAATGCATAAAGACTCTTGGAAATTTTGGAATATATTTTAGTACCTAGTGTCACCTTACATATTCATGCAAAGTTTCATGACCTTAAACCAAGTAAAAGTGTCCCTTTTCTATTGTCATTTTCCCTAATTAGGGTTAAATTAATCATCCATGCCTAGAAGATTGAGTTTCTACTCCAAACCTCTCCCACACGTGTGAAACCACCAAAAATAATGTGATTAACTTTACCCAGCCTATAAAAAACCTCAATGACAAATTTAAGGTCTTGAGATCCTGTGTAGGTATGAAAACCATGAAATGGTCCAAGAAATTATTCTTTTTTAAGCCTTTTCAGACTATCTTAAAAAACTAGACATGTAAGTGTATTTTTAGGATGGATTGTATGGATTTTTGGAATTTATTAGGTAGAATACATCCAAAATAACCCTACACAATAGTTTTCAAGTGTTCCACTACTCAAAACCCTATAAAACACCTTAAAACCCTACAACATATTACATTAAATATGGTCCATACAATTGTAGGTACAAGTAAAGTACATGTTGAGAACCTTCAAGGAGTCTATAATGATGTTTAGGAGGTTTAAATATCAAACAAAGTTATCTTATGCACTTTGGAGGTCAATCTATATCTTGGGTCCTTACTAGGGTTTTAGAAGTGTTTAAACTTGTTTGCATTCTTAGTGAATGTTCATAAAACCTAGGCCCTTAATTCCTAAACAAATACCACAAATCTCAAATGTACTATCCTATCAAAATTTCCATTAGAGAACATGATACCATGAAAATATTTCATATATTTCTCATCACAATAAAGTGCCTCTTGGGTTATAACTAGGTGTAGACATCTAAATCTAGCCATATCCATGCTTGAATTGATATTCAATTCAATTTATAGAAAATGAAATATTTTAACCTTAAAAATCAATTGAATTTTACAAATTCACCTATGTAAGGGATTTAATATCCTCTAAACATGATGAGGATAGTTTAAATGGTGTATTACCCTGTATGCACTACTAACCTAGTTCAATTTTACCCTAGTCAAATTATGACCTAGTAATTTGGAATTTTTAGAAAATTAATCTATTAATTCATGGAATTTAAATCAATTTCCAAAAGATATAAATCACTATACAAGACTTAGTTTATTGAATAATCATGACTCAAAATTAGAATCAATATCAGTCTTAACATCAGATTCAGAATCCCTTGTCATACTAAACCTCAAAATTAGAGTACATTCATGAATGCCATAATATTGGTTATGCATGATTTGCAGATAAATTTAAACATATTTGTGATCCTTCCATAGTTTTTGAGGATGATTAATTAAAAATTGACACAAGTTATCCTAGTATCTTCTACGAGGATTGTGTTGCTTCTTTAAATTTCATTACCATTCCACATACCATTAACACCAACCAACATAGCCATTATATTGACATTCCACCTACCACAAGTGTTGATTGGGATAAATAAAATCACACATTGTTGAAATTCATCCATGGTGACATATTATTTATAGAATATCAAGGGGACCAAGATCACATTGATACAAAATAAGGAAAATCTCCTAGTGAAACATTTTAAAAAGTGTTAGGGGGAAATAAAATTCCATACTCAACATCTTATAGTGAAACCTTTTTGAAGGAACTAGAATAAAATCAAATTAAAGTTTATATATTCCTTAGTGAAACCTTATTGGAGGACTTATGGGACAATCAAGACATTTTTATTGGTGAAAACCTCTTCGAGGCATCGATCATTAAACACGATAATTTTTCAATGCTTGAGGAAAACATTATAAGAGATAAAAATAAAAATAACATCCATTATATATTATAATCATATGGAAACATATCTAAAACCCAAACAATAGATAAATATGGTGGTATTATTGAAATCATATTCAAAATTATTTGGCCCCACCACAAACAAAATTATGTTGAGTCTAGAATTAACAACATTGTGTGTGCCTAAAAATCACAATCTTCATTTATTACCTAGCCATTATACATACCACTATAATCCATTTATTAATTCCATATCTATATTTAATTCATATAGTAGACCCTTAATCAATTTTTTATCCATATTTACTATCCCTAGTTAAAGTTTCTTTTATAGAGGCTATGAAGACATATTGTCACAAAGTTTGAAGGAAGCATAAATAATGACCAATGAAGATTAAAACAATGTTATTAGAGTACAAATTAAAAAAATGTTATTGATATAATAACTAATAATAAGGGGTGTGTTATATCAATTTAAATGATTAACTATTCTATTTGTATCAGATGTTGATCAGGATGTGCATATCCACATCAAAAAGATCAATAGAAATTTTTACCTTACCAGAACTATTTATCTTGCCTTTTCCATTTATCATTCACTTTGTTTTTATTTAATAACCTACCATTTAACTTACCTTATCACTCTTAGGAAACCCTATTATCATTATATCAATTTTGTCATAACATCATCTTGCCTTGCTATTTACTTTGTCGTCATAATTCCTCACATGCCTTCACTATTAACCAAAGTTTTTTTTACCCTCCCTAACCCCCTATCATATTTGGCTTTGGTTACGATGTATTTTTACTTTAGGAACATTTAATGGTTGATTAAATATTTAGTTTAAATATTTGTTTCATTATTACATGTTCAAATGGTAGTATATGAAAGCAATATAATAGTGGATCTAGCAATTACATCATTCATTTGTTGTTTCACTTACCTAGTGCCAATGATTATAACCACCTTTAGGAAAATCAATGTTCCACCTTATTATACTAATTATAATCACCTATGGTAGAATTAGTACCATTTACACTTTGTTGGTTTTTCTTAATTACAATTACCTATGTAAAAATTAGGAATAACACCTTTACCATGCATTAGCACATCACCTTGCCATTTATATTATAATTCGCCTTACCATTTTCCTTTTACCTAGAACTTGATGGTAATTAATTGGATGACTTATTTAGGTGTGTCTAAAGTGACTTGAGGTCCTAATGGGACTATGTAGGTAATTCTCAATTCATGTTGAGGTCATATTAGTCACCATTTAGCCATGCTCTCACCATTTTGAGAGTATAGACTATGTTGTATCTCATAATTCTTGATTAAATTTAGATACCAAAAACACCAAAAGAATTTGGAAACATTTCACCAACTTTTTTAGGCATAAATATAGTGAATTATGATCCTAATGAGAATATGTTGGTAGTGATTGATTCACACTGAGGTCACATCAGTCACCCTTTTACCACGCTCTCACCATTGTATGAGCAACCTAAGTCATGATATCACTATTTTGTGATTTGGACTATTCTATGTCTCTTAATTATTGATTGATTTGAGACACTTATAAAATTCCAAAAACATATGAAATAATGTCTAAAAAACCTCTAAATAGTTGTTTGTGTGTTTTTTGGCATGTTTTGTCATTTTGTTTGTTTTTATCTGTTTATTTTATTTTTTTGTTCTTTCTTTTTTTTCCTCTTTTTTTGTTTTGTTTTGCCTTTTGTTCCTTAGTTTCCATAAGATTATTACATTTGGTTTAAAATTAATCCCATATTATTTATATCATGTAATTTTGTTGTGAATTTTGTATTTCATCTTACACTTTATGTATTCATTATATTTACACTTGGGATTTGATTATCCATATCTTATTCTTGGTATGCTTATATTTACATTTAAATTTAGTTTTCCATGCTTAGGGCATATATTGTCATTTTAGGTATCCATAACTATCATGAATAATATCACAAACTACAATAGAACCATGCTCATGAAGTCTTCTAGCAATGAAAACATCTCTCTAATCGTCAAAAACCCAACCGACTACCCTAACACATGCTTAAATTTATGAGTAATAAATAAGTGTAACATTTGATTTATTATGTGTTTATATAGATGCACATGCATAAATAAACATCTATATAATTTTAAAAATAAACTCAATTAGATAGAACTTACAAGTAATGGTGCCATAGAAACCTCTCCTTATTTACCTTGGAAAAATTCTTCCACTATTCTTGATCAAATTAACCCATTGACTATTATGGTTATATCAATGCTAATAAGGATACACATTTACACATTTAAAGGTAAAACCAAATCATTCATATTGATCAATTCTTATTCTTATATTATATTCCTCATTCTATTTTATCCCATTTTTGGGTGAACTATATTGGTATGAGGTACATTTAGATTATGTAGGTAGTGCTTGGATACATGATGTATCTCAGGTCAATCCCACTACCTTTATTGTTTCAATCATTTCTTTCATCACTATGTACATTCCTGTATGCCTATTTTTTATGGCTTCTTTAGCTATTAAACCATCACATCTACATTTATACATATTCATATTTAGTTTGTGTAATAGGTTATCTCCTTGAGTTATGCTTACAAATCCACCCTATTGGGTTACAATCAAATATAACCTATTGGGGAAAAATCATTATTCAATCTAGGCCATCTTAATAATGACAACCACCTATGGGCAAATCATTATTTTGACACATGCTTGTGCTATTGATTATGATAGACTTTGGGTAAATTAGTGTCTCAATCTTTGTTATTGATTATAACCAATTTTGGAAAAATCAATACTTTTTTAAATGAATGAATTCAAGCATTATCTCAATTGGATTAATCTCAACCACAGGATAATTTCATTATTATTATTATTATTATTATTATTATTATTATTATTATTATTATTATTATTATTATTATTATTATTATTATTATTTCTTTTTGAGGGACTACCCATCAATCATATGTGTTAGCCACTCCCTCAAGGGGGCATCATATGCTTCCCAAACTTCATTTGGGGCATCATTCATCAATCATCATATCTTTTCTCTTCTTAACATTTTTTTCATTAATTGAAAAGATGTTATTATGATAATGTCTTGCAATGCCTTCTCAAATAGGGGAAAATTGTAGACACCTAAATTTGGCCACTTTATTGCTTAAATCAACATTTAATTTAATTTATAGCAAATGACAGATTTTATGCCTAGAAATGACCTATATTATCCAAATTCACCCATGTAAGGGATATAATTTCCCAGAAACATGAAAAGTTTAGATTAAATAGTGTATTACCTTATATGCACTAGTAACATGGTTCATTTTTAACCCTAGTCAAATTATGACCTAGTACTTTGGTACTTTTAACATATTAATCTATTAATTCATGACATTTAAATCAATTACCAAAATATAAAAATTAATAATCAAGAATAATTATATTTTAAATCCTAATTGACTTGCCTAAGCACAAAATTCAAATCAAATTAGTGAGTTTCATTTACTAAAAAGGAATTTGCACCAAAAATTAATTCAAAGAGTTAAATGAGTTAATAAAGTAATTTTTTTATCTCATAAATATTACTCACATATCACAAGTATCTAAAGCGAGTTGTCATGCCTCAAAAATATCAAAAACAAAGGTATCAATATTTCAAAAATATCTAAAGTGAGTTGTCATGCCTTTAACCCTCCTAGAGTTAGACTGACCTAACCAAGATTAATTTTGACTCATCCAAGTTAGAATATAACATAACCTACCAATTATTAGAGTTAGTTCTTGGAGATATAAATACAAGTGCCCACACCATTTATTGAAGAATATTTTGTGTGGAAGGTTATTCTGTAGGAATACTTTTTTGACATCTTTAAGAGTAAATTTATTATGCCAAAATTTTGCCAAACTTTAACACCAAGCCACAAGTTACATTAGAGAGATGTTACCTCCATGGATGAGAATTTTTAAGAGGATACAATTATCATAAGCTGAGCACAAATATTCATATGCCAACAAGTAAGCACCATATGTGACAAGAGAGGTAAGAATTTGTAATGTCTTCATCTATTTTTTGTACTTTTGATTATTGTGTTATGCTCACAAATGTTTAGGAAAGAGGGTTTAGTATTAGTGAATTATTTTTGCTCTTTTTTATTATTTTAAACTCATAAGAGACTAATCTACATGTTTATTTTCTCTATGAACTCCTAAACTACACTAGGCAATTTGGGAGTTCTTAGTTGTCTTAACCTTTATTCATACATGTTAGGGATCTAAACCAACAACTAATTCTAGAAGAATGAAGTGTGAATAATTATTTACCATTATTGAAATCCACTATGTTACATATAAAATATCAAGGTCCTACCAAGTAAGAGAATTTATTTTTTGAACTGCAATCGTCCACCTAGAGAGCTCGAAGAGGTCTCATAAGCCAAATTGGTCATTTCTTTATCTTCCTCTACTCATTAGTGTTATTTTAGGGTCTATATTAAAAATTTTCACCTACCAATTCCCTCATATTCTCATTTAAATTTCATCAAATCACTTTTCACATGACTATGTATATAGATTTACCTATGTAGTTATAGGCTTACTAGGCCTTAATAGGCATGTCAACATTGCCACCTTTTCCCACTAACTATGATGATTTTATGAGGTCATATTACCACTATTGAATCAATTTAAAGTGATTTTCCTTATCTTATACCTCTTCTCAAACATACCAAGTATGCACCCTCTCACTCTAAGCTAGCCTATAAGAGTATTTGGTTGTGTGTGCAAGATTCAAATGAGTCTTGTCTGATAACCATTATTTTAAATTTTGTTTTAGGTTATATAACCTAAAATGACATATTTACTTGGTTTACCTATATGAGATTCAACCCACTATCTAACTGCATTCTCTCTTCAAGTTTAGGGTCATCTATAGCTTCAATCCTTTAGGTAGTGGTTGGGGATTTGACTGCATCTTAAGGAGGTTTAGGGTCTCAATATAATCCTATGATAAAAATCATGAACTTTGCCAAAGTATTGAAAGTTTTATACTATTCCTTGACCCTCTATAACTTTAAATACAACTAAATCCTCATACACATACATGTATTTTATACCTTCTCAAAATATGGTTGTACGTGATTATTGAGTGATTAGAGTGTTAAGCCTTGAAATTTGGCCTTATTAAATTAGATAATTGACACTTTAAAAGTAAATAAACTTCATTGAAATATCATCCTTATTTCTCTACAAGTTTCATTGACCTTTCATAATATTCTCTAATTGTTTTTCCTATCTTCATACATAGGTATATGTATGAGTATCTAAGCTTGTAGACTCAATCATCTTAGCCCTATTTTGAATTTCAAATATTTTAGGTGTATTCATTGTTTTTTGTTTTATTTCATGTATAAATTGAGTCATGTTTCCTTCACTTTTTATCATTTACATGACAATTTACGTTTTTCCAAAATTATGACCTTTAGGTCTATAACTTATAGGTCTTTTTTTTGTTTGGGTGGACTATTGATAACATTTTATTGGTTCTTTAACACTTTTATTTTGTATATAATCATTATAAATTTTCATATCATCTACCAAAATATCCTATGGACCTTTTACTAACACTATTCAATCTCAAATTTCTCATTTGTATGTGCAAGCTTGTGCATGAGGTCAAATCATGTGTAAGGCTTGTGTATGAAAGTTAGAGTCTATGTATTCATTCATGATCCTTTGATGATTGTAGTGAGATAAATAAATATAAAATTAATGTTTATTAGTATATAACACATCTATCCATTGCTATATTATCTTCAACATGAATATTGGGACCCATGAATGTCCACCTATAGGTCTATAGACTTGTGGGTGGATAAAATACATTCTAACCTTTGTTTGAGAATACATTTGGATCTTATTCTCATTATCTTATACATCAAATTGTTAAATGGTACTAACACATGCTATAATTGATCCTCCATTTTTATTTAGGTTAGGTTTGTCAATTAGGCCTATAGTGAACTATTCATGAATTGTACCATGCTTCCAAAGAGTAAGAAACATAAAACCTCATGAAGGACTATCTACAAAGAAGCAATTTTCAAGGATATAACACATATATAATATAAAAGTGAGGGATTTTTCATGAATAATTAGGGACTTCAAAACTTTTTAGGATGTTAACACTTCATACTAACCAAAATACTTGAAGTTTGGGTGGTATTCTCCATATACTTGACACACTAATTTACTTGTTGAATAAACCTCATAAGGTTGAGTTGATTTATTAAACTAAAACTAAAATTATAAAAAAATATCAAAAAATCCATTATCCTCCATCAAACTTTGAAGTGAAGATACACAAGTAAACTAGACCCTACTTGAATGGATAAGAATTAGTGACCTCCTTGCACTCTTAATGATTATTCATAAAGTAAAAGGGATTATTATTCAAAAAAATGACACAAAATTGAAGGTTACTATTTCCCTTAATATTTCCCAATATTTTAGCTTCCAAATTTCTCTCTCTTGGTTGTACCATGCATTTTAAATTTGCCTTTATGAGCTTATGAAGGGAGCGATGGAGGAGAGAGAGATTTATTTACATATTTGAGACCTAAAGCTTAATTACAAGAATGAATATAAATTTTTGAAGTTGAAGAGACTCTTCTAAAACATTTTCACCTAAAATAGATCTCCCAATTCCATACAAGTGCCTATAATTGACTATAAAAGAATATTTCTCTCAATTTGGATATTGAACTGCAAGTTTATTCTAACCCTAATTATTCTATGGCCCTAGTTTGACATCAGGTACATTATGAAATTTCTTGAAATACTTTACTTTGATATTGGTACATATAATTCCACAATTTTGTCCTAGAAGGTGACTTAAAGACTTTTAAATGTACAACAACATCATAAAAGGTTATTCTATGAAAATATGACTTTTAATACATATAAAAACCTTATATAATGAATGAGTCTAATTTTAAAACTTTAATACATATGACAACCACATTGAATCATGAATGAATTTTAAGACTATATAAGTACATAAGAGACCCAATCATAACCAATGCTAAATAAATATGTATTTGACCATTGAAAGACATTACAAAGAACATCACAAGACCACATTAACTATATAAAATATTGAATGACCCTATGAAAAGGTTTGAACCTATATGGGTTGACCATTTTTACTGGGGGGTGAAAATTGGTCAATAATTATTATATTGAAATGTTTTCCCTATCTTCAAATCATAGTTGACCCCATGTCCTCAGTCTCTTATAGCCTACTTTCTCTATTTATCTTTAGTGTATATTCAACCTATATGACTATTTGTATTTAGATTCCATAAATTTTACCATATATAGAATAAATTTGAGTAGTTAGACTATGTCTTGTTCATCTTGTTCTATCGACCTTTCCTATAGACTCTATCAACCCAGTCGACTCTATACTTCTAGGCCATTACATTTTGCTAGTTGGTTGAATTTAATCCTATTTTTCACTTTTGATTTTTTTAATCTCAGATTCTTACTTCAAGCATCATGAAATACCCTATCAAATTTTTTTTGACAACTTCAATCCATTTAGATGATATATGGAATGTTATTTTCCTCCTACCTTTACTACGTAAGAGGATCCTCACTCTTGGAGCACTTTTAATCATCCCTCATCTTTGGACTAAAATATGGTCCAAATTAATCCAACTAATGAGACTGATGGATCAGGTCCATTTTTCACTTATTAATATAATTATCTCTTCAAATAACCTTATTACATTATTTGGGTGATTGATACAAGCCTAAAAAACAACCCCACATGAAACATTATAAACACCAACAATCTACCTCCTAACAATCCACCACCTAGAAACCCTCCCCCTAATACAAATTTAGGGAGTGTTCCTCCTACCAGTATTAATAATCCACCTCCTAACACCAATACACCAGTTGATAGCACTAAAATTCTTTCATAAATAGTATAAAAAATGAACATCATGTAAACATTTAATGCTTCTCAAATGATGAAAATGTAACATCATTTGATAAACATGGATATTTAGCCTCCTATTATTCTTCCCTAAAATAACCAAAATTTCATCCCTCTACCTCTTAAATATGGCATGGGAAATATCATTCCCTAACCCATTATGCATAATAAGATTATTCAAAACATTCAAAATTAAATGTTAGCCCCCTTCATTATTTCTATTGATATGGGTAATATATCTCCAACTATTAAATATGATGGGACTAAATACCCCACATCTTTCCTTAAAGCATTTGGTAATCTTTATAAAGAGTGGATTAAAACTAGTACCTTTTCCACTACTAAACTTTTAGTTAAGCATTCATAGGTGATGTATTATAATGGAATAACCAACTCCCCTAAAATTATATATGGAAATTTTAGGATTTAGTCAATCCTTTAGTTAATGAATTTCAACACAATGATTTTCTTGAAAATTGTCTTCGCCATTTAATTAATGCTAAATAATCCCCTTCTGAATTAGCTCATGATTTTATCAAATATTAGAAATATTTGGCTCATAAATCTGATCAAAATATGACTAATGATAATTTTTTAAAAATATTCATAACTACCTTAACACCTTCTCTCTAATACAAGGTTCAAGATTTTACTCCCTAATCAATAATTGATGACATCGATCAAGCTAAGTGAAAAGATTTTATTATGAAATAGTTTGAACCCAAAATTAAAACCATCAAGAAATATTTATAAAAATCCACTAATGCAATCATTGGCAATCCTCCTCTAATGAAATAGGAGTATCCAAAATGGATAATCTCCAAGCTTCCCATGAACCCCTAACTATTCAACAAATGAAACAACTTTTAGCACCTTCTAAACATTAACTTATGATAATAATCCACATACATGGTATGATCCTAAATTTTTTTATTGGTTTCATGCCGATGTTAGTTATTCCCATGAAACATGTTATGGTCTAACCAAATTTTCCATTTCTTTTATGTTAGGAGATACATTAAATCATGACTCTATGATTAAAATACGTCATCATGATTATGTTAACACCTCTTAAGAGAAACAAGATTTCAAGCCTTATTCATCTAATAATTAAAAAAAAAATATACCTCCAACTCATAACATTCAAGTAAGGATATCTATGTAATTAATACTGACTATGATTAATATTATATCAATTCTCAAAATGTGAATGTAGCCAAAGTCAATTATCAATGTAAACTTTCCCACAAAGATCCCATAAAAAATCCAAAGAAACCATCACTTGAATAAAAAATTATTAAAACACCACTACCAATAATATACCATTTAAAACTAATGAGGAAATACTTACACAATCATAATCTCAAACTACCTCTCTTCCTAACAAAACTATTTTACTTTCCAAGCCTCATACTGGTTCTTCATCTTTAAAATCTCGTTAGAATTTCTTAAAGGAACTTAGCTATGTGCCTTGTAAAATACCACTCATGGAGTTAATTCATACCTTTCTATATAATCATAAATTACTAATGCAAAAATTATAATAAATTGAAGAACCACCTTCCTTAGAAGTGGAACAACCTATTCATGAGCCTTCACCAACATAAGTTCATACTATTGAAACTATTTGTACTTCTTCTAAACCTTACATAGAGTTACTTAAATAAGACATGATCAATGATGCAATTTTATTTCAAGATGATGACCTCTATTCATTATAATTTACATTAGTACCACCTTTATTTGAAAAGTATTAGTATATGAAGGGTCTAGAATTAATGTTACATCCTTTTGGCTAATTCAACAATTTGGGTATAAAAAAGATAATCTCAAGAAAAATCATCTCACATGTCATGGATTTGACAAGACAAATTAAAAATGACTTGGTTGTATTTGTCTACCTCTCATTATTGGACCCAAAACCATACGTACTAAGCTCATGGTTCTTGACTTACCACTATCCTACAATATACTCCCATGTCACCCATGGACACATCGCATGAGAGCTATTGCCTCTTCTAGTATCTAATGTATAAAGTTTATTCATAAAGGAAAAATTATAAACAAGAGGATGATCCTAATCAATGGAATTAATATTTACCTAACCCTAAATCTCAATATCAGATTTCAACCATTTCTTGAATTAATTGTACACCTCTATTTGGATTCATCAATATGAATCCATATTTCTAAGTCACTCTTGTTGATTCTAATGATGATGAACCAAATTAATTTCATAAAAACTAAAATACTACTAAGTTATCTCCTTACATTTTAGATTGGATCCCTCCCTTGTTACCTTATGATCATACCATCCCTCTCATTGATGAAATCATTAACCTCCCTCCTCCATGTAATGCACATGAATTATATTACATAAAATATAACTTCACATGTAACTAATATGGAGTGTCTAAGTTATTTAAAGACCCTTTAACTATGTCACATTAAAAACTTAGTGATATAAGTGTATATCCTTCTAATGATCCTCTAGAGACACAATCATGTACTATCTCTCATACCTATGATGATAAATACATCATGGACTTTACTCAATCACAAGACTTGTATGTTCAACACTATACAAATACCATAGATAAAATACATGATTTCAACTATGATGTTCATGTTATTTTCACAGATAGTGATTTAGATCTTGAAGGTCATGTACCTCCAATTAATTCTCCACTTCTCAATACCTATTAGGTTGTTGAACACATATTACCTATCATAAATTTAAAAAAAATTTGAACCTTTTATATCACCAATCATTATAAAAACTCTCATCACTACTAATGAGTCTATAGATACACCTATTATTAGTCTAATTGAATCGAATCAACCTACATCAACAATTCCACCTACACCTAAAATTACCCTTGATGATATGTCATTAAATGTATGTCATATACATTTTAAATATGATTCCCATGGTAATAAAATCATTGATATTGAAGTATATGTGCAATACTATTTACCCTTACCCATGCTTCATAGTGATGAATCCATATTTGGGTTACTCCATGCTAGAGAACCTCAACTTCCATAGAAAAATCATAAACTTGCAAATTTAAAATGAAAATATCCTCATTTTAATAAATTAATTTATATAATATATCCCAAATTAAATACCATTTATTCTCTTCCCAATGATCCATATCATTTTCAATATGAAAGTGGTGTGCTCACTAAAGAAATTATAAGAGTAGAATATGGCACACCCTCATGTCCCCAACCCATAACAATCTCTTAAGTTCTCATGTTGACTTAGCATGATAAATTTAGCCTATTATTAGATAAATATCATGAAAATTTTCATTTTTTATATGAGTACATGCTTGGTATTAACCCTACTATCATTGTGCATAACATCATTACATACCCAGATGCCAAACCGGTTTGAAAAAAATTGTTACAAGTAAAATCACTGAGAGGGGGGATGAATTAGTGAGCCTAAATATTTAAATTTAAATTCTAATCCTTTAAAACTATTAGTCAATTAGCATATATCAACTTGATCAAGTGACATTGAAAATAGAGCTCATTCATTCAATGCATACACAAGATCAAACACATAACACATAGTTCATGTGGGAAACCCTCATGGGGAATAAAACCCACTCTCAAGCCTAAAATACATGGAATATTTTTCCTATAATAAATTAAAAACAAGATACTAGTCAACTCCTTTATAACAAAAAACCTTGATCAAATCCTTCTGACCAAAGGCCTTTAGTGAAACACTTGTTTCATAAGGAACAACTACCCCTAAGGAATATCAAGTCCTCTAGATCCTCCTTTAAAGTGAACACTTACATATTATAATTAATTTAATAAACACCTGATTATGGATATTTTATTATCTAACCCCTTCATAAACTCCCTCTCTATCTCATATAGACCTCTCACATAAGCATTCCACCATCTCTCTCCTTCACTCAAACTATCCTCATATGCACACTCAAACCTCTTTTTATATCCTAAAAATACAAGATCAATATTATGAAATCATAAATATGACCTAAAATTCACACACATATTCTACAATATAATCTATTCATCAACTGGGCACTCTACCTTTCCTTTGCTCCATAGCTCTCACATACACCTTTCACATGTCTCACACAAAAAATCTAAAAATTATCATATTTGATTTCACTATTTATATAAAATTAATGAATTATTATTTACATAATATTCATTTTAGTCCCCAACATATGCCTTCACCCTTAAGTCATCTTACATGGGTCATACCTAACCATAACTCTCTTTAAAATAGGCCTAAGTAATCTTTTAGGTCTTATGATGACCCATTCACCTCTTTGGCACTTCTATAAGAAAAATAGGAAAAAAATAACTATTTAAAACATATGTAATCATGTCACATGATCTATATTTCCCTCTTAAATTTACATATCTATCACATTACCCTTCTACTCAAACATAATTTGCTCAAATAACATTTTGTACACACAGTTACCATGAACAAATACACAGTCACATTCTAAACATTTATTCATAATGTATATGATTAATGAAACCTTAATAATGCACACACATCATTATTATGGAGTATAAAACTCTCCCAAATAATTAATTCATCATGATACATTGAAACAACATCAATACAAACTCAAACATCCTTCTTGGGTCACTTATAGAACATAATCAAACACATAGTGAACTTTAGAGATAAATATATTTGACTATAGACACCTTAAGATATTAAAATTTATATTTCCATATGTATCTTTTATTATTACACAAATTTTATTTTTACTACATGGTTAAATTTTGTATATATCGAAAGATATGACATAAAACCTGAGCACTAGTTTTTCCTTTGTTAAATTCAAATATTCAAATGCCAACAATCACATTTAAACCTTGAACACTTAAAATGCATCTCATTCCCTTGTGGCTTAGATAAATAATGTAATATTTATATTTTTAAATATTTAACACATATAAAATGACTTCATAAATGTTTAAATTCAAACACTTGGCCTCATCTCATGTAATCTTGCAATCTTGATTACACATGCTCCATCGATCTCTTTGATATTGTCCTTACTTAAAAATGATAGACAATTGTCACTTTGACCTCTTAAATTTAATTCGAGCCATTTATATCAATTATTAAAAACATCCACTCACCATTTATCCTTGTAACAAACTTTATATTTATTTATACTCAGTGTTAAACATATAACACTTGTCCTCATCTCGTTACTTCCAGACATCTTGTAATGAACATGATACATTGATCCTTTTTTAAGGAGATTGATATTTAAATATGTTAAAAATTAGAAAAATTTAAAACATATCACTAAATATTCACCATTAGATAAATCTTATATGATGGCCTACAAGCTATTGGATCCTCTTTTGGTTCTGATCTTTGACATCGTGCAAAATAGGATAAGTATGGGGACCATTATTATCTGCTTGGAAGGCCAACTTTGGACCAAAGTAAATTTTATTACTCTTAGATTAATGATATAAAATTTGGAACATATGTAAAAATACTCTTAAAACCTTCACACATGTGATATATAACTCCATTAATATGAACACTAATATTTCTTTTGCCATAGAGCCAATTGTGTCAAGAACTTACCTGGAAAGCCAACTTTGCACATGCATATATTTTGATGTGCTTCATCACATGATATATAATTTAGTGAATATTGAATAGGAACAAAAATAAACAAACCTATATGATAAAATTATCTTGAAATTTCCACATGTGTGAGATATGCCATCACCAAATTACTTACTCAACTTTGTCTTGCCTCATTTAAATTTCGCTGAGTATGGGAAAGCATTGTCAAACTACTTGGGAGCCCAAGTTTTCACTTGAATATATTTTTTAATTATTATTTTCATGACTTGAGATATATTTCATAACAACTAGGTATAAATTTTATCATAACCATATGGCCAATTCCCCTTGACTCATCCACATGTGGCAATGGTGACATCAACAAACTGCCTACTCAATTTTTTTGCCACTAGAACCAAAATGTCTAAATGAAAAAAATGATAAACCATATGAAATAAAATAATTCACACAATAAATAAAATCATATTAAACCTCTTATATGACCCACTTCACATCCTCAATACTCCATACACGTCCCTAAACATCTCTAGCCATGTCAAAATTGAAGATCAACCAAGCCTCCTTCAAGCATACTAGGATAACACATTTCACACTTTGTTATTATCACTTAGACTATCAATTCACTTCATCCAATCACTAGGAAACTTACATAATATCACCATGAAATAATTGACAACTCTCTAACAATCTCCCCCTTTGTCATTGATGTCAATACCCATCAATATACAACTCACCTTTCTTCTCTCTCTTCAAGTACTCTCACAATAAGAACTTTATCCCCCTTTAACACAATGAAAAATTGGTCACCAACTAATCCTAAGGACCTAAAAAGACAATAAATATTATAGGACTACCTTATAAATATTATATAAACTCCCCCTTACCTTGAGCCTACCTCTTCTTGTCTTGACAATTTCCTCTTAGTCCATGCCAACATACTTCTTGAACCAAGTAGTGTAACCAATGAATAAAGCACACAAAACATTGAAATATGATGGGACGCACCAATAAACATATAAGAGGGACTCCCCATAAAATCTTTGAGCCATTGTACCTATTGAGCATCTTTATATCTTTACATACCATGAGGAACCACTAAATAGGCTTACTAGTCTTCTCTCTCAAACAACCTCAAGGACCACCAA
Organism: Torreya grandis; assembly: GCA_037957365.1. NCBI lineage: Eukaryota > Viridiplantae > Streptophyta > Pinopsida > Cupressales > Taxaceae > Torreya > Torreya grandis. Next base: position 63,859 of record JARHVA010003751.1, on the reverse strand, counting down.
AAAAAATTCATACCACTCACCAAATATCAAACATGCACTAAAAAAACCTAATAACTCACCTTGAAAAACTCATAACTTTTTATTTTATAAAAACTAGACAAAAAAACACTCTTCTTCTAATTAGACCTATCTAGTCTCTTTGTATCCCTACCTAGAAATTGTAGAGCCCATAACTTTAATTACACACATCATCAAGACATAAAACCTAATATATGGATGACTCTCATATTCCCCCTCAATAACCTCAATTTTAAACAACTATCTCATCATATGCAATGTACTTCCTTCATAAATCTACTAGTTAATTAGGCCTCCATCTTGAGAAAAAAATGAATAATTTGAAAACCACAAACCTTCAAAACTCTGTTAATCTTGATTTGATAACCCATTTTTCCCATTAAACCTATTAATAATCTTAGAACCTCAAATCATAAGTCAAACCACTTTTATAGCAAAGCCCAAAACCCTAGAATCTCAAAACAAATAAAGTCAATAAACCTCCTTTTGGTCAACGTCCATCTCTAAAACTTGTCACACACCTAGATATACCCATAACAAAATTATGTACTAATAGTTTATCTTCCAAAACTTTTTGAACCCATACATATTATAACCCATTTTAGGCCTGCTTACCTTTAAGCCAAAACTAAAAAATCCAAGAGCACTAAAAAATATCCAATTTGACTTCAACATACCTTCAAACCACAAAAACCACCTAGATCATGCTATAATAATGTCAATAGACCTGTCTATGAAAATATATAATATTAAAAAATAATAAATCCTCTTTTTCCATCTAGGAACCTTTAATATAACCCTGCAGACTACTCAAAAACATACCTTCTGAAGAACACCATAGTAACACTTGCTTCTCCACTATAAGGAGTCTCTAAATAATCATAGACAGAAAAATCCTCTACATCATAATTATCTAAAATAAAGTGAAGCCAAGAGTGGCCCACATTTCCTTAGTAACCACTAAAATCCTCCTATAGCTATAATACTTCTTTCTCTTATTCTTCTTCTTAGTCTAAACTATGACAACTAGTTTCTTTTCTATATCACTCTCCTTCTCTTCTAAGATAGAATTGACAACACATGGAGAAACTATGGAATATTAACATAAATTTTTATTTTGAATAAATAACTTTGAAGTTTGAAACCTTATCATTAGGCACTAACAATTGAGGTTCTTTAAATGATACTTTCTCAGCAACAATAGGATGTTCAGTTGGATCCATACTCTCTTTATAACAAGCCTCTATTAGTACCTTGGTATTCTTGTTGATCTTGGTATCTACATTCACAACCTAAGCATAAAATGAGAGATCTTGGCACTCCTCACCTTTTATATCATTCTCCATCATATAGAATAGATTATTTGGTCCTACAATCTCATCATGATGCATACTTATGACCTTTGGACTCCATGAGTTGACTTGCCTTCTTATTTGAACTCTATGAGCCTAATTGAACCTATTCTAACTTTTATAACTTTTATTGCATAATATATAAATGTGACCAATCTTTTCATAGTTGTAGCAAATAATACTCCTTGATGGAAACTCATCTTTTTTTACCTTGTTTGGATAAAAATAATAAATGTGTCTAATGTCATGATAATTGAAACAAATTAATTTTGTTTTGAAGAATACTTACCTTTCCTTTCCTTTTCTTGATAATGCTTAGAAAAGTGTCCCTTATAAATAAATTTGAAACACTCAACCTTGATCACACCTTTTGATTGATGACCCCCATCATAGTCCCATGCAAACTCATTTCTAATAGGACTTCTACATTTTCTATCTTTATGACAAAACTAATTACAAGTATAGTAGTAACCATTAAAATTTGCATACCTCATGGAATTTGGTTGTCTGATCTGATTTATCTTAATTTTTCCATCACCTTCATTCATTTTTTGATGATTTGTCTTCAAAGTATGATTTTCCTTGTTAACATTAGTCTTCATCTTGTCTTGAATTGCAGTCTCTGGTTCTTCTTTGTATCCAATACAAGTCATATCACTTGTATACTTTTGATCATTAATAATATTGTCTAGATCACTTGAGCTCTTTTCAAATCTCACAAATGACATTACATTAGTAGATGTCTTCTCTAACTTAGATTTCAAGAACTCAATCTCATAAGCATACCTTGAACATTCATCTTCTTTATCTTTCAAGATTGTAGATAAAATTTCTAGTTGACAACTGAGATTCTTGACCATATATTCATGTTCCTTAGTGTCTTCATTCATTATTGCCTCATAAACACTAAATTTCTCCTCAAAATCATTGAGTTTATATTTTAGTTTCTTATTGATATTCTTCTTAATATTGAATTTTTAAGAGCGTTTGCCAATCCAGTCTCATAGTCCACCTCATCTTCATCATCATCAAAATTGTTCCAAGTAGACTCCTTTTGATGTGAGCAACTACCTTCCTCATCCATGAACAAGGATTCATATTCAATAAGACCATAATCTTCCTGATCATACTCTAATTTATTAACTTCACTCTCATCTGATGAGCTACAATCTTCTTTGGTGTAGAGATTCTTCCTATATTTGAAGTACTTTTTTTATTGTCAAACCTTATGAATCCCTTTTTAATTTTATCAGACCTAAATGTTATCTTTCCATCATCATGAACTTGATCATGCTCTTCATCATGATCCTTCTTATACTTATGAGGGAATTTATTAGTAAAATGTCCTACCACTCCATAATTGAAGCATTTGAGGGGTAGTTTACCCTTCTACTTGCCTGAATTTGTTTTTAGTTTGATTAAAATCAAAGCAATTATTTCATCCTCATCTATATCAAAAATTTCATCCTCTTTAGATTTATTACCTTGGAACTTCTTATTTATCTTCATTTTAGTCTTGAAAGTTTCTTCCTTCTTTGTTGGTATATCATCATTCATGCTCATCTCATAAGAAATAAATGTGTCATGTAATTGATCCACCTTCAATTGAGTAACATCATGACTTTATTCTATAGCAGATAGTTTTAGATCAAAATTGAGGGATAGAGACCTTAACACATTTTAAACTATAGTATCATATTCTATGTTCTCTCCAAGACCTTTGTTGATGTTCATAATCTCATCAACTCTCTGTAGAAAGGATGACATATAGTATTTTCCATTCATCTTAAGACTTTCAAATTTCCTTCTATGAGTCTGTAACTTAGCAAACTTGACATTTTAATCTCCTTCTTAAATGATCTACATTTTTTCCCATATATATTTATTAGATTTAAAATGTATTACCTTTGTGAACTCAATATATAGAAGACCACAAGTGATGGCATTCATTACTTTCAAATTATTCTCAAATAACTTATTGTCTATAAAACTAGATGGAGTATATGAGTAACATAACTAGCCATAGAAAACTTGCATACATCAAACCAAAGGGACATAATGTATGTCCTCATCCTTTCACTCAAAAAAGCATAGTTGTATCCATTGAACATCAATGCTTGTTTAGTATAAAAACCTCCTTGAAGACTACCCATATTGTACCTTAGATCACCTTCAAGCTGTCAAGATTTTACCAAGGGACCTACTCTGATACCAATTATTAGAGGTATAATAAATTTAGAGGGTGAATGAATTAGTGAGCCTAGATATTTAAATTTTAATTTTAATCCTTTCAAATTATTAAAAAATCACCATATATCAACTTGATCAAGTAACATTAACAAGAGAGATCATTCATTCAATGCATATACAAGATCAAACACATCACACATAGTTCTTATGGGAAATCCTTATGGGGAATAAAACCAACTATCAATACTATAATACATGGACTACTTGTCCTATAAGAAATTAGAAACAAGAGATTGGTCAACTCCTTTAGACCAAAAAAACCTAATAAAATCCTCCTAACCAAAGGCCTTTAGTGAAACACCTATTTCATAAGGAGCAACAACCTATAAGGAAGATCAAGTCCTCTACACCCTTATTTGAAGTGAATACCTCCACCTTCAAACTGATGTATTCAACATCAAATGATGTATCCCTAATTATCTAACCCCTACACAAATTCCCTCTTTATCTCATACATGCCTCTCAAATAGGCATGCTACCATCTCTCTCCTTATTCACTCAATCTATCCTCATATGCATACTCAGACCTCTTTGCATATCCTCAAACTACAATATCAATCTTATGACATCATAAATATGACCTAAAATTCATAAAAATATTCCATAATCTACTCTACTCATCAACTCATCAACTAGGCACTCTACCTCTCCTTCGCTCCACAACTCTCACATACACCTTGCACATGTCTCACACAAAAAATATAAAAATAATCTTTCATTTAAATATTTATAGAGACTTAATTAATTATCAAGTACACAATATTCCTTTTTTTCCCTACCACATTCCTTTACCCTTAATTCATCTTACATGGGTCACACTTAAGCATAACTCTCTTTCAAATAGGCCTAAGTCACCTTTTAGGTCTTATGATGACCCATTCACCTCTTTGACACTCCTCTGAGAAAAATAAGAGCATTATAACTCTTTATAGAATATGTAACTATGACACATGATATGTATTTCCACATTAAGTATTGATATCCATCACAATACCCTTCTTTTTAAACATAATTTGCTCAAACAACATGGTGTGCACATAGTCACCATGAAAGAATACACAATCAAATTCTAAACCTTTATTCAAATGACATATTATTATTCAAAACTTAATAATGAACAAAAATTATCCTAATAGAATTTACAACACTCCCACATAGTTAATTTCTCATGATACATCAAAATAACATAAATACAAGCTCAAACATCCTTCTCAGGTCACTTGCAGAACATAATTGAACACACAATCAACTTTAGAGCTCAATATATTTTATTGTACATACTTTAATATCTTTAAATTTAAATTTATATATTTGAATTTGAGTCCTATAAAACTTTTATTTTTACTACATGGTCATATTCTACATAGATAAAAAGATATGACACAAAAACTAAGCACTAATTTTTCCTTTTGTTAAATTCAAATATTCAAATGGCAATGGTCATAGTTAAACCTTGAAAATGTAAAATACACCTCATGCCCTCACAGATTCTATAAATCATGTACTATTTATCTTTATTTAACTTTAACACATAAATCATCACTACCTAACTATTAAACTTTTAACACTTGGCCTCATCTCATGCAATCTTGAAATCTTGATTACACATGCTCTATCAATCTCTTCGAGATTTTCCTTACTTTAACAATGCTAGATAACTATCAATTTGAACTCTTGAACTTAATATGCATCATTGATATTGATCAATGTAAACACCCACTTATCATTAATCCTTGTAACAAACTTGATATTTATCTTTGCTCAATGTTAAACATCAAACACTTGTCCTCATCTCACTTGTTACAAACATCTTGAAATGAACATGCTCTGTCAATCCTTTTGTAAGGATATCGATCTTTAAATTTTTTAACCATTGGACACATTGAAAAAATATTGTTAAACATGCACCATTAGATCAATATTATTTTATTGACCATAAGCCATTAGATCTTCATTTGGTCTTGATCTTTAACATCATGCAAAATAGACTAAGTATGGGGATCATTGCTAGTCCCTAAAAGGACAAATTCGGACCAAAATAAATTTTGTTGTGATTAGATGCATGATATAAAATTTGGACCATGTGATCTATTCACATAGGATAATCCAATCATATTTAAAACTTTTCTTTAAACCTTTGCACATATTAGATATAAATATATTCATTTGAACACTCAAATTTCTTCTATCGTAGAGCCAACTATGTCAAGAAATTTCTTGGAAGGCTAACTTTGCACATGCATGCATTTTGATGCGCTTCATTACATGATATGAAATTTGTCACATATTAACTAGGAATAAAAATAAACAAACCCATATGATCAAATTCTCTTGAAATATCCACACATATGAGATATGCCATCACCAAACTACTTGCTTGGCTCTTTCTTACCTCATGTAAATTGGGCTATGTGAAAACGCTATCAAACTACTTGGGATCCCAAATTTGCACTTGTATATATATTTTATCTCACTTAGTTTCATGAGATTAGATATAACACATAGAAACTAGGTAAAAATGTGAGCATAACCATATGACCAACTCCCCTTGACTCATCCACATGTGATAATGATGATGTCAGTAAATTGCCTACTTAGATTTTTTGCCTCTAAACCCAAAATGTCTATATGAAAAAAATGATCAACCAAATTAAATCCACTCATGTACATAAGCACTCAAAACATAGAAAACTTATTATAAGACCCCTTTCACATGCTAAATACTCCATCCACATCCTTAAACATCTCTAACCATGTCAAAATTGAAGATCAATAAAGCCTCCTTCAAGCATACTAGGACAAACACATTACACACTTTATAATTATCACTTATACTATCAAGGCACTTCATACACTCACTAGGACATATCCATGACATCATTGACAACTCTTAAATAAAAATAAGAAAAATTACCACCTGAAATTTCTACATTATGCCATAAATAAATTATCAAATTGTTAGATGTTAAGCATGAAAAATACTAAAAGTGGGAGGGGGGTGAATCAATATACTATATATCATATTTATTAATAAAATTCCTTTTCTTTAACCACTTAATAACCCATTTAGGATATGCAATAAAACTAAAACAATAATATGCACCACACGAGAGAGAGAGAGAGAGAGAGAGAGAGAGAGAGAGAGAGAGAGAGAGAGAGAGAGAGAGAGAGAGAGAGAGAGAGAGAGAGAGAGATTTACGTGGAAACTTAAAGTGGGAAAAACCACATAGAACAACCTTAAGTATATGAATGAGCACCAAATCAAATTACAAATTTCACAAGCACCAACTTGTAGGATAACCAACCCTTTTGTTGAGCACTAACACAACAACTATTTGTGAGCACCAACCCCTTGCAAAGATTTTTGAGTACCAACCCCTCTTGTGTATAAAACACAACTATCTCTCAATGTTGCTTACTCAACAAATGATAGAAATTTACAATATCTCCTATTTTTCTCTCTTTGAAAAAAAAATACAACTCTTGCATATACAGATAGCTTCTCAAGCCTTTATTTATAGCTTTCTAAATGACCCTTTGTGACCCTTCAATCCTCATGGAAAATGGCACCAAACTTGCATGAACCTTCGTATCCTTGCATTTGAAAAGTCATATGGTGACCCTTCATAATCAAAATCATTCTTTCCTACTTTTGTCTTTATCTTGGTGACTTTTCATATTCCTCAAAGTGTCCCTTCATGGAATAATGCACCGTACCCTCTTTTGTCTTCACATGGTGACTCTTGTAATTCCTCAATATGACTCTTCATTTTAAAATGCATCCCATTCCTCTTTCATCTTTTACCCCATGACTCTTTGACTTCTCCATGGGCCCTCTTTTGACTTATATGCAACTAAAAATATATTCATTAATATTAAATAAATATTAATAGACATTAGCTAAGATATGAATATTAAAAACATCATTAAATGTAATGGGTCCTTTGTCATCAATAATACTAAACCTTTGACATCAATGACAATATTTCCAATAATCTCCCCCTTTGTCATTGATGGAATCCTCAAATTAAAACTACTACATCCTAAAACCTACATATACTACCATCTAAAAAACATATAGTAACTCCCTCTTACTGTCGCAACCTGTACCTATTATTCTCCCCCTTTGACATCAATGGCAAAAGGCCTACTTGGAGCTAACACTTAGCTCCCCCTCAACTGATGTTGAACCTTAATGGCAGAATGTAAAAAAAAGTACTCCAAACTTCTCTTATAGATACTCAAATGTGTCTTTTGTTAGTGCCTTTATGAAAATATCTACAATCTACTCTATAGTACTAATATACTCCATCTTAACCTATTGATCCACAACCTACTCTCTTAAGAAGTGATATCAAATGGGAATATGTTTTGTTCTTAAATGCATCACTAGATTCTTTAAAATATTATTATCACTTGTGTTATCACAAAAGATAGAAATATGTTCATCATACTTTACCTTGATATCTTCCAAAGTTTGATTCATCCAAAGCACTTGAGTACAACACAATACCACTGCAATATATTTTATTTCAGCTGTAGAAAGTGATACTAAATTTTGCTTCTTACTTAAACATGATACTAAGATATCACCAAAGAAGAAATCTCCTCCACTTGTACTCTTTCTATCATCCAAGAACCCTACCCAATATAAATCTATATAAGCAACCAAAGTGAAATCTCTACCTATGAGATACCATAATCCATAATCTAATGGTCTCTTGATATATCTAAATATTCTCTTCACCAACTAAACATGGCTATCTTTTGGAGATGACTGATATCTCTCAACCATACCTACTACATACATGATGTTTGGCCTTGATGTTGTCAAATATAAAATACTACCAATCATAGATCTATACAAAGATTGATCTGAAATAGGTGAATCTTCATCCTTGATCACCTTATTTTCTATACACATTGGTGTGCCAAATGGTGCATAATCCTCAAAACAAAATTTATTCAAAATTTTCTTCACATATTTAATTTGAGATATGAAAATTCCTTTATCTGACTAAAATATTTGCAATCCTAAGAAAAATGACAATTATCCAAGCATAGACATCTCAAATTATTTTTGCATATTATTAGAAAATGATTGTCATATTTTCAATGTTTCCTCCAAAAATAATGTCATCAACATATACCATAATAATTAATTGATTCTCACCTTCTATTTTGATGTAGAGATTACTATCAGTAAATCCTCTCTTGAAACCTTGATCCTATAGGTACTTATCAAGTCTTTCCTACCAAGCTATGGGAGCTCGTTTCAATCCATATAATGCTTTCTTCAATCTACATACATGGCTACTAATATTTAAGAGAATAAATCCCTTCAACTACTTAATGTAGACCTCTTCTTCTATATTCCTATTTAAGAAGGTATATTTGACATCCATCTAAAAAAATTTGAAAATTTTAAACACTACATATGCAAGAAAAATTCTAATAGCCTCTAACCTTGCCACTGGTACAAAAGTTTCTTCAAAACCTATTCCCACAATTTTAGTATATCCTTTATATACTAATCTTACTTTATTACTGGTCACTTCTCCATTTTCATTCAACTTATTTGTGTAAACCCATTGTGTTCCTACCACATTATGATATTTTGGTATAGGCACTAATTCCTAAGTATCATTCCTTTATATCTGATTTAATTCTTCATCCATAGCCTTAACCAAATGCTTATGATGTCTAGCTTCTAAAAAAGTTCTAGGCTGAATTTTGGATAACAAAGAGAAATTAACTTGCTCAAATTCACTTACCATCATTCTTTTGGTGTGAATTCCTTCATTTATGTCCTTGATGATGTTACTTTCATTATGATTTCTCTGAACATATTTGGATGGAGTTTTGGTTTCCTTTTTCTCCTTCTCATCTTCATTTGATTCTTCAAAATCATGCTCTTCAATGATTTCAAGAATGTCTATTGGATCACTAATTCTTTGTGTTCCATCTTCTTATATCCTGACACTTGCACTTTCAACAATTTTCTTGGTTTATTTTTTATAACATTTATAATCTTTAATTTTACAAGAATAACCAAGAAATATACCTTCATCTTCTTTGGATTCAAACTTCTCAAGTTTTTCATCGGTTCTCTTTATGAAGCATCTACTACCAAAAACTTTAAAATAATCAATTATTGCTAGTTTGTCTTTCCATAACTCATAAGGAGTCTTATCAGTATTAAATCTTAATAATTATTTATTCTAAATATGCACTATTGTAGCAACTGCCTCTCTCTAATATTTATCTAGTATCTTAGATTCATTTAGTATTATCCTCACCATCTCCTAAACTATTCTATTTCTGCACTCAACTACTCCATTTTTCTATGGAGTTACGGCTACTGAATAATGTCTCTTTATTCCATAGTCTTCACAAAACTTAATAAATTGATTTGACATGAATTCTCCTCCTCGATATGATATTATACACTTAATATTCAAATTGGGTTCACTCTCAACTAATGCTTTGAATGCTTTGAAATGTCTGAAAGCATCTATTTTTTTCTTTAAAAACATTACCCAAGTCATACATGAAAAATCATCAATAATCAACATGAAATATTTCTCACCTTGAGTACTTTGAGTTCTCATAGGTCCACATAGATTAGTGTGAACAATCTCAAACATCTGAGTGGTCAAGTACTCTTTTGTTTTAAACTACCTTCTAGCCTGCTTTTTATGCTAACAAGGTTCACAAAGTGTGTCAGATGGCTTTGTAATCTTTGGAAGACATTTGACTACTTGATTTTTGCTGATGTTGACAAGATTATCAAGATTTATCTGACCCATTATCTTGTACCTTAGCCAACTTTCTTCAATCTGACTCAAATAACATCTTTGACCTTTGATGTCTGATAACATAACAAATTATTGCCTATTCTCCAAGCATTTGCATCAACACATCTGAATCTTTTCTCATAATTTCACAACCTTCTACATAAAGCTTTAGTGTGTGCCTATGATCACACATTTCACTTACACTCAAAATATTATGCTTAAGACCTTCTACATACAAAACATTTTTACTTTTAGTTCTACCATTAACCAAACTCAGTGTACCTTTTTCAATAATTATGGCAGTGTATTATCTCTAAATTGCACCATGTCACCATTGATATTCTTCAAGATTATGAACTTGATTTTGTCTCCTATCACATGCCTCGAACATCCACTATCAATGAACCATGGATTTTCTTCATTTCTTGCATGCAAAGTTGTCTATACCAACATAGATTTTTTAGGTTATTTCCTCTACCATGAACCTATCTAAACTTTCTTCTTAATGAATGAAGCCTTGAAACTCTGGTCCTTCTTAATTGACTCAAACACACTTCTACAATACCAATCTATGTGTCTAAAGTTGTTACACTTGTAACATATTATGGCCTCTTTATTAAATCCTAATAGAGGATCAAAAGAGTTGTGGCTTCTTCTTGACTCTGCATGACTTTCCTGCTCCTTATTTCTAAAATTGTTAGCCCTTTTTTGACATTCTAATTTCTTATGATCATATCCATTAAAATAAAAATAGTAACCATAAAAATAGGAACTATTTGTTTATCTCTAACTTGATTGCCTTTTTTAGCTCCATTCTCTCTAGCCTTCTTTGTTTGAGATGTCCTCTGTATTCTTAACTTCTTCCCTTTTTATTTCTTCTTTTGTAATAGCTTCAACATAGCGCTTTCCTTTTTCCTTATTTGTGAAAGTAGTGGCCTCCCCTTTCCCTTTTTCAAATCCAATACCTATCTTATTTGACATTGATATTTGATTTTCTAATATCTTATTCAACATATTAGTGATATTCTCAAATTTTGAATCATTGGATACTATATCATTGATTGCTTTATTTGTTTTCTCAAGATCTGCTTTTAAAAAAGCAATTTCAATAATGTACCTTTCACATTCTTTACTTACTATTTTCAACTATTCTATTATATCTTATTCATTCTTATTGACTTCTTTAAAGTGTGCTTATAGATCCTCAATTATTTCCTTTAACTCCTTTTCATTTTTATCGATCTGGAGCTTTAATCTTTGATTATTCTTTTCAAGAGATTTTAACTCTTCTAAGGCACAGAGGAGTTCTCTTTCTAGATTCACTTCAGCTTCATCTATTTCTTCTTCTTGATCATCTATACTTTTTCTTTTGGAGGCATCTTTATATATGGCCATGAATATAATCTCTTCTTCTTCTGAATCACTGACTCCACTATCTTCGGTTGAGCTAGGATCTTTAGAATACAAACTCTTCTTCATGAATCCCTTCTCAAATTTTTTTTTGAAATTCTTCTTGTATGTAGACTTTCCTTCTTCATTATCACCATTACCCTTATCTAGTCACTTATCTAAAAAATGTCCAATCTTTCCACAATTAAAACATTTAAAAGGTAATTTTCCTTTCTATTTACCTGTGCCCTTTTTTGGCTTGTGAATGAATAGAGCTCCATTATCATCTTCATCATTTCTAGAACTATCACTTGATTCTTGAAGCCTTCTCTTTCTTTGATGTCCTGAATGTAGCTTTTCTCTTTGATTTTTTCTCTTATTCGATCTACATCTCATATGCCATAAGAATACCATGTAGCTCATCCATCTTTAGCTTGGCTAAATTTTTCATCTCTTCAATTGCCAAAACTTTTGTATCATATCTCAATGGTAGAGATCTCAAAACGTTTTGAACCATAATTGATTATTCTAAATTTTCTCCAAGACCTTGAATCTAATTAACTATTTTATCAACCCACAAAAGATAACTTACTATATTTTTTTCTTCTTCTTCCATTTTCAAACTCTTAAACTATATTTTGAAAGTTTGAAGCTTGGCTTGCTGAATCTTTCCATCACCTTTATAAATATTCTCAAGTTTTGTCCAAGTTTCATGAGCATATTTACATTTCATAACTTTAACAAATTCTATTTCACATAAACCACATATAATAGAATTTAAAGCTTTAGCATTATTTTCACTCACCTTATTTTCTATCAAATTAGTTACAAGTATATGTGGCTCTTCATATTCCTCTACCACTACTTGCCATATGAGGGCCATCAAATAATTCTTCATCCTTATGCACCAAAAAATATAATTTGTCTCATCAAACAAAGGTTCCTTATTTATATAAAAACCTTCATGTGATCCAGCCATCATGCTTTTCTATTCTACATTCAAGCTGTAAAACTTTTTCAAAGGAACCTACTCTCATACCAATTATTAAGAATGAAATATACTAAGAGGGTTGGGGTGAATAAATATATTATATATCATATTTTTTAATCAAATTCATTTTCTTTAACCATTTAACTACACATTCAAGATATGCAATAAAACTAAAACAATAATATGCACCACATGAGAGAGAGAGAGAGAGAGAGAGAGAGAGAGAGAGAGAGAGAGAGAGAGAGAGAGAGAGAGAGAGATCAGATTTTTACATAGAAACCTAAAGTGGAAAAAACCATAGAGGACAATATCAAGTATAGGAATGAGTACCAAGTCAAATTACAAAGTTCATAAGCACCAACTTTTAAGATCACCACCCCCTTTTCCAAGTACCAACATAGTAACTATTTGTGAGCACCAACCCATAGGAGCAGCAACCCCTCTTGTGTATAAAACACAACTATCTCTCAATGTTGCTTACTCAAAAAATGATAGAACTCTACAATATATCTTAATTTTCTCTCTTTGAAAAAAAATAAAAATCATGCACTCTCTTGCATATATAAATAGCTTCTCAAGACTTTATTTATAGCTTTCCAAATTACCTTTGGCATTCATCCTTTGTGACCCTTCAATTCTAATGGAAAATGGAGCCAAACTTGCATGACCCTTCGTATCCTTGCATTTGAAAATTCATATGGTGACCTTTCATAACCAAAAAAATTATTTCCTCTTTTATCTTTATCTTGGTGACTTTTTATATTCCTAAAAGTATCCTTTTATAAAAAAATGTGCCATAACCTCTTTTTTCTTCACATGGTAACTCTTGGAATTCCTCAAGATGACTCTTCATGAGAAACTGCATCCCATTCCTCTTTCATCTTTACCTCGTGACTCTTTGACTTCTACATGGTCCCTCTTTTGACTTATATGCAACCAAAAATATATTCATTAATATTAAATAAATATTAACACACATTATCCATGATATGAATAGTAAAAACACCATTAAATGCAATGGGGAATTTATGACCAATAATACTAGACCTTTGACATAAATGACAATATTTCCAACATTATATGCCAATTTTATTAAATATTTTGATTTTTTTAAATTGGTGTCAAACATTTTTCCCATTCTCATAAAAGTTACCATGGTCATTCATTTATGCATTGACTTCCAAAATCTTAACCTCACATTTCCCAAAGATAATTTTGCATTACCTTCAATAGATGCCATCAAAGATTCCACTATTGGATATGAAATGTTGTCATTCATGGAAAAAATTTCAAGCTACAATAAAATTCACATATCCCCTAAAGACCAACACAAAACAACATTCACTATGGAATAGGTCACCTGTTTCTATGTTAAAATTCCTTTCAACCTTAAAAATGTTAGAGCTACTTATCAACATGCCATGACACACATTTTTAATGATCTTATACACAAAATTGTGTAAATCTATGTGGATGACCTCATTTTCAAATAAAAAAGTTGCACCACACATCTCACCAATCTAGCTGTCATTTTTTATTCATTAATTAGGTATAAATTTAGACTCAACCCATGTGTGTATTTGGCATTACATCTAGTAAACTATAGGGGTGCTTGGTCTCTCTTCATAGTATTGATGTCAATCCCACTAAAATCAATGATATAGGAAATAGTCTTATTCCTCACTCCACTCTAGATATTCACATTTACCTTTGCAAGCTTAGGGAAATCCAATGATGTTTCCTAGAGATGTCTTATCACATATACTCTATTAATTCCATTTTAAATAAATTTAATGCTCTAGAATGGATTGATCCCTATTAAAATGCCTTTGAAAACATGAATGAATATTTTCCCCATCTTCCCACCCTTTGCCCAGCTTCTAATGATTGTCCCTTAATTTTGTGCACCTATTATACTCCTATATTAGTCGAACCAATGCTTTCCCAACAAGATTTTACCAAAATAAAATACATTATTTACTATATTAGTGTAGACCTCATTTATTATTAAAAATGTTATACTAAAGTAGAATGTGATTTCCTTGTTATTTACATTGCAATAGAAAAGCTTTGTAGTTATATGCTTTAACAAATCACTTATGTCATTGTCCATTCCAATCCACTTCATCATTTTTTATCAAAAGCATTTCCACTTGGATATATTATTTGAAAATAGATGGTTCTCTTGATGGAATTTGACATTTGAACCATAATACAAAAATATGTCAAATGGAAAGTCATTGCCGACCAACTTGTAATAACACCCATACCCACTAAAAATGACCTTCTATATAATATCTATAAAAATAACATTCTCTATATTAAAATTATTAATTAAGATATCTCTCTTAAATATTATTTCTATAATTTCACTACTAATTTCAAGGTAAATAATCAAGAAGATACCAAAATCATTATTAATACTACTAAATCCAATGTAGTTATTTTAGAGCTTCCTCAAGTCACCATTGATTTACATGAAGATGCCTGAACCCTCCAATTTTATGAAACTAAATACCTCAAAAGTGTTGGGAAAGGTTGTATTCTAAGTAATCCACACGGGAATATCATCTCTCTATATTTTATGATAACCTTTGATGTCACTAATAACATGAAAACATATGAATCTCTAATCTTTGGTATGAAAGTGACACTTGACTTAGATATCCCATTTCTACACACTTTGGGTGACTCCCAGCTTATCTTACTCCAAGTTAATGGTGATTAAATATTCAAAAGTGAAAATATTATGTCTACTCTTTAAGTGGCAACAACCCTTACCAACAAGTTTTTCTCCTTTACCATTGAGCCAATTCCAAGAGATTAGAACTCAATCAATGATTCTCTTATCTCTTTAGTAGTTCTATTTCATCCTCATTAATTACTTAATGATTCCCAATTTCTTTATAAAATAGTAAAGACACCATATTCTATTTAGCCACATGATTTTTTCATTTATGACATTTGATGCTATCACTATTCATCAAATCCCATGGTACAAAAACATCATCCAATTTATTGAACATCAAACAAATTCTCTAGACATAGATTATTGTGAAAAGGATAAAAATACATAAACAAGCCTTTAAATATGTATTTCAATACAACACCCTTTATTTCAATAATGTGGATGGTACCATGCTCTAATATGTAATGCAAGAAGAATTTCCTCCTTTCCTTGAACAAGCACGTTGGGGCATTTATGGTCACTCTAGTGGACATTTTACAACACATAAATACTTAGAAATGGGATATTTTTAACTTACTTTAGAAAAGGATGCTATCAATTTTTCCAAAAAGTTTAATCTTTACCAACTTCATGATGATTTAATCCATTCACCACTAGATGAGCTCCAAACTATGAAATGTCCTTGACTATTCTCTATGTAGGGATTAGATCGCATTGGTAAATTACCTCAGTCATAATATGGTCATGTTTTTATCATTATTTCTATTGAATATTTTATTAAATTTCTAGATTCCATGACTCTTTTCAATTTCATGTTAACCACTATTTCTAAATTTATCCTTAACCAAATCATTTCTCCCTTTGGAGTTCCCCATACTATCATTTTGAATAATGGTAGTCATTTCAAAAACAAAGACATGAAACAGTTATGTGATAGATTTAAAATATCCCAAAAATTTTACACACCTTACCATCCACAACTCAATGGCCAAGTTAAGGCCACTCAAAAAATTATCAATAAAATTATATGAAATACCATCCAAGAGAATCGCAATGTTTTTAAAGAACCCACTAATGCACAATTTTTGAAGAAATACTTTGCTTAAATATTTCCCTTCTTATCATACTTCTATATGTTGTCCTAAAAACACTTTTTTAGGATTTTTACATGGATCTCACCCTCTGTCTCGGTTTATTTTTACCCAAACCTTAGTGCTTTCCCTTGGTCTTTTAGTTTATTTATTTCATGGGTTACATTGTAATATCCTCGATAGGACCCAATTTTCCTCATGAATTCCTTTTTTTTTCATATATTGACTTTTCACATCAAATTTTTTATCTTCCAATATTTTGATCACCCACTTGGGTTTCTCTTTTGTGAGTTATACATTAATGTTAAGTTTGATGTCAATGATTTCAAGGTGAATCTGGTGAAGATTCATGATGAATGGTCTATGAGACATGAGCTTATGTGATTGATGTGACAAGGAAGCCATATGACAAGAGAGAATTTAAAGGTAACTTAATGTATTTTTATTGATAGAGAATTTGAAGGAAACCTAATGATTATTCTATATTTTATCTCAAGTTTTAGGTAAAGTGAGTGTTATAACATTTTTGAGTACTAGTTCTTGAGTACAAGGTGTCTTGAGAAGCCTAGTCTAACAATCACAGTCATATCATGATCATATGCATGGTTAGAATAAAGAGGTATGTACATAGGTATGAAATTATATAAGGAGAATGTAAGTCATGTTAGTAAGGTGTATAAGAATAAAAGAGTGTTTTAAGATTAGTTGTTAAGCTTCAAGTGCTTGATAATCTTAGTTATGGCACTAGTCATAGCTTGCAAAGTCCTAGTGAGAAGGTTTGAGCATGGTGGCCTAGTGAGATGGATGCAAAGAGGAATAAAAGGCTATATAAGGTTACTTGAGCATGAATATAAGGCATTGGAGTACTCAATAGAGTTTTAAGGTGAGCCTATAGGGGTAAGACCTTAAGTCCAAGTCTATAACTAGACTAGTTCTAGACCGTGCTTGACCTAATGAGGTGTCATGAGGTGTTGTCAAAGCCTATAAAGGATGTAAATCAGTGTTTTATCATGAGAGAGGTTTTTTTAGTTTTATAATGAGGTTGATAATGTATGTAAATATGTATGAAGGTCAATTCCAAGGCTTAATGTGACTTGTGAGTCAAGGTCTAAGAAAATAAAGACAGAGATGGTGGCCAAATGAGTTATGAGCTTCAAATTTCAAGATAATAATGAGCATTGAGAATTTTTGATGGTATGATAGATTGTACCAGGTATGTTGACCAAGCTTGAGGTCAAATTTTGAAGGTTTAGGATTGAAAATGTGTTTTAAGGTATCTCAAGTACACAAAATGAATGGTTCTCAACCTGAGAAAGACTTTAAAGTGTTCATTGGCACATGAAACCTAAACATGGTAACCTAATATATTAAGGAGATATGGGGAGGGTCCTAGATAATATCTATAAGTATTAGTTTTGAAAATAATGGATGTTCTTTTATGAATAATCATTAATACCAAAAATAGTGTTAACCCTCTCTAAAACCCTAATAATGACTTGATGTGAAATATATTGTTATAAAGTGATAAAAATGGATTTGTATGGATATTTAAGATATTTAAGGTTTTATTTAACTCTCCCAAATGCCTCCAAGTGTGACTAGTTTGTCAGGTGATGAGTGGACCTTATATGAAAGGCTTTGTTTTATAAAGATTTATTGTAGCAGTAAAATTTAACCAAGTCAAAATTTCTAAATGGATTGAGGAAAAATATTGAGACATGTAATTTTTTTCCATGTTTTTTCCAAGTAGGTTCTATCCCTAAAGTTTATCAAACCTATCATCCAAAACAACCTATCACTAATAGGCCTAATGGTGAAAATAGTGAAAAAACTAAGCATAAGTGAGAAGTTGATTAGGGATGTGTTATCATGGAATATAGATGAATACAAGTACATTAATATGTTATTATATAATTTTAATTTAGGTTTGTGTTGGATATAATTTTTAGAGTTTAGTGGATATGATGAAAATGTTGCTCATAAGTTGACCTATCTAGTTCAGATGAGACATTGAGGTACAAAATTATGAGATTGGTCTATAAGAATAATATTTCTATTTGACCATAATATATTTATATATAATAATGGTATAATTATATTATAATATAATACACATTAATAAATTGTCTTTGTAAATTTTCATATAGGTGTTAAAGGTCATTATCACCGTGACTATGCTTCAAGGTAAACTGACAGTTCTAGGTAATCAAGTTGTAATGTTGAGTTTAAGGCTCTATGCCCTGAGTTTAAGTTTATAATGTACATGATATTATTTTTTGAGACATTTATGTTCTATAAATTATTTTTATAAGTTTTTAGATTCAATGAATGAGGTTGAAACATTGAAGCCAAAATGGCATGTCTAGCTAAGTGAGGTCTAAGATAGAGAAGGTCAACAAATTGATTTACAAGACCAATAGTTATCAATACAGATTATGATATTTAAAAAAATATATATTATGATGTATTAAGATAATTTTAATGAATTTTAAGTCATTAATTTTTTTCTGTAGGGTGTCAAAATTTCAATTTTCCATGACTGTGTTTTGAGGCTAGTTGGTAGTTCAGAGTGAGCATTTTGGAGAAGAGAGTTTGAGCATGTATACTTTGATTTGAAGCATAAAATAAAGTTTTTTATGACCCTAAGGTAATATAATTTTTATATATGTTTTAAAAAAAAAATTATGTTTATGCTTCAATAGTTCAAGATAGACTTTTTCGGTATGCACATGCTTAATTGTGAATAGTACTAATGGCATGCTTTAAGTGGTGATTTAAGATAAAAGGTGTTATATATATTATATGATATTATAATGGGTATATTTAAGTGTAATATAATACTTTTATACCATGTTAGGTGTTTGAATATGTTCCAAGGAGGGCAAAGCATAATGTGTCCTAAGTAAACCTAATGGGATTAGGTCTCCATGAGACCTAAAGTTGAGATAAGGCTTAATTGAGGTATGCCATACTGAAAGGGACTAAAAAAAAATTTGATACATGTTTTTTATATATAAATATATATATTCCATGTCCATCCTAAGGGTTTAAAGGTATTTATCCAACCAAGAATGATATGAATAAGAGACTTGTATAAATACAAGGTAGTTTTAGGCTTATTTAAGAGTGTAGAGGTTAAGCAAATAAAATAACATATTCAGAGCATAAGAAGGACTTGTATATTTTAATATGAGTGTATAAGATCTAATATAAATATTTTATAGAGTTTTTATGCCTGAAAATCAAGGTCATATGATCTAATCAAGTCAAGAAGAGGACTAATTGAGTGAAGAAGCCTGGAAGGTAGTTTGAGAGGGGTAGAAGAGAGAGAAGAGATGAAGAAAGAGATAATTATCTATTGTATGATAAATAAAGTTTTATGAAGGTGATCAAGGGTTTTAGGTGGATGAGTTGGTGATGAGTCATCTAGTGGTTTGGTTCCTCCTTTCAAGTGGGTGCTTGTTAAAGCCTAGCTGAGTTGGTGCTTAGCTAGTTAGGGTTGGTGCTCTATGTGAAGTTGGTGCATCAATAAAATTAGTTTTTGTATTATATATATTAGTGGTTTTTATTCCCTTTTATGGTTTTCCACATATTTGATGTGTTCTTATGTTTCATACTCTTATGGATTGGTGTTTATGCTTGCTAGATTTGGTTGGTGTTCCATGTGAGGTTAGTGCTTCAATAAAATTGGTGTTTGTATTATAGGACTATAATCAATTTGTATATATCAATGGGTTTTATTCCCTTTTAGGGTTTCCCACATATGTGATGTGTTATTATGTTTCATACTCTTATGGATTGGATTTTATGCTTGCTAAACCTATATGCTTGTTTGATTAGTTCATGATTTCATAAGTGAAGTTGACAAGTAAGTTTTTGAAGATTGATTCACCCCCTATCAATCATTTTTATTCCAATAAGCTTAATTTTTTTTTTTTGGTTAAAAATTGGGAAAAATACTATGTTATCATGTTTCCCTACACTTACATACATTATTATGATAATGAATCATACTTACCTATCACTATATCCCTTTTTCACTTTTTCACATTTTTTGCAATATAAAGTAATTTGAATTATTTCATATTCATTCCCTTGATTTAATTTATTTTACTTCTACCTTGGATAAAATAGGGTCAAAATTAGGATTAAAATTTTATTTCACATGAATAAACAAGACTCTTAAAAACCATTCTCTCTAATTTCTCTTTCTTAGCAACTGAGTCCAATGTTTTCAAATGATAGTCATTTTTAGAACCCATGTTTAGTTTTATGAATCTATATGGAGGAGGAATAAAAAATACCCACAAAAATTTAAAATCCAAATCTTTAAAAATAAAAGATAATTATTAAAAGGAAATATAAAATTAAAAAAGTCAACATCACACTAAAAGATGTGATTTATAACACATCTCTTATCTCCAATCGAAGCTAAAAATCCATAATTGGTTTCATCATAGAGCCTAGGTACATTGGGGTGTGTTAGGGTAATATATTAGGATAAGATAATTCAAAATTCATATATCATGGTACCTACTTTCTCCTACATGTACCCAATCTTTTTAGTAGACCAATAGCTCTAGAAGGGGTCTTGAGGAATGGGGAACATGATGCAGCAAGGTAGGTTCATTTTAATTTTTTATTTATATAGACTTCATGGGATGATATTCATACTTTATTTGATGACCTATGGTTTTTTTTGGTTAGGAAAATTTATTTAGATTCCTTAATGTCAAAAGTCCTCTTGTTTTGATAAACATAATTTCAATGTATTGACTTCAATAAAGAGTTTTTATACTTTGATTTTTATACTTTGTTTCCCATACCACCCATTTCATTTATACCCTTGATAAACAAGTTTTATTCTAAATTTATTTCCCTACTTCTATAATCCCTTTTATTCACATCTTAAAACATGCGTTCACTACTTTGTTTCAGTTTTATCTATTCTTAGAACAAAATAATATGCTTGAGTGACTACAGATTATTTTATTTACACCATTGCTTTACATTTCTAGAATTTCCTTGGTTTTATTTGAATTTTTTTTCATTATCACCCCATTTTTTCAGAAAACTACATCCATTTCTACATTTTTTGTAGTTCCTTTTTTAAGACAACTGTGTCCATTTCAATATTTTTAATACTTAATTTTTTTTTAGACAACTATATCCATTTTTATGTTTAGTACTTTTTTCATTTTTTAGTGAGTTTGAATTGTTACTTCTCACTCACCAATGTTGTTTTCCATTTCCATGTAATTTTTCCATTGATAATTGAGTAAGGATTGTTACTTATCATTCATCAATGTGGTTTTACCATTTACTGTCCATATTTAATTAAGGACTATTACTAATTTCACATTGATATTAGATTTTTTTTTTGTATCCTTAGTTTGATTTGGTTTGTTACCTTTCTTACTTGAGGAATAATTTTTTGAATTTTTTAGTTATTTAATATCATTGTCTTTTTAGTTAGCTGATTTACTCTAAATTTTGGAATGGTCATTTAGTGCTAACTTAGAATTTATCATCCTAGTTTACCAAATTTCCAAGTATGTCATGCCTATACATTTTAGTTATCTTGGTTTTCCAATGTTTTTTTCATTATTTCTCTTTAGTTTTGTATTCTTGGGTTTCTCTAAAGTAGTCCCTGTGCCCTCATTGATCAAAACTATAGACATAATAGACAACCATTCAAAGATGAATGTAATTCAAGGTACACATAAATTACATTTATTTTATTTATTTCATTTCAACCATATAATTTCAGTTATTTTATGATTTAAAATACTACAATTTATTTTGCTTCAAAATTGTGTGTTTTATTTTCTTTCCCTAATTCACCATCCCATGTCACACCTATGTGAAACATGATGAGATTAAAGAGTGGAATATGTATACACATAATATTTTTAAAGTTTAATATTTACTAATTCTCTCTCTCTCTCTCTCTCTCTCTCTCTCTCTCTCTCTCTCTCTCTCTCTCTCTCTCTCTCTCTCTCTCTCTCTCTCTCTCTCTATCTCTCTCTCTCTCTCTCTCTCTCTCTCTCTCTCTCTCTCTCTCTCTCTCTCTCTCTCTCTCTCACATAAGAACCCATAAAGTCTCAATTTATCTGGGTGCAAACCTTAAATATTACATAGAGAAAGGGGTGGGCAGGCCATTAGTAATTTACAATATTGTTATTCTTTATAAAACCACTTAAAACCAACACAAACCTATTCTATATAATTCCATAATATTTGACACCTCCCTTAAACACTCAATGAAACTCACTACCTTAAAAAACTCCACCTAAGCTAAAATTTATTTCTGACATTTACTGAGCAAAGTTGGCTTGGGTTGACCCTATACTAAAAATATATGAGCATGTTATGAGACTCGATTGGCCTTGGATGACTTAGTATTATAAATAACTACTTTTATTAATCAATGATATAGGGTTAATTGGGTAAAATCTATCAACTAACCTTTTATAAGGGTTTAGGATTAGTTGCATCTATATTGACACATCCATTTCTACCATTTCATAGAGAGAGATACAATTAACCACTCATTTGTGCTTATTTATAATCTAATATTACACCATTTATACTTGAGGAGTTAGTGCTTACGATTTACACTTAGAGAGGAATATTTTATTATGGAAAAGTCTTAGATGCATTGGCCTTTTTTGGTGATCCTTACAAACTACAATAACCTCTTTCAAAGCACAATTATCCAAGGGAGAGATTGAGTCTCTATGGGTTCATCCTCAAGGTAAGTATATCTAACTCATAATACTCTATTTTAGTAGATATAAGTAGTATAAGTAAGGGATTTTGAATCTATTTATATCTCTATGCATTAGGGTTATATCTATATTGACTTAAGTATAATTATTTTATGTATGTTTACTTTTATGTTTATTACCTCCATTTTATGCCACAAGATTTGGTGAGCACTAAGTTAGATTTTATTTTACCTTGTCATTTACTTTATGAGGATGAAAACATAGGAACTAGCTAGGGTTATCACATGGTGTTTATTGACTATATGATTTGGAAACCTCTA
The DNA here is from genome assembly GCA_037957365.1 of Torreya grandis. NCBI lineage: Eukaryota > Viridiplantae > Streptophyta > Pinopsida > Cupressales > Taxaceae > Torreya > Torreya grandis. The sequence continues at coordinate 40,231 of JARHVA010003751.1, read as the reverse complement.
TAGTGATATTATTGTAATAAGGGATGCCTTGGTTTGGTCTAGTGGATACATCTTGGTCATGACCTCGATTATATAAATGTACCAATAAGTGGAAGGGTAAGTGTGATTTATCTTATTTTAAACTAGGATTGATTTTTAGATCATATTCACTTTCCATTATATATAGTGGTCATATCCTCTAATTTGCACATATGTGTCAAGTTTTTACATGATGGATATTTATACACTTATCCAACAAATAACCAATCATTTAGATATGATAGAGTCATTGAGCCTACTACCCTGATTATATCTTTAGATGGGACATCTCATGTTATCATGGAGTGCCCACTTTATATCATTCATCTAGAGTAGATGCAAACGCATGAGATCAAGGAATCTATAATCACTATTCCTACACTAGTTTAAGATCCTCCTACAACACCATTACCTTCACCCATGATGAAGAATGATAATCTTAAAACACCATTATATTCACCTATGATGGATAATTATCATCCTATAATACTATTGTCACTTAGATTTTCACCCCTTTAGGAGATGCCTAGATCTCATCATCCAAGTGGCACAATAAAAACATCTCACTTATTATGGGTAAACAATTTGATGAGATGAATCTCTAGAAGAGCTAGTTCCCTTGATGCACTCTTTGAAACACTCTCTTAACTATTAAAATTACATGAAAAGGTTTTAAAATACAAACTAATAAAACTACAAGGTGATGCACCAATTTTAAATTTCCTCCTATTGGTTGAAATTATACTACTTAGACCAAAACAAAGCTTTCTTCACACAAAACTCACAACACAAGATAGATTGCTACATCAATGTTTCATATGCTAGGTTTAAAAGGTATTTTGATACTTAGGAGGATAATCAATGATTCTGATTCAAGCAAAACTTTAGTTGATAATTTGGGTTACACTCCAAGTGATAATTTGGGTGATGGTTCTACCCCAATTAGGGGTAGAAATTTTGAGATCTATAACTTTTGAAACATTGCTCTATTTTACTCCCCGTTTGAACTATTACAAATATAAGAATGAGAAAAACATGATGAGATGTCATGATTTATTGTCAGTGGGTTTTGACCCCCAAAAACCCAATGGAAGTTCCCATAATTGTAATTTTAATATCACTATCTAAAAATAGAAAGTTTCTAAAAATAATAATTCCATAATGATCTAGGTAACACTTCAAGCGATAATTCAGGTGATGGTTCTACCTCAATTTTTTGTATAACTTCCAAGATCCATAAATTTTAAACCATATCTCCATTTAACTCCCCATTCGAATCATTGGAAATTTAAGAATAAGGAGAATGAGATGAGATGTCATGAGATATGCTCAATGGGTTTTAACCCCCCAAAACCCAATAAAAGTGCCCAAAATTTAAATTTTAATAGTGAAATATAAAAATAAAAAGTTTATAAAAATAATAATTTCATGATTTAAAACAACACATAATTTGAGAAATTACTATTTTTAGAAACTTCCTATTTTTAGACGACACTATTAAAATTGAAATTATGGGCACTTCCATTAGGTTTTTAAGGGTTAAAACCCACTGATCATATCCCTTGACATATCATCACATCATCCTCATTATTATCTTTCTAATGGTTTGAATGCGGAGTAACATGGAGCTATGGTTCAAAAGTTATGGCTCCTAGAAATTTTACCACTAATTGGGGTAGAACCGTCACTTGAATTATCACCTGAAGTGTCACCCAAATTATTACCTAAAGTGTTGCCTAGATTATATTCCTTGGGGTAATATAGTCATGAAACACTTATAAAACACCTACACACTTAAAATAAAACACTAACAAATACCTATAATAATTACTCTTCTGCACATTTGGTGAACAATCAAGGATAAGATGCTAGAAAAGATCATCTTCTACCAGACAAGGCCAACAAGATTACAAAAACACTCAATTATATATAATTTAAGTAGGAAAATTCACTTGTTTTAACACTTTAATATATATTAAATTATGAAATTGTCCAAGGTTTCACCATCAACCAATGGAGGCTCCTCAAAAGAGCCAAAAAGGTTAATATTTATAGCATTTAGAAGAGGGGTGAGACAAGGGAAGTCCAAATGTCACTTGGAAACATATAAAGTTGACAAAATAAATTAAATTTTCATGATAAATAAGATTTAAATGAACTATTTAATGTAAAAAATCCGAAGTGTCCATACAAGTCATGAAAATTATGAAAAATGGCATGAAACTCATTGTTATAGCTTAGAAAACTATCTTCGTGATTTGGACTTATTTTAACATCCCAAAAATAAATAAGGATATATATTATTATTGGGATGATATGGAATGATTTAAAACATTCCTCTCCATGCATTGGTTCTAGTTCTACTCATCTAGAATCTCTTGGAACAAAGCCATCACTACTTATAGTCTAAAAATTGCTCTTTTCTATTAACCCTCATACTAGGCTTCAAAATTGGATTAATTTTTCCATTAAAATACATATTAATGATTTAATTACACTTTTAAATACTCTCCATGACCTTATAATACTTAGTTACACATTTAAAAGGCTCACACTTGAATTTTTCACCCTTCTCACCATTATGTTCACTATGCCAGTTTTGACCAGCTGAAATGAGAGCTATTGTTTGAAAACTTATAATTTTTTTATAGGTATGAAATCACCATAGGGAGTTATAAAAATTCTGTATTATTCCATTAAACTTGATTTCATCTCTTATAACCTCCTATAAAATTTTTTTTAAAAAAAAAAAAGTCAAAAATACCCCACTTTGCACCTTATCTATATAATTTTGTGTAGGTAAAAAGTATGGGAGGAAGAGTGAGTGAGTAATTTACAATTTTAAATCACTTTCATGGTCAAAATATGTCATTTGGATATCTCTCCAAGCTTGTTTTCTCCATCAAGTCTTAACTGAGGGTTTAGTAGGGTTTTAGGATTTTTTTAGTCTAGGCTTTGTTATTAAATATATGTCATTGTAAGTAACCAAAAATTACATAAAAATGGTTTTAAGTAACCATAATAACATTCCCAAACTCCATTTATTCCCATGCAAATTCTCAGAGGAGATATCAACACTTGAAATCACCCTTTTGAGCTTGTTTCCACCTTTCTTACATGTTTGGACCACCTCTAAGTTAAAATTAGATTTAACATAGTTATATTTTCATACCAAAATATTATAAATGTCTAATTACATCTCATTAACATGTCACAATCATCTGTATAACTCATTAAGAGCTAGAAATGAGTTTGGACTCCTAATTGGTTCTAGGTTCCTTCAAGGCCTAATAGATTTAGCATGCACCTTATATGTTTGGGCTATTTGGACTGATACTTAGTGGTTTAGGTGATATATTATTAATTTCAAAACATCATTAAATCTTAAAAAGTAACCACACAACTTTCCCAGTGCTCCTTTTCACCTTTTACTTTCATTCACCAACTAGGCTTAAAGGAAGCTTATCTAGTTCGAGTATGTGCAAGGGTATTTGGGTTATTTTGAGAGGTATGAGCCTAAAATAATGTTTAATATAATTTAATATAATTCCATAAACCTCATAATATTTTTTATAATTTTCCAAAAGATTCCTATCAATCCATTTTCGCATTTTGATGTCATTAGCTTGTTTTGTCAAAACCAAATTTTTCTTGACTAGCTGACTTTTGAGATAAAATAGTGAGGTATAACCCTCTTCCCAAAGTAAAATTAAATATTTTTAGAGTTTTATAAGGTCATAATTATTATCTTTACCAAATTTATTATTTTAATTAACTCATTTAGGTACCTAACCAACTCAAAATGCCCAAAAAGTGACTCTAAAAAGACTTTTTTGGTATTTTTTTCCTTCTTCCCGAGAATGGCCCCTCAAGGCTAAATATAATAATATTAATATTTAAAAACATGATAATAATCTAAAATTAATGCTAATTAATCTTTAAATTCACCTAAAACAACTCTTCTCCTTTATATTCTTCATTTCTACCCATTGAGCAACATGGGTTTCCTAGCTCACCTGTACAGACTACAACTTTTAGGAAATAAGAAGAGTATGTGATCATATTTGAAGGGGTATTAGAGACTATGTAAATTTTTTTTTGATCAATCATGAACCATTCTTAGTTTTTATGAAAACATAACTCTCTTCCTAATCATTTTCATCTCTCAAACCTCAATTCATACCCAAGACTACAAAATGACTGTTATAGGTGGATACAAGGCTATAAGAGGTTTGGATAACCTCATTTCATCATTATAAGAGTTCATGGAAGTTATAATGATAATAATGGAGGTATTCACAAGATATTACATCATTTTAACTATGATTTTTCCTTTCATATTCACCTTAAGGGATACAAACTGAGTTTTCTCTAACTGTAAATCCCAACCTCTTTGACCCTATAGGTGAGAATATTAGCTATTAGACTTAGGTTATGATATAGACTTAAATTGAAGTTTTACAGTAATATTATATCTATTTCCACCTTTTATCCATTTTTTATGAGCTAATATGACATCAAACACTTTCCTTGAGTCACTAACAACCTTCCCAATTATAGGTGCATATTTCTCTATGTGTGGACACCTGTAGGTGGTCATAGTGCTTGAAAAACTATGTATTAAATTCATATTAATGACCTTAATTCAATTTTTATACCATTAAACCAATTGAAAAATTCTATCCATGGGAGTGTGTTCATTATTTCTCCTTAGGGTGTCAAAAGGCCACTCACAACTACAAACTTGTATATGCTAGTGTAGGGTTTTAGTGTTTTTAAGGGCATATTTGAGGCTCTCCATTTACACCTTCCACTCACCTTCTAGAATCCATTATTGAAAAAATCCATATCCATGATTTAATATATCAAACTCACCTATTTAGATTATTTATAAATTTTTTCAAACATGTTATAGGGTGCTTACAAAAACCCCTCATACCTTTATTTTCTCATATTTGGGATTTGTTCTCAAAACTCAGTCATTTGCCCTTTGAACATGGTTTACCTTTATATTTTTACATAAAAAACACCAATCAGGTATTCAATGTTAGATTCACCTACTATAATCCAAAATAAGGCTATTTTCATGTTTCAAATCCCCATCTAAGAATTATCAAAATTCTATGATACACCTATAAATGGGCCTTCTTACCATAGGCAGTGAAGTAAACTAAATAATATACAAGGTACTTATCTTTTTTAACACCTCATATGTCCTCATCAATATTTAAATGAACACTATCAATCTTGAAATATTGACACATTTCTCAATCCCTTATCTTTAGCATGACCTCAATAAAAGGCCCTTGTAGGTGTGCATTAGTTGTATGTAGGTAGTGATCATGGAATATAGTAATAAGGGTGGATAAAATGCCTCATGGGAATATAAAACTCATTTAAAACCTTTCCAATAAATTATTTACATTAAATATACTTAAATACAAGTTTCAAAACATTTATTCCAACATGAAATCTCTTGAGAACACCTAGAACAAAATAGGCAGGGTGTTTAATGCCTGTTTTAGCATGGTGAATGAGCTTGTGGCTAGACTTTCAATTTCCCAAATATCCAAATGAAATCTCTTAAATTATTGATGGATTGGAGAACTGATATAATATAATTACCATTCCATGAACAAAATAGACAAGCTCATATATGTGATTGCAAGTAGGAAAGAGTGAAAAGTTGACAATGAGGAATGACAAGATTAAAAGTTACTCCAAAGTGTGATATGGTGAAACCAAATATTAAAGGAGGTGAAATATATGGCCTTAAGACTTTTGAGACACCGTATTCTAACTACATGATACCTTTATAGGATAACAACATTCTGTAAACAAGAACTTTGATTGAGAATGTATATGGTGGCACCTTTTTTTCAACATGGACTAACTCACTCATCAAAATACCATGAAAAATTAAATTTAAGTATAAATATAATTTTCTAACATCCTCTGGAGTCAACATCACCAATTGGTTTATACAAAATTGAACAAAATGGATAAAAATCTATAAGGTGTATGAAATAGCAAGTAAAAAACATAGTCAACTTGTAAAGGATGATTTATAAAGCATGATTAATCAATTTTTTCAATATTTATATGGAAATTAAGGTTTATATGTGTACTATCACCTCCTAAAATCATTTTCTCTAAAAAAATTTTAATTTTTCATACAAAGCACAAATTTGATGGTCACTTTTGTATGTCTAAAATTGCAAAGAAGGAGAAGAATGGTTTTGGAATTAGAAATGGAACTTAAAAAGAATTTAAAATGTTTATATGAGTTTTAGGAATATGAAGAGATGCTCCATCACCTTCTCCCATGTGTCACTTTCCCTCATGGGTTGGATAAGTGCCAAATGCTCTCTTTTTCAGTTTATTTCTTGAGTTTTAATTAAAAAACCTACAATATTCTAATTTAAGTGACATACCTGATATGTAATATAACCTTATTGACATTTTAAGATAAAAAAGGACACTTTTTCACCTTCAGAATTATGCCACTTGCATTTATGACCCTTAAAATCTACTAAATGACTCAAAATGATAAATAAACCTATTAGACCATGACTAACGATAAAAATGCATTATATAACATTAAATTCACTATAATATATCCTATGATAAATATTTAGACCCCTAAACATATAAAAAACCAAGTTTTTTACATATAAGGGTCTAAATTTGAACAAAAAGTAAAATTTGGTCAATAAAATGGTGACTCATAGGGGTAGTATGTCTACTATACTAAAGACCAGTAGCCTTATCAATCCATGGGATAGGGATTCAATGAATTAATGAAGATATCTAGAAATTATTTTCCTAAAATAGACAAAAACAACCATAACACACCAAGAAAACACAAGACAAAGCAAGACATAAACAAGACTCACACATGTCTATAAACACTTAGGGAAAATAAGGAAAATAACAACTATGTACAAGGCGAGAGGATAAACTTATTAGAAATGTTTGAGATATATCCCATTTATTGGGATATGAAGCTCCTCTCCATCTAAATTTTAAATTTAGAAAGCATTGTGTTGATTACATTGAGTGATGACATAAAGGCTAATCCATAAAGCATCTAACTTTTTGTGTCTTTTAGGCTTAGCCCTATACTCATCCCACTTTAGAATAATGTCTCCCTCTTGGAAGATTCTTGACATGGTTTTCTTGTTAAATTATCTCTTTGTTTGACCTTGGTGAGATCTCATAGTTTACATAGCTTGATCTCTTATTTCCTCAAGCTCCATCAACTCACACGACCTAACCTCCATGATTTAATTTTCCTTCAACTCTAGCTGGTAAGTTAGATCTAAGGCTGGTAGCTCAAGTAAAATAGGTAGTCTAACTTCTCTCCCAAAAACAAGTGTATATGGTGAGTTCTCATGACTCTTTTGGAGGTGATTCTATCATCCCAAATAGCTATCTTCAACTTAGAATGCTAAGTTCTTTGGTTTTCATCCATTATCCTCTTGATGATCCTTATTATATTCTTATTAGTGGACTCAACTATTCCATTCCCTTGTGGATTATAGTTGGAGGAAGTACTAAGGTATATTCCATGCTTCAAATCCCACTCACTTGTCCTCATTCCAAGGAAAGCCAATGCATTGTCTAAAATTATTGTTAAAGGATCCCAAAATCTTGTCACTATGACTTCATAGAACTCTAGAACTAAACATTCATTTTATTTATTGAGAGATATAGCCTCCACCCATCTTTTGAAGTAATCCATAGCAGTTAACACCCACTTTTGGCCAACACTAAAAGGTGGGTTAATCAAGTCTATGAGATCTACATCCCATTGCATAAAAGGTTGGTCTACCTATATGATAAAGAGCCAAGGATGAAATATTTAGTTTAACATCAAAGAGAAAAAAATTTTGACACTTCCTTACCTAAGCATGGGTGTATTTGAACAAGCTAGGACAAAAATATCTAGCTCTCATAATCTTATCAATTATGGTTCTTAGAGAAAATTAACCACCAGCTGGTCCATCATGAAACTTAAGCAATATTTTCTCAAATCAATATGATTCAAAACATCTCAATAACACACTAGATAAGTCCTTCCTAAAAAACATTCCATCAACAAGTACATACGAAATAGATTTTAATCTTAAGTACCTTCTTCTAACTCTATATAGGCCTTGTGGACACTCACAATTTTGAAGAAAATGGATCAGTTATTGTGTCTAAATCCTCATTTATGAAGATTTAGTTTTCATAGGGTCATTATGGAGGGATAATGACTTATTTTTTTTCTTTCAAATCTGAATCAAGGTGATCACATAACCCCTTTCCTTTCACTAGCTTAGTTTTCTTGATTTCTACATCATACTCCATAACTTTTATGATCCAACAAACTCTTTTTTCATTTAAATATCTTCTCAAAAGGAAGTCTTTGACACTAGGATGAGGTAATAGTATGTGAATCTTGTTATTAGATAACATATGCCTAAACTTATTTAGACTTCTAACAATTTAAATTACTTGCTTCTCTACATAGGTGTATCTTACCTCATAACCTTCCAAACCTTGACTAAAGAAGGGAATAGGGTGCTCCAAGTTTTCTTCATTTTATTAAGTGATCATGTAATAAATTACCTCATCATTTCCAAAGGTAAAAAAATTGAATTCCTTTTATAAATTAGGACTTTCAAGAGTTAGAGCTTGAGAAATAACTTGTTTAATCTCTTTAAAAATATCTTTCCTTCTTCTTGTCCAAGTAAGCACTTCATCTTTCCTTAGCATAGAGGTTAAAGGCTTGACTAAATTATAAAAATAAGGAATAAACCTCCTTATGAAATTTATTTTTCCAAAAAAACATTGAAAACCTTTCATATGTTTGGGAACAGTTAATGCCAAGATTGCACTCACCCTTTTAGGATCTATGGATAAGCCTTTCTTTGAGACAATGTCTCCTAAAAGTTTGCCTTCATGGATTAAAACACACACTTATTTGGTTTGAGAGAGATTATAAACTCTCTACATTTCTCATAAATCTAACCAAGGTGATTCAAGTGATCCTTTGAATCTTTGGAGAAGACCATGATATCATCAAGATACACCAACACTATATCATTTATTAGACCTTAAAAATACATATCCATTACATGTTGACATATTTCACCAACATTAGAAAAAACAAAAGGAACTTTACTATAATAATATGTACCCTATTTAGTGGTAAATTTTTTCTTATATTTGTCGCTTTCTTTCACCAAAATTTGATTATACCCTAAGTATACATCAATGAGTGAGAACCTTTCACTACATGCCACAACTTGAAAAATTTACTCCATGGAAGGAAGGGGATAATGGTCCTTCAAGGAAACTCTATTCAAGTCCTTAAAATTGACACATAACCTGATTTCCCCATTCTTATTCCTTATCAACACTAATTTTACTAACCAAGATGAATGCTTAATAGGAAAAATGATCTTAGACTAAATCAACTTTGTATTTCCATTTTTGCAACCACTACATCCATCACTTATTTAGTGTAATGCAATGTCCAAAGTGCAGATACATCCCGTGTGTAACTCCAAAATTATAAAATGGTTTAACCTCTCAAATCTCGGGTCTTAGTGGGAGTGGTTGAAGTCAATGTTAGGATATGAAACCCTAGGTTTAAGTTTCCCTATAGAACTTGAGGAAGGTAATTAATTACCCCTCATAATCCAAGTTTTCATAAAAGTAAAAGACATAATAGAAAGACTTTAGGTTCACTTTCAAGATCACCCAAAGTATTACGAGTCTTTGGGGAGTGCTTTAGATGACATCCTTTCTATGCCTCAGACTAGGTTTTTTCCAATAAGGATGGGCACTTTGGATTCCAAGGGTTCTCTAGAGGGGACAAGTGGAAGAGAATACATATGACATCCCTCTCTTTGCCAAAAAATTATTTCAAACAACTATTGAATGATAAAACTTGGAAAGATGAGTCCATTTTTAATCACCACTTTGAAAGATTGAGTGGTGTTATTTTGACCCCTTGGTCTTAAGTTGTAACTTTGAAAGTCTAACTATAAAACATTCATTTTAAGTACCTAAATGTTTCATTAAGTACTAAAATAAAGTTCCTAGTTCATTTTAAAAGCATGCAAAAGATGGTCTAAAACATGTTTTTATCAAATTCCCAAGCTTGAATATGCAATAAAAATGTTAAAAAGTATCCTTTAGCTTTGAATCTAATTTGAAAATAAAAATAACAACTTTGAAATTTGAGGTCTCTATTACAAAATCAAAATTACCCAATCAATATCATTTTTTCCTACAAAATCACCACTCTCAAATAAAAAAACACAGAAAAATGAAATATCACTATTTCAGATGAAATCACTAAACTAGATGATGATATCATTGGTTGTAGAAAGAAAACATAAAAAAATATAAAATCACCATTCATATGATGAAATCACTATTATGTGAAATCACAACTCAAAATGTTGAAATAGCTGCCCAAAAGAGTGATATCGCTGCCAAAAAGAATGATATCACTACCTAGAAGGATGATATCACTTCTCTAGATGACAATATCATTGCTCAAGTCCATAAAGTCTTTGTTTAGCTAATAGTGATTTTTTTTACACAAAATTGTAATTGCATAACAATGATATCATTCCAGAGAGCAAAATTGAGGTTTTATAAACAAAAACATTATTAGAAAAATGGAAAATTAAGTTAAAATTTCACTCTTTTAGCCCTCCAAGTCCAGGAACTTGCATGGAGAGAATTAATAGGTTGATTGAGAGAGTCTTGTAAGAAAATTTTTGGATTTAGGTCCCATCAAGCATGCCATTATGTGAAATATGAAATAGAATCAAGAGAGGTGATTAGTATTGAGTTAGTCCCAAAATGAAAAACAAGTTGAAAAAAACACATTAACTAGCATACATCTTTAGGCCTAGTTAATAGGGGATCTTAGTTAATTAAAAAAAATGTAAAGAACAACTAAAATGAAAAATAAAACCTTATTTCACCTTCCTTAGATGATCTAAAATTCTTGTTGTAGTGGTTTAATCAGCTTTGTGCTCATGAAGTCTATATCAATGGAAGCTTGACTACCTCCATCTCTTCTTAGCACCTTGTGTGGATTTGGCTTGGTTTGGCTTGGATAAATGTTTTAAAATTATAAAACTAATTCTAATGAAGCTTTGGAATAAATTCAAAATTATAACTTTAGCATATGAGACCTTAAAATTCATGTGGCAAGGCCTCCTATTTAAAGATTTTGGAAAATGGCTAGAATCAACCTAAACCATGCATACAAAGATTGAGATGTGTGGATAAGGATTAATATAATTATGTAATTAAAATCCATAAATAGGCTAACCAATACTTTGGATAGAGTGGAATTTAAGAGGTATGGGAGGGGTTAACCTTGATATTTTATGCATTTATGGCCTAGGGATGTCTTCCTAAGAAATGATATCACCTAATGATGCAGTTAATAAAAATCAATTTAAAATAATAAATATTAAATAACTCTCATGGAAAATTAACTTAAGAAATTTATTTGGTTTAATTAGCCTAAAACATGATTAAGCACTTTGATGTAAAAACCTTGGCAATTTGTGCATAAACTAATCAAATTCATAAAAATATCTTGTTACTAGGTTGAAATTTGACAGGATTAAAATTGGAAGTCAATGTTAGATGCATTAGATCCATTATACCATTTAGGATGTTTCCAACACAAAATAACAAAGGCACATGTCTTGTGAAATATATTTGATAGAAAAGAGCAATTTAGAGCACCCAGGTGCAAAATTAGCATTTTAACTCAAAATGATTTGATCAAAGTTAGCTACTTCATAAATTACATTATCCCATTTAGTTACAATCTAATCAAAATCAGCACTTGAATATATTAATTTCAACTCATTTAATGTGTTTTAGTGTTGTTATGCCAAATTGTGTAATTTGGTATAAATTGGTCAAAATCCTAGTTGAAGGTCATCGATGGCCAGATTTAGGTGTCTACATACCTGTTGCCACCTCTGGAGCCTCTCCCTATATAGCATGTCATCTCCTCACCATCCTAGCTTATTTTCTCACTATATCTCTCTTTTCCCTCCTTCACAAGTCAAAATGACAAATGACTTATCTTTTCCCCTATTTAAAAATACTTTTGAAAATGCAAATCATTTAATTATTGTCATATAGATTTCTTATTTTACTTTTATATTTTTTTTTACTTATCCATTTTACAAACCATAAAAAGCATTAGATTCATGATGATGTAGAGATTATTATCTTCTATCATATGCCTATCCTCATATTATTTTTATTATTGGTGATTTTTTGCACTAACTTCTATAGGTTCATCTAGTATTCTCTATATTGGACACCTTCACATCTATTGCAGTATACTTATATATCTATGGAACTATGGAAAGTTAAAGTTATGTTTTTTCAATTTAATCCTTTCATTTATCTTATTTTTCACTTAATACACTTTACTTAGCATCAACATTGTGTGTTATCATGTTTTATCTCAAAGCATCATCCCGTGTTGCACTTATGTGCCATGTGATGAGCTTTGAGTGGGGCATATGTATACACATAATATTTTCAAACTTTTATTTGTTAATAACACTTTTCATCTTAGATAAACCTATCGAGTCTCAATTGATCTAAGTGCATTCCTTAATGGGTATACCATTAAAGGGGTGGGAAGACCATCAGTGCTTTGTAAAATTGTTATTCCTTTTTCCACTTTCCATCTACACACTTGTCTCCTATAACTATTTACCCTAGACATGTTCTTATCAGTCTTACCTATTCTAGTCTTTTACTCCTTTAATTCCAGATTTTCTTGCCTTAACATACATTTTTACTATTAGTTGTACTAGTTGAATAGGTCAACCTAGTACAGTTTAGGGTCATTCTTTACTTTCTTGGTTTGTTAGCCTTTCGACCGACCTAACACAAACCTAGTAAATTATCTCTAAAAACACACTAGGTTGATTGGGTCAACCCCATATAGCCAAAACTCTCAGGAGGATTTAAGGTAAAATCTACCTATATATATTTTATATATATATATATATATATATAAGGTCATTTCCCACTATTTCATAAGATAATAATTATTAGTGAATAAATATGAGTGAACATCTACTTATTGACCATTCTAATTGAGGAATAAAGCCTAGGGTTCCATACTTTATTTAGAGATGTGTATCTTGTCTTATGGATAAGTATTTTAGATGCTTAGATAGGTTGTGTAACCTAGAGATTATTTATCTTGGTTATTCTTACATACCACAACAATCTCTTGTGAAGCACCTTGGTGAAGCAAAGAGATTAAGGCTCGACAGGTTTGTCTTAAAATGTAAGTATTCCTAACATTACTTCTCCTTTGTAAGAGTAGATAGATAATGAATTTGTATTATTTTCTCCATGTATTTATGATTTTATATACATTGATGTGAATGTATGTCTTCTAATACATGTTTATTTTAGTTTTTTATTTTATTGCTTTTAACCCCCACTTTGTGGCACAAGCATTGGTGTACGCTAGATTAGATTTTATTTCTTTCTATTAGAATAGAGTGAACATTTAAAAAATTTGTAATCCATTAGAATTATTGTATGATTATGTTATATTTTAGGATTTGAAACAATTTTTTGTATGATGTGTTGTGATAAGTGATCCCCTAATTGGGTCTAGTAGATCCCCATATTGTTCATGTTCCCACTTAACAAGTGTATCCCAATCAAAATTGTAGGTGTGATCTATCTTATCTAATATAGGATTAATTCATAGACATTATGCATTTATAATTGAATACATATTTGATATTAGATTATTTTTACCAAGTTTTAGCATAAACCTTTTTAGAGTCAACTCTAGTTTCTAGACCAAGTTAGAACAAGTTTAGATCATTTGTCCTTTGGACCATGTTTTTAAAAGTTTGTAGAACTCTAGGCCTTTTTTCAAAATGTTTGTCTTTAATTTATATGTCTCAAGACACTTTTATTGGATTCATGTATAAGTGAGGTTATGATAGTTTGGTCACACAAAATGACTTTGTTCAAGAACTCTATGGTCACAATGTAGTTTGTTAGCCGAATCCCTATGCTCCTTATAATACTCAATTTAGGGAACAAAGTAAAGACCCTAAAGCATAGTATGTGATAATACCTTCTTTAGAATGATTAATGTACCAAGTTCACCTTTTCAATTCTAATGTTACTCAATCCCCTACCTATAACATTAACACTCTTTCAGATTATACAAGCCACCAAGTTCCACAATATCCAAAGATTAAAATTCCAAAACCTTGTCCTTTATCTTATGATAATAACCAAGATTAATAATTCCCTACCATTACCATTTTAGTACCTCATCCTTTGGCTTATAATATCAACCAATATTTGTAATTCACTACCATTACCATTCTAATACTTCATCCTTTGGCTTGTACGAGCAAATAATACTTGTAATTCACTAGAATTACCATTTTAGTACATCATCCTTTAGATCATGATAGAAACTATGCTTTTCAATGCCCTACCATTTCCATTATAGGCCCTTCCAATAATGGTATCTCATTATCCAAAAAAAAATTTGCAATCATAACTTGATGGTTCACAATTAATATCCTAGACTGGAAACCAGTTAATCCATTGCCAACCATCCTCCACTTTAGAAAATTGATTCCAATATTTGAGCCACAATCAATCCAATCAATACTTATCTAACAGAGCCAATCATTCAAAGACCAAGATGTGTTCAAAACTAGTATTTTACAACTACCTGTAAACCAAGGTCAATAGAACCAACCAATCCTTAATGTTTTTATGAAAACACCTATTTGTGGTGAGTCAACCAATGATGAATCACCTTTTGATACTATCATTTTTTATTGAGTATCAATATAACAAGCCAATATTTACCGAGTCATTTTTTAATGATTATAACCCCCTTTGGGTAAATCATTATTTCAACCATTATCCTATTTTTAAAGAGCCTCCCTTTGATAAGATAGTCTTAATGGAGTTGTCTCTTGATATTTTTCCCCTCATTGAAGGTCTCAATTTGACAAACCAATATTTGTGGAGACTATTATGCCATCATAGGACATTACTTATCTAATACCAAATATTCAACAAGACATCATTCTTATAGCATCCACATCTGATGAAGAATTTGAATTAAAGTTAGGTTTTATTCTTGAATTGACATTAGATTTTACATCAGAAGTAGAGTCAATGTTAGTCTCAACATCAGATTTAGAGTCCCTTAAATCAAACTTAAATTTAGAATAAAAATACATTCATGGTTGTTACAATATTAGTTATGCATGCATTGTAGATCAATTTTAATATATTTTTGATCCTTCCATGGTTATTGAGGATGATTACTTCAACATCGACACAAGTTCTCTTAATATCTTCTATAATGATTATGTTGCCTCTTCCCATTCCATTATCATTCCACATGCCATTAACACCAGCCAATCTAACCATTATATTAACCTTCCACCTCCCACAATAAGAATAATAGAAAAAACTATCTTTCCATAACTATTTATCTTGCCTTTTTCATTTTCCATTCCCCTTGTCATTGTTTCATACCCTGCCATTTACCTTAACCTATCATTTGGGGAAACCATATTTCCATTATAGCTAATTGTCCTCTCATCATATTCTTTATGTCATACCCTATACTATTATCATACCTTTACTATTGACCAAACATCTTTTTAGCTACTCTACCTAGCCCTTTTGACCTCGATTCCATTGGTTCTTCAGACACCTTCCATGAGGAGATTTTGATCCAATTTTAGTAATTTCAAAATTATCTTTTCAAATTATAGTATATGAAATTAGTATGATAGTGGATCTAGTAATTACATATTTCATTTACGATTTATTGGTGCCACTAATTATAATTGCCTTTAGGAAAATATGTACTCCACTTTATGTTACTAATTATAACTTCCTATGGGCAAATTAGTATCACTAACCTATGTCATTGTTTCATAATTATAACTGCCTATGGGTAAATTAGGAACAACACCTTTACTATGAATTTCCACATCACCTTGTCATTGATTTTATCATTTGCCTTTCTATTTGCCTAATTTGTGAACTTGATGTTATCTATTTAGATCTCACTACCTTTTGTGTGGGCATAACTACTATGACTTGAGGTCCTAGTGGGACTATGTATGTAGTGCTTGATTCATATTGAGGTCATCCCTATCACCCCTTTTCTAATGTTCTCACTATTTTGTGAGCATTTTAAGTTTGTATGATCTCCCCATTTTCTGAACAACCTAAGCCACACTCTTATCATTTTATGAGTTAGAACTATATGTGTCGCATAATTCTCAATTGAGTTGAGATAATTAGAAAATTCCACAAACATTCAAAAACATTTAAAAATCTAAAAAATTAGAAAATTGTCTTACCATCTCTTAGAGAGATATATAGCCTCAAAATCTAAAAACATTTACCCTATTTAAACCTAGTCAGTCATCCTCAATCTACTCTACTAGGTAAAATTCATTGTTAGTTTCAACCCATTTCACTTTCATTGGGAGTGTGACCTTCCCTTTGTATATAGCCTTGCTTAGGGGAACCATCTTTTTATCATTCCATTGAGCCTTCACACGTAGATGTTGACTTAGCTAATGATAGAATGTTTCTATTGTTTATACTTTCAAGTTTTCTGTTTATTTTTTTGTTTATTTGTTTCTTGTTTGTTTTCTTCTATTGTTGTGCCTTGACTAAGCCTATATGTTTTCATTGGGTGATTATTTGTGCATTATTCTTAAGTCTATCCATATTCATACATCAATATTGTTATCATGGTTTTTATCATTAGTGCATTATTTTAAATTATTTATTAGATCAAGAGTTAGTTGTTATTTATATTATAGATATATTGTCATGGTGTTTTATATCATGATGCATATTGTCTCAAGATACATCAAAACACAACTCAAAAAATCTTACAAGAAATGAAGCTACAAAAACTTCTCCTTGGTATCCTTGGTAAATCCTCCCACCATCCTTGATTGAATCAACCAATTGACCATTATGGTTGTCTTAACGCTAATAAGGATGATAATTTTTTCATTAGTAGGTATGGATGAATCATTATATTATATTCCTCATTTCATTTTTTCCCACATTTGGGTGAACTACATTGGCCTCAGGTCCATTTTAACTCTATAGATAGTGCTTGGATACATGATGTATATTGGGTCCACTCATAAAAATTAATTCTTCCAATCATATATTTCATCACTTTGCACATACTCATGTGCCTCTTTGTTTGTGGCTTCTTTAGTCATTAGACCATTACATCTACATTTCTACCCATTCATATTTAATCTGTATGATAGGTTATCTCCTTGAGTTATGCTTGTCAATCTACCCTACTAGACATAATAAAAAATCATTATTCAATCTAAGTCAGCTTAATGAGTAAAACTACATGTGGGAATCATTATTTTGACTCATCTTCCCTACTAGGGCATGTGCCTGTGTAACTAATTATAACCACCGTTCAACAATTAAATATCTCAACCTTTATTACTAATTATAACCACCTTTGGGAAAATCAATAATTTTTACATAAATTCATGCAAGAATTATATCTATTAGATTAATCTTGACCATGGGTTAGTTTCATTCTTTTTCTTTCTTCTTTTCAAGGAACTATCCACCAATAATATGTGTTGGCCTCTCCCTCGAGGGGGCATCATTACAATCTTATCATACATTGTTTGGATCTTCTTATTCAATAATTATCCTCTTTCTTGATTAAATGGCATTTTTCATTCTTTGAGAATACATTACTATGCGTATATCTTGCAATTCCTTCCCAAATAGGGGGAAAATGTAGACATCCAAAACTAGCTACAACTGACTCCCAACTAGACTTCAGGTTGATTCCTACCAACCATTGAAAATTAAGCCTGGGAATTACTAAACATCCAAAATTTTCTTACACATTATTTATCAAAGATCAAAATAATGTTGAGGCATATCTATTTTGGATACTAGTCCATATGTAATAATAACCTCTTACAGATCCATCCCTAATCACCTTGTGGCATAACAACTATCAATTTGGCCTATGGAGCCATTACACAAGGCACTTGATCAAAGTTTGAAAGAGCTAAAATGATAATCAAAATAAATTATCTAATTAAACAAGATTAATTAATAATATAATCTATTTATAATTAATGAATATCTAAAAATGGAAATAAAAAAAATCAAAATATCAAAGCCTTTCATCATTACCTTTATGAGTTGTCAATCTCTTTGAAAATATCTTAAAACATATAATTGAGAGCTATGCCTAGTAATTGTAAAACATAATTACATGACAAATATTAACTCAATTAGAGTTAGTTTTAACTCATCTAGGGTTGGTTTGAACCCATTCCAAGACTAAGCTTAACCTTAACTCACCTTGGGTGAGAGTTAATTTTTAAGGCTATAAATACAAGGCCATACCTTTTTATTTCTAAGATTGAATATTGTAGAGTTATTATGAAAGATTTTCTCCATAAGACTCATGAAATTAGTGTTACCGTGCCCAAATATTAAGCAAAGATACGTCAAGTCCAAGGTACAAGGAGAGAAGGATCTAAGTAATCATTATTATCAAAGACTTCTTGATGCACAAGTTGAGTAATCCATTCAACAAGCCATTTGGATCTCTAAGGAAGGTAAAATAGTTTTTTATTTATGTTTTTGTTGTGATTTCATTTAGTTTTATTATCCAAGCTCCCACTAGTGTCTAGGCTAGAGGTGTTAATATTTTAGTGTGTTTATTTTATTTTTTTATGAGACTAACACAAGACTAACCTCCCCTCTATTGCAATCCTTATTCACACCAGCTAGAATAATAGGATTTGTAGACACTAATTTATGTTATAAATCTTTAGATGAAATTGAAAAAGGTATGTAAAGTACCTTAGCATGATTCCAAGGTTATCTCCTAGAGGGTTAGAGCTACAAACAAGAGTTGTATGCTCTCTAAGGTAGTCTATGTAATAGTTATTTGATTAAAAGGAATTTCAAGGGGGTTTTAACCTTTAAAGGAAATGTTGTTTTTATAGCAAGGGATCCAAGTGTCTAAAATCTTACAGTTGTGTTCATGAGGTTCTCACATGTTTCTAAGGTATTTTTTATATTGAAACCTTGAAACAAGCCCTCATTAAGCTAAATCAAACCTATAAGTATATATAGTAAGTTTTATGATTTATACATAGTAGATTACATGGTCAATGATGTAAATTGTAGGTAGTATGTTATGATCCTAATGTGCATATTTTAGTAACACCTCATGTTTTTAATGTAACAGTTTGTTATATTAGTATCAAAGCCTCCACCTAGGTTTAAGTCATGAAGCAAGTGGATACACCAACATTACAATGTTCACCTAGGCCTCATAGATAAGGGGGATATTGGTGTATGCATATAAATCCATCTTAGAGTCTAGGATTTGGAAGCATAGTGGGATGTTATGATCTTGATGTGTATATTTCACTAACACCTCAAGGTTTGGGTGTAATAGTTTGTTACAATAATGTAATGTACCTTGGGAGGGTAATATAATGCATATTAGAAGTATAATAGAGGAAAGTAATATTATAATGAATATTAGTAAATAGAATATTAGAGTAATAATCCCACATGCATAGAAAAGGTGAGTGTGATATATTATGAGTAGTGTAAATAGAGGGACATAGGCTATTGTAATACATCTAAGAAGAAGAATTGTAATTGAGTCTTGATCAAATGAGGTGGACCCCTTAAAGTGGCCCATGATTGGAGTTATTTCTTCCTCAAAAGGAATGTTGTGTATGTAATGTGTGATTTAATTAAATTTATAGTCAATTAGTGTTATTATTTAGTTATTATGTGAGTGAGGTTCTTAACATCTTGTATAAGAGCTCTTTCTAAGGCCATTTCTATGATCTTTATTTTAAGCACATTTTGGATCTTCATTGCATCTTAGGGGTTTTCAAATTTTGGATTTACATATTTTTATCTTGTTTTAGTTAGAATATGAAGCTAAAATCTAACATTTAAAAGTGCAATTTTCTATTTTTTTCAATAATCGCATCAAACCATTTTTGGGTTTTGTGCACTTTAGTGTCATATTTTAAGAAAAGTTTGAATTTTTTTAATTTTTTTCATATTTTAAAAGTTATTTAATTTTTAGTAGCTACTTTTGTAAAATAAATCTGACTATGTTTCTGTATAATGCTCTCAAATAGGAAATAATTACACCAAACATTTTTTTGGTTTTGTGTGACTATATTATGTCTTTTTGGAAAAAAATCAATTTTTAAATTTTATTAAGTATTAAAAACATTTTCACACTTTTACTACCTACTATTATAAAAAAATGAGTTTTCCATTTTATTTAGAGTAATGCATCAACTAAGCAATGCTATGGATAAACTTAGTAGTAATATGCATGTTGTTTTAGATAAATTTGAGCTTTACTCTTATATACTAACACAATATGATAAGTAAATTAATGCATGGTTATATTGGGAGAATAAATACAACACATGGTATGAGGATTTATTTCCTATAGTTTAAGTATATGATATGGATGTAACTACATGGATATATTTGGAGGATTATTTCAACACCTAGAATGTTGATTTCCTTATTTTTACCATGGTAAATTCACATATGGATCCACCCAAGAAAGAACATGAACATGAAATCGATGAGACCATGTTGTCCATCAATGCTTCAAAAAAAATTATGCATTTTTCTGGGGGTTAGCCACTCTAAAAATAATGTGTGTAAATAAAAATGATAAGGGGGATTGCATGTATTCTCCATTGGCTCACCAAGAAGATTATTTTGAGAATCCTCATTATTCTTTTGATATGCTAATCATCATGCTTCAAAATGCACTTCAACATTTAGTTATATTACTCATGTTCACTTTATTGATGTACATGCTCATATCCAAGCATAGTGAAAAGAAGTGGAAGTAAAAAATGAGACATGGATGTACCTCTATCTAGTCTTACATATATATTTGATATGAAATTATTTGTATGTTTTGAGGATGGAACATGTGAAGGTTAATGGAAAGAAATATATCTAGGGAGGGTAATATAATGCATATTTGGGGGTAGAATAGAGGAAAGTAATAGTAGAATGAATAGTAGTGAATAGTAAATTAGAGGAATAATCCCACATTCATATAAAATATGAGTGGGATAGATTAGAAGTAGTAGAAATAGAGGGGCATAGGCTATTGTAATGCATCCAACAAGAAGAATTGAAATTGATTCTTGCTCAAAGGAGGTAGCCCCATTAAAATGGCCCATGATTAGAGTTATTCCTACCTCAAAAGGAATGTTATGTGTGTAATGTGTGATTTATCTAATATATAGTTAACTAGTGTTATTGATTTATTATGTGAGTGAGGTTATTAACGTAGTATCTTGAATGGTTTGAACAATAAACATGAAGTATGCAAGCTTAGAAATAGACTTCTAAGTTCTCAATAAGCCTTCAAGTCAAGCCTTTAAAGTTTCAAGATTAAGTAGACCTACATAAAATCATTGAGTGAAAATAGGCTATTAAATGAAGGATTAAACATGTTTCTAATAAATTTAGTAGGATTCAAGAGTCTCTTGATAATTTTAATACACCTATTATTTATAGATAAGAAGGTGCGGAGGTTTTATGACTTCAAGACCTTTATAAGAGGATTGTAGGACTATAGGATATGAGTTATACTTTATAAGGTTATTTCAAGCCTAAGATGTTGTTGACATAATTGAAGTTATAGCACTATGAAGGAGTGATTCTCCATTAGGTCTCAAGCATGGTCAAGTTACCTGCATACCTAAAAAATAAGAGTGATCAAAGAGGAGAGTATGAATGGAAGGATTGATGATGAGAGTGTTGAAATATTATGAATGATAATTTTTCATGTAATATACTTATACCTATGGTTCTATAATAGGATGATTTCAAGATTCTAAACTTCTCTCCAAGGTTCTAAACCTAGTGAAAATGCATGTAGGCCTACTAGTGCAGTGTAAGGGGTTATATCATAGTTATAAAAGTTTGCAAACCTTTGTACAAGGCTATATAATAATCTAGGTCTTGAAATAAGTTTCAAAAACCATTTTAATCGCTGTTCAAGACTCATATATGTATGTAAACCCTTATAGGGTATTTGGTGAGTCTCTTATAACTTTTCATGGGGATAATGTTTAATACCTAGCTCAAAGCATGCATCCATAAGCTTGCATCATATTTATGGCCTCAAGGGCTCTATAAATTATAGGGAAGTTTTTTTTACAAGTTTAAATAATGGTCTAAAGAGTGTCCCAAACATGATCTTCATAGTAAATAATGAGGATCTCTTAAGGGTTGTGTGAAGAAAGGAACATGTATTTAAAGTTCTTATGAGTCTTACACAATAATTAGAGTTATTCATGATATTACCATAGGTTCTCATGCCCTTAAGGTATCCAACATGTTTGAGATATTTCTAATAAATTGACAAGCTGCTTGTAAGATTTTAGACCTTCCTACAAGTTCAAGAACACCTTCAAACACTTATCTATAAGATTTCATGGTATTCAAAACTACAAAGAAAGTTGAGTAAAGTGTTAAGAGTTGTAGGCTCCAAAGGATACTCCTTGATTCTTCACAATGAAATTAGTTTTAAAATAAATCCAAATAGTGGTTGCTTAATAATAGGTTTTTTATGTTGTTAAAAGAGATATCCACATCACCTAAAATATATTGCAATGTTTCAAACATGGTCTTTTGAGGAAGAGGGTAGAGTTAGTAAGGTTTTGATGTTTTAGTATTATTCTAAGCATGGTCAAGGAAGTAATTGGCTTGTAATATGTTAAAAATCCTTATAAGACCCTCAAAGGAATTAGAAATAATCTATATGTCTGTATCTAGGGAATATTGCAAATTTTTCAAAGTTACAAGTCTATAATAAGGAGTTCAAAGAGATCAAGGAACCTAAAACTATCTCTCAAGATCATAATCCACTATAACCAACTTTTTTCAAGGATAGAGTACACTTACAAAGTTGAAAAAGGTTTCTTAAAGTAATCAAAACTCATCAACATTCTCAAAACTCCTCCAAAGTCATTTATTGATTGAAGGATTGTAGGGTATAAGGTGGAGTCTCAAAAAATAAGATGCATGGCTTCATGGATCTTCAAGTAAGGTTACATGATGAATATGAACTATATTCTCAACCTCCCTAAAAATCTCTCACCTAAACTTTAAATCTAGTTTCTAGTAGTCCATGTTTATCCAACATGTCAAACACTATTAGGGGTGAAGATTAATGGTTATTAAGGGCACGATGGAGGTATAAGGAATTGTAAAACTGATCTTAAAAACATGTAACTCCATTTATAGAGTGGTGATAATTTCAAATTCAATCACAACTCCAAAAAGAAATAGGAGATCTTTGTCCAATTCAAATATTATCTAAGTATGAAAGTTATGAGGACAGGTCAACTTGAGATATATTTTATCTATCATGTATGCATGTGAGGTAAATATGGGTGAGTTAATGTCATTAGTACAAGGAGAGTCATGTTTTACAAGAGTGGATAAACCTTAAATGACCAAACCATGCTTATTCAAGCACTCAAAAAGTCTAAAATAGAAAAAATGAAGTCTCTTCACCTCCACTACTATGCCAACCTACATTGAAGACCTTTATGGGAGAAGCATAATGTATTGGAAGGGATTAATGACCCCATTTCCACTTATTAATTTCCTTGCATGGGTTGGAATAATCATGTATCAAGGGAATTTGTGAGGTTTTCTAGTGATTTTTTCTTCTCTCTTATCTCATTTTATTATATAAAGGGATTAAAATACCTTATTCATGATCCATCCTCTTGCATATGATGAGACTGTAATCTTTTATAGAGGTGTAATGCTGGATTGAAACATGAAATCTAGTAGAAATTGACATTTTTCATATTATATATAGCCAAATTTCTTAATTATTGTGTAAATTTGACTATTTATCTCTATTTGTGGATCTTTTAGTCCCTCTTATTGTTTTCATATCACTTTTACACCTTCATTTGTAGGTTTTATGTTGTATATACCACTATCTCCATGAAAATTATTTATGCAAGTGTTGAGAGAGTTATAGTATTTGTAGAATTTATGTGATTTATTGTCAATTTTGAAGGTTTCTTATGTTTTTATAAGAACAGAAGATATCTAGACTATTGGTGCATCACCTTTTTCAATTTCAATTCAATTTCTTCCCTTTTCACCACCACAAACACATAGTATTAGTTATAGGTATGTCTCTTTATCATAGTTTATATCCTAAAACTAATATTATATCAAGTAAATATTAGTTTAGGTAGGATATTTTCTTATCCATATGTTAATCCCAAAATATTTAAGTTCCCACACCTTGGGGATTATCACATTGTTACCATTAGATCAATTGATTGAATGAGCAAGTGAAAGATCCAAGTGACAATAGTTTTGACACACCCAATGGGATGAAGATCCATATAATTGGAATAATTTAGTTGAGAAATTGGTTTTATGATATAATATAATTTAAGGCACTTTAAAATCACCTAGCGATTCTATCCATTTCTAATTTTAGATCAGCTCTACATGTTCATACCAAAGGAGACAAGAGTTTCTATAAGATGTACTAATTTTTAGTTTATTGAGTTGTCATTTAATATTAAAAGAAGAATAATTAATCTATATATACCTATTAAAATAATAGTAGGGATTATGGAAATCCTTCTACAAGATCTTAATCTACACCCCCTTTTGGTATATTTCCAAGACCAAGAAAGGGGCTCAATCATATTCTTCACATGGTAGCCCAAAGGAAGTGTTTTTTGTTGCCTTCAATGAAGGTAGTTATTTGGCCCTTAAAAATGATTATTATATCCAAATTGTACCTCTAAATATCATTCCTTTTATGGGTGAGTATACTATCATTTCCATAGAGCATATACAAGATATTGTTGACATATGTGCAATCTACAACATCACTCAAGACAATGTTACTATGATACTTCTTGATACATATTTAAAATGGATAGGTTTTACATGGTATTGAGGGATGTAACCTAGTATAATAAAAAAATTGGATGATTTTGGAGATATATTTTTCTAGGAGTTTGAATATAAGAGTGACCATCTCTCTCTCTCATGGAACAACTTGCAACCATAAAGAGAGATCCTCAAAAATATATGGCAGATTTTAACTTCAAGTTCCAAAATAGATGGGATATAATCCTACACTTGGTGAATCCCACTCCAAATAATACCTTATTATACTACTTTAGGTCCCTAAATAGTGACATTTTTGTCATGATATAGTCCACAAGAGGTATAGTGTTACTAATTACATATGACATTGTTATAAGGGCTATAAATGGTTTAATTCAAGTGGGAAAGATTGCACCTAGGACTCCAATTATATATTTACTAAACCTCCACCAACTCATCTCACTTTTGAATCCATTATAATAGCAACTACTTAATTATATCAACATATTACACCTATAAACGAGCTACATGAAGTTAATACTTTATTTTAAAGCTTTGGAAATGAGTTATTAAACTTGAAAAGATAGTATCAAGATCACTATATCATACCTTAAAAACATCCTTATTATTATTATCAACCTTATAGGAAATCATTTCATTAAAATCCATAAGCTCAAGGATAAATCATACATGATATGCCTTGTAATGGTCAAATTCCCAATGCTACCAACACTTCAAAAGTCATTGTACCCATGCAAAATAACTTAGTTTAGGACTATGAGTGTGGTATCTATGAATTTAACATAAAAATTAAACCCCATGTCCAAATGGAGTCCTTAACCAATCATTTATGGGTGAAAGTGTGTCACTTTGTCAAGGACAATAAAGTTAACTAGCTTCATAAGGAAGAGAGGTACATGAGCAAGCACAACTGCAAGGTGAGTCTCTCCTCCTGAATTGGGAAGAAAGTGACTTTGGTGGCATGAATTTGGATGAATAAATAGTTTTGGGAGCCTTTTTTATCCTTGAGGAGGACTCCATCATACCAAACCTTATGTTTGATCAAGAAGAGGATATTTCCCACCATGATAAAACTACACTAATAAAAGTTCTTGATTATTTTTTTTATGAATGTGTAAAATATTATTATGAATTTGACCCATACAATCATATAAAAGGAGTACATTCATTCACCTATTGTATATATGAATAGAACACCATTATACCTAATGTTATGAAAACTCGAGATATTGATAAGGCATAACATTAGTATTTTGATATCATTAAAGAATTTGAAGCCTTTTACAATCCAATGGAACCTAAGGAACATCACAAGGATTATAATGGATTTTCAATAGTCATATCTCAGTTTGATAGGCCCAAAGACATCATGTAATATCAAGATCAGCTTGTCAAATCAATGGTAAGGCTTGCTACTCCAAAAAATCAAGTAGGTTAGAGAGATATTAATAATGATCTCCAAAGTACTCATTTTTTCATGAATATTTTGACTTATTTTTCAAATATCAATAAAAATTACAAGATATACATGAAAATTAGGTTACACTTCTAAATACTAATGAGTTATCAAATGAGTTTGTCAATCTAGAGAATATTTTTGACTTGGATGTTTGGTTAGAAAATAATAAAATGAACCCAGTGATCAATGAGGGAGATAATGGGTTAGTGTTCATTACCAGAGACACATTCTTAAGATCTTATAATTCATTTTTTCAATATAAAAAAATCATTCGATCCTATCAATTATATGATGATGTGATTATAAGGAGAAGGAAAGACCTTAGAGGTTTTTTTTGACCCAAGATGATTGAGCAAGTTTTGAGTTCATTTTTAGGTTTTTTACATATTATGTTAGTTTTTTCTCATTCCTCTAAGTGATTTCAGTGTAGTTGTCATCATTATTTGCTTCTTTATTATGCATTAGAGGTAAATTTTTGGTTCTTTCAAGGTTGTTCTAGTATGTTGCAACCATTTTTGTATCTTTAGAAGTGATTTATAGATAATATTATATGACTCCATACCCAATGGGTGCTTAAGGCAACTGGTCTAGGTGTTTAGGTAGGTAAATACACCTCAAAAATCACCATAGTGTTGTCTATTCTATCCACCCTTGGTCTCTTAACACTTGATTTACATAATTATGGATAATTTTTTACCTAAACCAATTGGGTATAGTCCTTGTAAGTACTTGCATGATGACTATGTTACCCTAAGAACATATATTTTGAGATAATTTGATGTTACTTGAGACTTTTTCTTCATTATATAAGGCCTAATAGTCATTTTTTGATATCATGGTTTGAATTATGCCTATAAGAGGCCTATTGTAGGACTTCTCAATGTAAAAATGTGTGTATAAGGTTTTTTTAAGGTTTTGGTAACCTTTTTATTGCCCATTTGATGTCTAAACACATACTAGTTTCTCCTTTAGTACACAATCTATTAAGAAGGGATAATAGGTAAATTTTAAGGTTGTGATGTTTTAATGAAGCCTATTTGATAGCTATAGACATGAAAATGTTTTTTATGGTAAATGCATCTAAAGAGTCCAAAATTCATTCATCATTGTCTTACTAGCCTTGTATAGGCTTATTCAAGTTCTCCTAATGTGAAATAAAGGAAAAAAACCCAATAATTTCTTATGAATTCATAAAAGGTCATGAGGTATTGTTTCACTCATCAAAGTCCTTATATAGGGGGTTAAACATTTTATAAGGTCTCATAAAGTCATTTTATTATTTGAGGACTCTTCACAAACTCCCCAATTAGTATAATTGGTCAAATAATGCATTAAACTCATGTTTTCCATCTATTTTTATTTCTTAGTGGAATTCAATTTTCTCAACATAAGGAGAGTGTACCAGACCATCACCAAAAATTATCTACCTTCAATCATGTTCAAGGTAGTTTTATTTATTTTAAAAGTACTTTTGTGTAATTAAAATCACCAAAGTCAAGGTTTCATCATGGTTTCAAGGCCTACAACTTCAAGCATGAAGTTGTAGTCATATTCTTTTGGTTTCCCAAGGTTACAATGGAGAAAACACCATGCTTTTAAATGGGTTATGGTCTTAGAATTAGGTTCAGGTTCTTTAACTAATAATATGTTCATTCATGAAGTAAATAATAGGTTTTAAGGAGGATCATAAGGAAACAAGGCTTGAAGACAAGCCATGAATGAGGAGTTGCAGGTCTAGAAGGATTACATGTTGGGGATTGTATGCACATTATTTCAAGGGTTTCATAGGCTATATTCATGGAACTAAGATCTATAATCATTCCAAAATAATATATTGGGTGTCTCAAACCTTCTTTATGTATTAAAATTAACACAAGGCATGATAACTCTCAAACTTGGAGGATGATGAGAAAGTTTCAAGTTTTCTTGAAGTCTTTTTAAAAGTTTTAGGGTCCACCATGGCCTTCATGTTAACCCTTGTACAATATTATATCAATATTTATCTCATACATTGTATAATGGATCTGAACACATAAAATTTAAAACACATAATATTAATATTCTATTACACACTATATATATTCATCTGAGATATTACAATTATATAGGAAAGACATTCTTATAATTATGGAGCTCATACATCCATAAAAAATACCATATCCCTAATATCCCTCATAAAAATATCAAACCTATTTACATAAAATATTATTTTACACAATAATTCACTCCCAAATTATATAAATTAATAACTATCCTAAATAACGATTATTAAATTATTATTCATGTAATTATTCATGCTACAATAATCACCCAAAAAACTATGTGAACATTAATTTTCCTAACTTTCCTCCATTAGTGTTTACATGGTAAAAAAAAAAAACTTTCACACTTATTCTACAACTTACTCACCTCTATTCACTCATGATCTTAGCACACACATGTGATGCATAAGGATTTTGGATACAATTGTGTAGCATTGGGATTACATGAAACACCAAACACATTATATTCTCATAGATGGATTTCATGGATGGATATATAATCCACCTAGGTATTAATAGGCATCCATGATTATATTAATCCTCCACACCTATATACTTATGGTTTTAATAGGCTTCGACAAACAAACTTACAAAAGGTTTTCTAGGATCACTAATAACCCTTAAAGATGGTTTTGAAATTTCACCAATAACCTTACATAAATAGTTTTACAAGTTCACCAATAACCCTTAAAAGTTGTTTTGAAATTTAACCAATAACCTTACATAAATGGTTTTATACATTCACTAATAACCCTTAAATTTTTTTACAAAGGTTAACCTCTAACCTAGATATGAATAGGAGCACATATAAATGTTTAACCTCTATAAGTATCATGATAGTGCTTATCTTTTGTGATTTAATTTTAACACTATATGTTTACATTAGGGGAATGCATTAGTAATAGTCATGTATACACATGAACATGAACATGAACATGAACATACTACATCTATTCTTATTATTCACACCACTTAAAAATAAATGCATCACACCACATAACTAAATAACAAATCACCATACTAAAAGTGTGACCCCATTATTGATGACTGATAAGATGATGTTAAAATTACTTCAAATTCCTTTATAAGAAGTTGCTTACTCAAAAAATGTGTTTATGAATATCAAACTTTGCATGTCATTTTATGACAAGACTCTCCCACACACATAACTAACATTTTTAACTCAAGATGTTGGTTTCACCCAATAATGCATCTACAAGGCAATTTTGTTTCTACAATTTTTGACACTAACTCTATATGACACCTAAGCCTAAACAACATTGAACTTCTCTTATGTAAAAAAGACTTTAAACATTCACTCCTTTATAATGATATTGCACATAGACACTTTTGATTTTTGACATAGACACAAAATAAATTTACATGGGATAAAAGAAAATTCTTAAATCCTAAGTTTATAACCTTTACTAAAACCAATAATATGTTAAAAAAATTTAGACATATACTTTTGACACCAATTATTATGCCTATAAATCTAGTGACAACTAGACTACAAGCTAGATATATTGAATATGTACAAACCATAAATTAAAAAAAGGGTGAAGCCCAAGTGAACTATTACTTACACACTAAATATGATTTATACTTTTAAATTAGATGGAAGAGAAATGAACTTCCATAGATTATAGATACATTGTCTATTAAACCAAGCATGATGGATATGTTATGGAACACAAGCAAGATGTGATGATAAATAGAATGGAAGTGAAGAAACCAAACATGAGGTGGTATGCATTCATAATTTATACCTTTTTATAAATTAGTTTGAGAAGTATTTTTGTGCACCAATGAGGATCTACAATACTTTTAGAAAGATTTCACTATTCAAAATTTTTCTAATGGAATGAATAATGAACAACATCATTCAAAGTGGATGTAAAATATAATAATTCAGGTGTAGGGTTGGAGTAGAGAATGTCAAATGGAATGAAACAATTTGTGATTTTATTCAATTGAGAATGAACATGATGTGTATGTTTGCTACAAGTGGAGATTGATGGAGCAAGCCATGAAAGATGGAATTTAAAATATATAGGTGATTTTGGATATAAAATACTTGTACAAAGTCTCTAGGTCTACATGTAGAGAGGACTACATAAATATCACCTAGAAATATAAATTTTTATGCACTACATAAAGAGACAAAATATTATACATGCTCCACATAGTAAAATGACCCAAGTGGCCAAAATATAATTCTTAGCATATTAGAATGACTTTAGAGTGGAGATCAACGTAGAATAAATTTGGTTTACATAAATATAATGACAAAGCTAAGAGGAAATCATAAAATAAGAATAAAATATTAATCTATATTAGAAATTGTTCAAACCATATATTCTGTCATCATTTAGGGCAACCATAGTGATGAACTAATATAACCCTTATAATACTTAGGATCAAATATTTTCTCAAATATACTACTCTAATACTAATGTTATCTCTTTTACAAGCTTATATCAATATTTATCTCATGCACTATACATTGGATCCAAACACAAAATTTAAAATACACAGTATTAATATTCTATTACATACTATATGAATTCATTTAGGATATAACAAATATATAAGAAAGGCATTCCTATATTTATGGAGATCATATCTCCACAAAAATCTCAACTATATCCCTAAGATTCATCATATCAATATCAAACCTATTTATGTGAACTATTATTATTACACAATAATATTAGTCACAAATTATATGTACTAATAACTAACCTAAATAACCACTTGTTAATTATTACTCACATAATTATTCATGTTATAATAATCACTCAAATAACTAAATGAACACTAATTTTAATAACACTTAAATTATAAGGTAGAGTTCAATTAGGATCCTGCCATCATCTTTAAGCCTTCACACACCTTCAAGTAAGAAATCAATGCTCACAGTACTCAAAACAAGGTAGAACCAGTCTAAAACCCTATTTTCAAGGCACCACCCCAAGTCATCAAATTGGATCAACAAGCTTAGAAGCACATGTATGTACAAAGAAAGTTGTAGATAGTCTTAAACCCTAAAACCTATGAATTCACCTTTTTAATATGTTGGGGCTTATTAGGGCATGAATCATGATGCTTTAATGTATGAGAGATCTCAATACATCTATAGGTAAGGTTTATCAAAATCTTAAATCCCTTAAGCCATGTTGCAATCTTAGCTTAACAATTTAAGTCTCTAAAAGGCTTCAAGCTAGGATCTCTATATATTTGGAATGGGTTTTAGCTTCCAACTAGAATAATGGGATATGTAATTACTATTTGATACTAGGAAACTTTAGATGAAAGTGACAAAAATCTATAAAGTACCTCAACATGGTTCCAATGTAGTCTCCTAGAGGGTTAGAGATACAAATAAGAGTTGTAGGCTCTATAAGGTAGTATATATAGTAGTTATTTGACTGTAGGACACTTCAATGGGTTTTGAAATTCTAAAGACACTATTACAAGATTTTATATCAAGGGATTAAAGTTTTTAAAATCCTATAATCATGTTCATGAGGTTCTCACATGTTTCCAAGGTATTTTTTTAGGTTGAAACCTTGAAACAAGCCCCTATTAAGCCAAATCAACTCTACAATTCTATCTAAAAAGTTTTATGACTGATAAAAAGTGGATTCCATGGTCAATTATGTATCTTTAAAATATTCCCTTGGACGTTTTTAATACTAAACATGAAGTATGCAATCCTAGAAAGAGACTTACATGTTATCAAGAAGCTTACAAGTTAGGATTTAGGGGTTTAAAGCTTAATTAGACCTATATAATGTCCTAAAATGTAAATGGGAGATTCCATGAAGTCTTAATTTTTTTTCCAATATTTAAAGTAGGATTTAAGAGCCTCTTTATAGTTTTAATGCACCTATAGATCACAAATAAGAAGGTGGAGAGGTTCTATGACTTCAATACCTTTATAAGAGGATTGTAAGCCTATAGGATATGAGTTATACTCTACAAGGTCCTATCAGGCCTAAGATGTTGTTGGATAGAATTGAATTTATAATACTGTGAAGGTGTGAGTCTCTATGAGGTCTCAAGAAATGTCAAGTTACCTGTGGACATGCAAAATAAGAATTATCAAAGAGAAGAGTATGAATGCAAGGATTGATGATGAGAATGTTGTAGACTTATATATTATAATTTTCCATGTAAGATACTTATACCTAAATCCCTATAGTAATATTGTTTAAATATTCTAAACTTCTTTCCAAGGTTCCAAACCTAGTTAAAATGCTTGCAAGTCTATTAGTACAATGTTAGGGGTTATAGCTTGGTTATACAAGTTTACAGACCTTACCACAAGGTTATATAAGAATATAAGTTTTGAACAAAGCTAAAAACACCCTTTCAAGAACTTTATAAGACTCCTATAGGTATGAAAAAAATTATAAGGTATTTGGTAAGTTTATAATAACTTTTCATGGGGAGAACGGTGAATACTTAACTCAAAGCATGAATTTATAAGCATGAATCATGTTTGTGACCTTAAGATCTCATTAAATTGCAATGCAATTTTTCATGATAGTTTCAATAACAATCTAAAGAATTTACCAAACATGCTCTTCATGGTAAACAAGGAGGATATCTTAAGGGTTATGTGAAGCAAGGAAAATGTCATGAAGGTTCTTGTGATTCTTCAAGAACACCTACAATTATTCATGAGAATATCATAGGTTATCATGCCCTTAAGGTATCCAACCAATTTAAGAGATATCTAATACATTGATAGGCACATTTTAATATTATATACATTCTTAAAATTTCAATGACACATTCAAACACTTGTCTACAATCCATGACAGTAATCAAGACTACAAAATAAGTTAAGGAAAGTTTCAAGAGTTGTAAGATCCAAAGGAGACTCCTTGATTGATTATAATGAAAGTAGTTTTCAAAGTATTACAAATAATGGTTTCTTGACAATTATATTTCAAATTTCATGAAGGATATATCCACATCATATCAAATATATTAAAAATTTCCAAACATGGTCTTGTGAGAGAGAGAGAGAGAGGGTAGAGTTAGTAAAGTTGTGATGTTGCAGTATGATTATATGTATGTTTAAAGAATTTATAGACTTTCCATATGTTCCATATCCTTACAAGAACTTATAAATATATATAAAAAATATATATGTCTTCATTTATGGAATATTTTAATCTTTTAAAAATTTCATGTCTTGAGAAGGAGCTCAAAGAGAAAAAAAACCTACAACTATCTCTCAATATCCTAAGCAATTATAACCAACTTGTTGTAAGGATAGAGTAAAATTATAAAGTTGTAGAAGGTTTATTGAAGTAATAAAATCTCATAAACATTCTCAAAGTTCCTCCACACTCACTTAAAATCATAAATGATAGGTTAATTAATTTCTAAGATCTTTGGCAAATTTTTAAATGGATATAAGAAGCCAAGTGTGGAGAATAAGGATGTTAAAACCTATAAACCACATATGAGGCCTAAAAATTAGAGGTATTAATGTTGTGAAGGAGCTGATTGAAGTCTTGTATGGTAAAATTTGGAGTATCCAATAATATGATGTTTGGTTTTGTGGCTCTTCGAGAAAGGTTATAGGATGACGATGAACTAGCTTCTCAACCTCCCCAAAAGGCTCTCACCTCAACTTTAATGCTAGTTTCTATCAATCCATGTTTATTAACATGTAAATCACTACTAGGGGTGAATATAAATGGTTATTAAGGGTATGATTTAGGTATAATGCATTGGAAAATTAATCTTATAATCATATAATTCCTTTCATAGAGTGGTGATCATGTTAAAGTCAAGTACAACTCCAAAAAGGCATAAGATATCTTCCTCAAATTCAAATATAATGTAAGCATGGAAGTTATGAGGATAGGTCAACTTGAGATAGATTATCTATAACATGTATGAGAGGTAGAGATATGCCAATTAAGGTCATTAACACAAGGATATTATGTTTTCCAAGAGTGGATCAACCTTGAAGGACTAAACCATACATTTTCAACCACTCAAAAAGACTAAAATAGAAAAAAATAAGTCTATTCACCTCTACTACTACACAAACCTCCATTTAAAACCTTCATGGGAGAATTCTAATGAATTGGAAGGGATTAATTACCCTATTTCCACCTATTTATTCTATTGTATGGGCTAAAATCATGGTATAACAATGACATTTATGAGGTCTTCTAGTGATTTTCTCTTCTCTCTCATCTCATTTTACTATATATAGGGATGAAAATGACTTATTCATGATCAATCCTCTTTGATATGATGAGACTCTACTCTTTTGGAGACTTTTAATGCTAGCTTGAAGCCTATAATCTAATAAAAATTGACATTTTACCTTTTCTATATTGTCAACTTTCTTGTGTATTGTCTAAATTTGATTTTTCGTCTTCATTTGTGGATGTTTTAGTCCTTCTTGTTGTTTTCATATAAATTTTACACCTTCATTTATAGGTTGTATGTTGTGTAGAGAACTACCTCCATGAAAATTATGTATGCAAGTGTTGAGAGAGTTGTAATATTTATAGGATTTATGTGAGTTATTAACAATTTTGTAGGTTTTTTGTGTTGTTACAAGTAGAGAGAAGATATATGGACTATTTATCCATCACCTTTTTAAATTTCAATTCAATTTTTTCCCTTTTAACCACCATAAACATAGAGTATTAGTTGTAGGTAAGTTTATTTAGCATAGTTTCAGGCCTTCAAATAATATTATATTAATTGCATCTTACTTTATGTAGGATTTGGCATTATTTATAGGTTCATACCCAAAGACCCAAGGTACCAATCCTTGGGGATGATCCCATTGTTTCCATTGGATTAGTTTATTGAATGAATAGGTGTAAGATGCAAGTGACAATAAGGTGAATGGCCATAAAAACATAGGATCAAAAGATAAAATAAATGATCACACCTAAGATCTAATTACTATATTTTGAACTTGAAATTAAACCCTATAAGGTGAAAATATAGGGAAACCATGAGTTTGATATGTTTCAATAATGGATGGGTTTACCAATTTGTTTCAAAAAAATAATGGTTTAAGGTGGACTACACTATACATGAATTGATAAAATAATCAAAGAATGTCAAATAAATGTAAATAAAAAAATAAGGTGAATGGGACTTGCCTAAGTGCCTAAAACTAATAATGTAAATATTAAATCATCATAATTTAAATATTAAATTGAAAATATTAGGAAAGATATATAAATGACTAAAATGGACACCGTTGGATTATGATTTTTGAATGATGAGACTAGAAACAAGATATTGAGATAAAATCTTAGAATTTAATTGCAATATAAAAGGTGAAAATAATCATGGTCCATAATTAACACATGAATTAGAATCAACTATTATCTTAGACATGATTTTGTTGACTGTGGCAAACTACTATGATTATGTAAATTTTTCACTTCTTAATCTAAAAAAATGAATGATTTCATTAAGGTTGATGATTTTTATAATGGCTTCATGTGGATGAATTTCTATGTGTTTTCCTTTGAATTTGTTCTTATTTTACTTATCCCTAATTCAAAACAAACTTGAAAAACTAAATAATATATGTAAGTTTAATGTCATTAGCCTCCATGAGGACTGAATATGTGTATCTTTCATGCTCAAAATCATGGCTAAATTTAGTTCTATTACTTCATGAGTTATCCCAACCCAAATGAAAGAAATTAATTTACCTCATTTCTTATATAATTGAAAACATCTATTGCCTTCATTATGATGTTATTTTCATATACGTGTGTCCCCATGTTATTTGTGAAAGCATGAATGAATGAACAATGAGGTGGTATTCATGCCCCCATATTATTTAGGAAAGAAACTTGTCTAAACCCTGTCATATACTTTGAATGTGTTATAGTAAGAACTTCTTAGGCTCTTTCCTAGTTCATATTATGGGTGTAGGCACAAGACTTAAAGAGCTTATTATGGTAATTCAATTATTTATTTTTAAGGTTAGCAGTCTAAGCCCCCATGATGGTTTCATCTACTTATTGCACACACTAAAAAATAGTTCTCAATGTATTTCTAGTGTTTTGTGAGTGATTCCAAACCCAAATGACAAAAATGACATATACTTCTCTCCTAGATAATAAAATAAAACTATAAACTTCACTATGACCATATTTTGGTACAAATATGTGTATGACAAATAATTGAAAAGATGATGATGGAAATTTAGGATTAATGTGTAACATCCTTGACAAATGTGTAAACTCCTTGATAATACTTGATCAATGTGCATGAAAAAATTGGATTGTAATATATCTAAATGATATAAGGATATCACTTGGTTATAAAAAATCTCAAGGTAAATTTATATAAATATGATTTATATATAAAAATTAACACATAGGTTGACTATAACAAGTAGTGAGGAACCAATAATCAAGGCATGGAAAATCAACTTAAGGGAAAAAGACACAAAAATGTGAACGACTATATTAATTATGGACCCATGATTATGGTCAGGTTCAAGAAAAGGATCAAAACATACATAAATATAGCCTAAGAATGGTTTTTTATTGAAATCTAAATTAATATGAAAATAAACCCTTTAAGATGAATTAAATGGAATAAATCAGAGTGTTGAAAATTAACTTTCAATAAGTAAGTTGAATATAAAAGATTGAATTTAACAATGTCAAAATAATTGAAATATGACTAACTATGAATTGAAAATATAAAATTAGTTATTTCTTCTCCAAATTTGACTATGTTGACTGAATAATTAATGAAATAGAGAAATATGAGAAAACTCTACAAGTTCATAAAAGTTATGACTAAAGGTGTAGAAGGTGAAAATCATCAATTTTGGGTGAGGATTCACTTCCAATTCTAACCTAACTAGTTAGTCTTGACCCTAGCTAAAAACCTAAATCATATCATGATAATCTATGATAACTTTAAAAAAATTATATGTGAATATTTTACTTTCAAAAGTGTATGGAAGACCTACAAATATCTTATGCAAGGTTTAAACCCTAATAGTGTTTGAAAATGATTAAAAACCTACAAATGTAAAAATAAAGGAGTGAAATGGGATGAGTTGACCCTAATCACCCCCACTATGATTAATCTATTCCTATTTAACTAATACAGTGAATATGTAAATCAATCCCATGTAGTTATCTCACTTAGAGTGCTTTATGTAATTATGATCCTTTAAATATATGCATGCATTAATATATGGATTGAATACTTGATCATGTTTTTATTTAGCTATGATAAAATATGCTTCTCAATTTTTTGAGGACTAATTCAAGATATTAGAACTAGAATTGGGAAGAATAGATAATATTTTTTCAATGTTTAATAGTGTAAATATGCCTTTGTATTGAAATCTCTAAGTGGTAGAAGAATAAGTGATTTGAGTATGCCTTTATAACAATAGAAAAGGTGAAAGCCTCATGCTACATATCCTAAAAATGTGGATTAAATCTATAATAGAGATTTCAAATTTTAAAATGTATCATTATATGGCCTTAGGTCAAGAATGTCTAGTTTGGTCAAGACTAAATACCACTACTAGCCCACCTATTAGGTCTTGTCTTATAAGAAAAAATTCAAACTTTTAATATCTAGAAAGTTTGTACATATTCTTATAGGTCTTTTTGGAATTTATACCAATTTTATATGTGTAAAATAATAATTTTGTAGATAAATACATCCAAACAAGTACTTAGAATAGGGTGAGGTGACAAAATAAGTCTAGATTAAGTGCACAATTTAATTCAAGTGAAAAGTAGCCAAAACTAACATTACCAAGTATACAGGACCATATTTAGGTTACTATAATTTCCCCCATTTTAGTTTAGAAATTTAATTAATAAAATTTAAATATAAATATACCTTACTATGTAAGACAATTTCTATTTGAGATAGTAATATAATGATGTAGGGCACTATAATATTTGGAAAACCATGAAAAACACATGAAGTAACTACTTTGTTCTTTTGAAAAATTAAATTTTTATAAATATTGAATTTGAAAATTACTTCAAATTTAAATTTGAAATTAAAAATAGGGTAATGAAGGAATATGTTTATATATGTGAAATCTTTTTTTATCTTTTTAACTTTTATTGGACATGATGTTTCCTTGAAGAATTAGAGATATTAGTTCCTTAGTTGAACCAATGGATAATTTGATGATGGTCAAGATCTAAATTCAATGTGCACTTGTATAAAAGAAATCACACCCATCGAGGGAAGTAAAACCTTAATTTAAATCAGCTGATGTGTGCAACCCATAGATTTGAAATAGGTTGAAACCCATTATAGATTCACAAACATAATGTTAAAATGAATTGAACCTCTAAGTTATGCATTATAGACTTAATTGAATCAACCATTGTAAATAGATTGAATATGAAATATTAAATTTGTTCTTGAATTCATTACCAAAAAATAATGGAATACACCCATGAGAATAATATGTTCATATACATATAATAGTATTGAAAATCATGTCATGAATCTACATCATACCCCCATTAAAAAATGTAGAATCTATAATTATATGTAAAATGAAAATTATAAATTTTCTTTAAAGATTGTGCATAAACCTATGTCATGTTCTCAAAAATTTGAGAAAATGTGCTTCAATATTTTAATGTGACTTCATATTCATGGCATATGATCCTATACTC
This sequence comes from Torreya grandis, assembly GCA_037957365.1. Classification (NCBI taxonomy): domain Eukaryota; kingdom Viridiplantae; phylum Streptophyta; class Pinopsida; order Cupressales; family Taxaceae; genus Torreya; species Torreya grandis. The sequence continues at coordinate 938 of JARHVA010003751.1, read as the reverse complement.
TATGCCAATGACTAAAATTTGAACCATTGTAAAAATGAAACTATATTTTGTGCTAAAATTGCTTTTTTTTTTCTTGAAGGTCTTATCTCATATATGAAAAGCCCACTAAAATTTCCTCTTTTTGATTTGATGGAATTTATCTTAAATTCACTCATCTAAAAATAAAATTTAACTAAAACATGGATAGAAATATGTAATCATTGAATAATTTATCAAATGTTAAAAGTATATTAACAAAGTAATATTTATTTCATTTGAATTATGTATGTAACATATGTGGAAAGACTTACAGAAATATATCAATGAATATATTAGGATTAGAATGTAAAATTAGTATCTTATCTATTATTTAATGTATGATATGGATCATGGCCCTTATTAAACTTTAAAATTGCAAGAACGAACTAAACACAATAAACACAATATCATACAATAAGGCCAAGGATGACACACAAGGGATATGTTCAAATGTAAACAAAATGAAATCTTTTCACATATAAGGATAAGGGTTACATAAAAATACATGAATAATTTTATAAACAAGGTATATGTTCAATTTACACACACTATAGTCACTAAAATTAACATTTAATGTTAAAATAATGCACTTTTTACCACTCGTATGGACACTTAACCTATGCTCAAATCCATAGTTCTAAAATATTATTCCTATACTTATATGTGGATGATCCTTAACCTTATGAAAATATGATGATGAATATTTATATTACTCAATCCAATCAATCTAAACTAACTATTTTACTTATTCACATTTTTATTTTAGTTGTCTTTAGTCCTCATATGACACTACTCCTTCATAATAATCTTGTTAGCTAATTTTGTTTGAATGCATTGGTTTCAACCTCATAGAAATTAAAATCTAATTTACAAAATAAAAATTCATACAATGGGTTATATTGCATGTTTCTTAAGTCCTA